>CM043111.1:57575353-57901128 GCA_023701765.1 Hylyphantes graminicola
TATTATGAGCAACCCACACCAACCCTTGATGTCAGCATTATAATTTTCTTAAACTTGGATATCCGATTGTTCCGATTTAGTTTTTATTGTTATGAAGTAACTATATTTGTACATAAATATGCCTCGATATTTGCAATTTTAATTTGCAAACAGCTAAAATAAACAACGATTTCTAGCCTAAAATAAATTAGGAAATATTATTAGAATCAAGTACAATAAATTGGACTAATGAGTTTTCACAAAAATTCCCAATTCTATTCCTAAGGAGAAATAGTCTACCGTTTTGTCCTCCTAGACCCGTTTCGGTTCGAATTTCTAAAAATGCTTTTTTAAATGATGCCTGCAGTACAAAGTAATAAGCTCCTAAAATTTGAAATATGTACCTCTAATAGTTTTGGCTGGGGGTATTGATACGCGAGTCAGTCAGGACTTGTTTCTTTATAGATATAGATTGGCTTGTTTCATGTGATGAATTTCTTTCTACCTATTATTCACCTTTGCCATCGCAACAATCGCGCGAGAAACTTTAATTCTTTTAGACAATAAATTAAAATAATTTTATTTTTGCGACATCTATCAATTTGAAATGACGTCAAATATATTTAACTTCGAGTGTCTTCGTATGGTGGTATGCAACGTTTTCATTCTATTTAAAAGCGAGAACTATTACATATTTATTCTTTAAAATATAAATTTTTGAAAACGATTTGAGTAATAATTATTTAATTTTCGAAATAAAATAAATGAAACTAGCCGAATTTATAGCGGGTAAATGTTAAAAATAGAATTAATGCTGTGTTTGGCGCCTTTTTACCTGTGGAAGCGGGTTAAGTGACAGATTCTGTTACAAACCTACTTGTTAATTTACATTTCCTATTTTAAGTGAATTTTGAAGTAGTTTTATGGTTTTTGTCTTGCGAATAATTAAATATTTATTTATAACTGCAAATAATCATGCGGACGATAAGTAATATTTATTTTATTGGCGATAGAAAATTAATGAAAATAATTGCTTTAGAAGTTGAAATTATAGCTGGATGTGTTTAGTGAAATTTATTCAAATGTATATAAATTTAATGTAGAAACGGTTGTTGATGTCACTTACTGTAACGAACTAAAATTCTTACCTTGAAAAAACTAGGTAAGTATTTAAGTAACAGGAAAGTAGGCTATTTTAGTTCTTTAAGAACTTCTTGTTATATAATGCTAATCCTTCTTTCAATTCCAAACAAACAGCATAAGACAATAAGCTAATATCTGATACATTACTAGTTTTTTGTTAGCATTTTCTTGATTAATAAAAAAAATTAAATTACTACTATTATAATTTTAAGATAATTAGAACTTTTTTAAAAGAGTATGCGGGACTATAACACATAACAGAAAAACGGACATTTTTTTTCAGGGACTCCGGTCCACGGTTTAGTGAGACAAAAAAGCAGGAATGTTTCACCAAAAACGAGACGTCTCCTGGTCCAAATACACGTTTAGCAAGAGAAAAATTATAACATCAATAGCTACAGAAAGATTAACATCAATAGCTACAGAAAGTTATAGAATATTTGTCATATCCTCTTTTCAAGCAAAAATTTTATTTGAGGCATCAGCCTCTATAAAGAGATCTGTGGTTTTTACAAATTTTAGCGAGAACTCTCTTTAAAAGAGGAAACTGGAAACAGTATTCAAACAGGTCCTTACAAAATTGCTAGAACTGCTGATAAAAAAAAACCTGCTGATACATGGTGTGGGGGGCCAAATATCCGCCTTTGTATCCCAGTATTCCCAGTGAATCCTAATTATCCCTTGAAGGTAAAGGGCAGGAGGGTTTTCTTGGAAGAAAGCACCGGCAAGGACAATGACAATTAAGGCGGAGTTGCAAGATGTCAAATGTCAATGGGGAGTGCGAGAAGCTTGAGTTCTATGAAAAGGTGTGATTACCAGATTTTGAAATATATCTCTTTTTAACGATCGCCAAATTGTCAAAAACTTCAACGCCATCTTGCGCATAATAATCCAACTAAGAACATCGTTAAAAATATTTGTTTGTTGTTAAGACATTATTAAGTAGTTAGTGGTTGTCTATTTTAATTGTTTTAAATTTTCTTGGCTCATGTGAACATTAGCACCCAGCAATTAAGTCGCCAATCTGGCTAAACTGAAAACTTTATAAAATTAAACAGATTTAAAAATTATAAAAAATAAATAATTAAAACCGATTATGGTAAATGGAAAATTTGGATTTGTAAATTAATTTTTATGTTTTTATGTTATAGCTCTGTGTTTTTTTTCTAAAGAAGATACTGTTTTTTAAAATTATAAAATGTGGGTAAAAGGGAAAAAAAATGGAATTCTCTTACTGAAAAGAATGATGAATAAATTAATGGTTTTTTTTTTTACATTTTAAACTTTACTTTTTCTTTGGTAATTTAATTTTATAAACTGAAAAATTCTAAAAATACTGAAATCATAAAAAATGGGCAAAAGGAAAAAAATCGATTATCTTTGAAAAAAAAATGTACTAATCAATAATGGTTTTTTACATTTTTAATTCAATTTTTTCTTAGGTATCTAATATTATAAAAAAAGAGATTCTAAAAGTATGTAGGGGAGAGTGTTGTACCTTGGGACAATTTTTACATTTTAATTTTTTTCTTCGATCATTATAGTCAAAATAAAAATTTAAAAGCAGCATTTCAACATACCAATATATTCCTCTATAATATATTTTTTTAAATTCTGGCAGCTTGAAATTAAAAAATTGCCACTCATTTAAAGTAGAGAGGATAAACTGTCCCAAGGTACAACATCATGTTGTACCTTGGGACATACTTTATAATTCAGTCAATAGTCATACACTTGAAATAATTTGTGTCTGGAAACAAACTTTATTGTTTTTTCAAGGTAATACACAAATAAAACTTCATAATTCAAGAATATTTTAAATTATACAGCAAAATTGCAAGTCCAAATTATTTAACATTATATGATGATTCAATATGCTTTACTGTCCCAAGGTACAACACACTACATGGTTTAAATAAAAGCAAGATAGTGGCCAATCTAAATGCATTATCATTATTTTCTCACAACCAAAATATTTTAAAATCTTCTCTTTTATGAAGAAAATAAAATGCAGTTGACTTTTTGTAAAAGTACAAAGGTAAAAAATTATATTAGAATAAGAAAAATAGTTACTTTGGGGTAATGAAATATTATTTTTTGTCACCAATTCATCAATTCAATGATGATAGTGTTAAATTTTATTTTGATGATGTCTGTTGGTTATGGCTACTATTAGAAATAATGTATGAATATTGCCAATAGATTCTTAGAAATTGTCAGTGTCCCAAGGTACAAGCGTCCCAAGGTACAACACTCTCCCCTATATTAAATAATCCAAAAACAAATTAGGAAATTAAAAAAAAAACAATACAAGAGGAACCAACTACGTAAAAGTAAATTTTAAAATAACTCTTCATCACTATTTGCGATTTTAAGAAGCTTTGAATTTTATAGGATATAATATATAATTTTTAAATACTAATTAGGAGTTTAAATGTTGAAATGTGTGAAGATTAAAATAAAAAAAAATACGATAAAATAAGGAAATGCAAAGAAGCACCCTCGAACTTGTAACAAATGTCAATATGGTTCCTTTTAATGAAACTTTTATTTTCTGAAAAATTATAAGCATGAGTTTAAAGTTTAAAAAATCTATCAATTTAAAATAAATTGGTTAAAAAATGCTCTAAGTAATTTCATGGGACTTCATAGTATTAAAAAAAAACTTCCTAGTTGCTAAGTATTTGACTTCTCGTTAAGAACCTAAGTGTACTGTCAAAAGCCAAATCACCGTAGCTTAATGGATAGCGCACTGATCTATAGACAGGAAGGTCCATGGTTCGAATCCCGCTTGGAGCATCTCCTAGCAATGTAAGAGAAGAACTTTGTAAAATAAGTCATACGCTCAGTAGGAGAATCCAACATATAAACCTAGTTCAAAATAATTTTTAAACAATTTAAAATAATTTTTAAACCCATTTTGGTAAATCATTAGTGGCGCCACCTATCTTTGCATTTTTTAACTATTTGTTCTAAGTACATTCTATCACATATATAAATTCAAAATGTATTCAACATGTCTAGAATTGGTATATTTATTAGATATTGTAGACCTCGTCGAGAAATGTTTTGTTGTTAGGGTTGGTCTAATAGATATCCTCAAAGTACATAAGACTGCTCATGGAGTTTGTTGACCTCTAATGGACGTTCACCATAGCACGAATTTATCCAGAAAGTCTAAAACACGTCCGTAATGTCTAGAATATCGCTGTCAAATAGTTTCCTAATGGATATCACTCGGCGGAAACTACGGATGTCTATAAGACGTCTATGGATGGTAAACTCAAATTCTAATGGATATCATGGATTTTCCAAATAACGTCTTATAGATGTCTACTGGATAATGAATGGCTATGTGGGTTTTAAGGTATTTAATTTCATGCAATGTGTTTTTATTCATTTAGTGGTAATCTTAAGTTTCGTTTCCTTGTGTGCTTGATCAGAGACCCGCTTATAAGCCATCGTGAAGTAAGACAGACACAGAAAGAGTTTTTACTGTCACAGAGAAAGGAAGTACACCCAGGGCGAAGACGGGAATCGAACCCGCACCCGTTACAGTGCGCAGACCGCTGGCCTCCGATGTTAACCACCCGAACATCCGTGCCCCATCTTGAGTGCTTCTGATATTAAGTTAAATTTTATTCGATTCCTGTTTTTTTAATTTAAAAATATAGTTGCTTAATCTTTGATTGTCATTTATATTGCTTGCGAAATGAAACCGCCATTATATGATCAGGAAACTTGCGGATATTTATGAGCCGGAAGCGCTAAACTTAAAACCATGTTTAAGCTGTCCAGTTTACTTATCATAAAAGTATTCTTGCTCAACGAATCTAACTACACATCGATCGCTTAAAAATTTAAACTTAATTTAAATTTAATTTAACTTAATTTGAAAACGACTATTTAAAATTGAAAAAATAAAAGAAAAGAAATTCCATCTTTGTTCATTCAGGATAAAGGATTTTCAGTAGGCATGTGTGTTTTAAAAAGAAAAATTTTACTAAAAAAATTTCCCCAATTTTGGATAGCTAAATCAATACTCGAAATATGAATTCTTAATGAAGTATACTTTTATCGTAAGGATGCTATATAAAATTTTTCCCGCCTAAACACCGTTAGTCGTTAACCTTTAGTAACCGCTTAAAAACGTTAATTATAAAAAAAAAGTCTAGGAATATGTTTTTATTTCATTTGGTGAGATGGCAGTGGTGAAAACTGTCCTTTGCAATTTTGTTTCAGCGTGATCATATTTGAACAATATTCTGTCACTATCTTTAAAACAGAACTGTTAATTAAGAAGTTTATTCCTCCCGCAAAAAAAATCCCGCTTTAAACCGTTAGAAAAAGAATATATGGAAAGAAATAAAGTTACAAGTCATCGGTTCCAAAATAGATGGCAAGGCAGATGTTCAAAGCTATAATATATTATAAGAAAATGGGCAGAAAAGGAACGCTTGTGGGTTTCGTTTATCGGAGAAACGTAGAAAGTCGGCTTAAAGCGGGTTTCTCCTGAATCGAATAATTCTTTCACTCCAAGTGTCCATAAATTTTGTGGTTATTATAAACAAATGTCTTCGAATCTGCGATGCCGTTCGCTTGGGTTTTTTCAGAAATAGGAATTACTCTCAATCGAGTTTCAATGCATATTATGTATGATATCTTCCGTCTCTTTACAGTTTAAATTTAAACTTTTTGCATTAGCTTTTGATATTTTGTCCTTGATATTTTTTAACTTTCGTATTTTTTGTATAACTATATTTTGTATAATTATTAAGCTTGGCACCAAGTATAGTCGTCCAGACTGAAGGATGCCGGGCGTTATAGACGGCAAATCATAGGAATTTAATAATACAAAAAGGAAAGGAAAAAGAGATAAAATAATGCAAAGCTTAATAAAAATACTCAAAACGTTACAAGAAAAACCGAAATAAGAAAGCAAGAAGGAGCAATATAATTTTAAATATTAAGAAAGTAAGAATTAGGAAGAAAACCTGGAACTTAGTTTCTAACAAAAACACTTTAAACACTTAAAATTGACTTTACTTTCGAATTAAAAAAAAACAGTTTAAAGTTAAAAAAAACCCCTCTAAACAAGAATAACAAATAATTATATGAATATTAATCAAACAAATGATAATTATTCTGTAATGTTTACAGCGATAATTTCATTTAAACAGTTACTATTTTAATTTAATACATTATTAAAATTAAAGTTAAAAGGTATACAAAATTCTTGTCGAGAACGAGAAACTCGAAATCTATGCTACACATTCAATGTTTCTTTGAATGCGTCACCCACATATTCACATAAGAACTATCTTTCTACGGCGGGAAAAGGTGAAGGTCATTATAGAGAGGCTGACTCTGAAGGATGCATTTAAGCACGGCATGGTATTTTCAAAGTATAATTTTTAAAAATGGAAAATAGAATTATTAATTAGTTAATGTTAATTGGGTTACTATTTAGCTAATGTTAATTAAGCTATAAAAATTAGTTAATGTTAGTTAGGTTATTATTAATTCGACTGTTTCTTGGTTAATTATTGATTTTTTTCAAGTAATTAATAAAAAAATTAAAAAAACACATAAAAACTGTACTTTTAAAAAATAAGAACCGGAAAACCGGTTTTTCAGAAAACCGGTTTTTTGCCATTGAAAAACCGGTTTCATTGGAAACCGGTTTTATAAAACCGGTTTTTAGGTGTCGGTAAGACCGGGTCAGTAAAACCGGCGTTGTAAAAAACCGGTTTTCGGGAAACCGGTTTTTTTCCAAAAAACCGCCATCCCTATGGCATTGCGATGTTACGATTTGTTGGCAACATTTTTGGTTGTCAATTGCTAGATTTAACGCAGTTAATATTTACTTTGTAACTTAGAAAGGAGATATGATTATTTTTGCTTGCTTTTTAAAAAAATTTTAACAAAAAGGGTTTGGCAAATAGTTAGAAAATTATTCAGTAGTTTGTGTCGGTTCTATATAATATAGTTTTTTCATGGCCGTGAATGTCCCCCGGAACGAGTCATTAGCTGCCGTTGGCAGCCATGGCTCACTACGGAGCCCGAATAGAGTGGCACTTGGCAAAGTGCTAGTTAATTTATAATTTTGATCCTAAGAAAGGAAGTACACCCAGAGCAAAAGAGGGAATCGAACCTACACCCTTTACAGCGCTCGGACTGCTAGCGTTACGGCTTACGATCCAAACCACTGGGCCATCGGGCTCTTTGTGCCATCCTACATTGTCTCCGAACACGGCTGATTTGAGTATCAAGAACGAAGGATTCTATAGTACTTTTCTTTTGACATGTCATTCGGCAACAAAAACATTCATTATATGCGTAGGGGAAGTGCGGGTGTTGGATGACGTTTGTATCCCTTACCATTTTAAATGATAAATTAATTAATTTTTTAGACTAACAAAACAAATTCAGGTATGGGAATGTTTCTTATTGATGTCAAGCTCTCTGTACTACGATTTCATTGGTTGTTCCAGTTTCAATTCACGATCAGAACGCAAGTTTTCTTTAATAAATGATTAAAGCAAACACCAGCACAGCAAGAAATTGGCATTTAAGAGAACTAGCGTGAAAAACTCCTCTTGACAATGATCACATTTTGAACTCTTTTTACAACAATATTATTAAAATTTTTTTTTTTAGGATAATCTTTGAAAAAAAAAAAAGTTCAGAAGCCGCACAATCGAACATGAGCTAGAAGCTTTAGGATAATCGTGTGTGTAACTATTACCCAACAATAATAATGGAAAAACTTTTTTTAAAACTGAAATATTCAATCTAAAAAGAATAAATAATTTATATTTTTTGAACTAAGAAATAAATTTTTGGAACACATATTTTAAATTTAGAAGCAATAAAATATTCTAAAATTTAAACAAAAACTATTTCTTGGGCCTTTTGTTTTGATTTATCCTGGGTTCTTTTTATACACCGTTGCCTCCATTTTTTAAAAGCTCAGGCTATAGTATAGTATAAATAGCAGATAATTGTAATATCCTAGGTTTTGGGGAGGAGTCAAATGCATAATGAGATCTTTGAAGCAGAGAAGGCATCCTTATTAAGATTTTTATGTTTTTAAACTCTTACAGTTGACATTTGAAGAGCTTAGTGGAAGAACATGGTGACATTTTTGAAATTTTTTGTGTCAATGAACATAATTACATACTTTTTTAACGATAACAAGTTTCTCTTTGTTCACAAACTTTAAGTCTATAACATTTTTGACGCTTTACAAGTTTCATTTTCCACAGACCTGAGTGCTGAGAGAAACTTTTCAGCTCATTTCCTTGTTTTCACCTTTTTGTCACTTAGCTCTTCATTTATGAACCACCAGCATACAATTTTTTCTTTTTAAAGAAATGAGCCCATATATTTAAGTTGTAAAATTTGAACAACTTTCTAAATTAAAAAAAAAAACAATAAAGGACACAATCTTAGTTACATAAAAACAAAATTATAGAAATATTTTAATCACATAGGATTTTTTAAAAATCAAATCCAAGTTCAGTTCAGAAATCCACTGCAGTGACATGGAAGTGAATCAGAAATTGAAATATTTACTACAATTTTAAAGCATGAAATAAAGAACCGTAAATATTCATTTAATAACAGGATTAAACATGTGAAATAAAAAAAAAATACATATAATTGAGAATTTTTATTTTACAGAATGACAATTTGTACATTATATTTTGAGTATGAAGAATAAACTAATGTATTTACAAATGCAATATTTTTTAGTACACATCTGTTATGGATGCTACTTGCATTGATGCAACTTGCATAGACATTACTTGCATAGATGCTACTTGTATAGATGCTACTTGCATAGATGCTACTTGCATAGTTGAAATTGAACGGCACTTTGGATGATGCTGACATTATGTACCTAAAAGATAAACTTAAAGTAAATTATATGCATTATGAATTTGAAAACAGTCAGCGCCAGGGATCAACCTGGGTCAAAAAATGCTGTAGCAAAAATGCTAAAATGTAGAAAAAAGCTGTAGCAAAATGCTAAAGAAAAATTTTGTTGCTTATAAATAAACGTCACGCCAATTAAATCACTTAAATCTATACACAACTCAATTTTTTTAGCAGTTAATTTTGTTTAGCAGTATAGCTTAACAATACATTGATAAAGGTTTTTATGAATCACTACCAGGCAAATTTAAATAATTATACAAAACTATACAACTAAAAGTACTTAAAAATTTTTTTATAAACATTTTAAAATAGTTCATACATTTGTTGAGAAAAAAATCCTAGCATTTTTCCAGAAAAATTCAAGGACTAGAAATTTACAAGCTACATAAAATCTTAGTCCATTTTTTTTAAAAACTAAATATTCTTTAAAATCAGAAACCCCAGTACAGGGGGAAGTAGAATAGAAGGTTCAAGCGTAAACAAAAAGCATTTTAACATTCAATGTGATCACGACTCACAGACATCGTGAATTGGGCAGTTGATCAAAAAATATATTCTGGTTGTCAGAGTTGACCTGAACCGGAGCTGTAAAAGTAACGCCGAGATACTCTTCCGATCTCAGAGCCAGAGAACTGTCAATCATCTGACGTATGTGACAACATCGGTAGGTTACGTTAAAATTACTAGGCAGTGAAATAAGTAAATCAGAAAGCATTATTGGACTTCTTTTCTAATGGGAGGTTGCACTGGCTGGCAGAGATTTGAAGACATCTTAGTGTAATCTAATCTGAATTCATCTTCTCATTTTGATTAAAATTTTTATTTTCATTATTAGAATCGGTTAGTTGAACTTGTTGTTTATTGAAATTTAAGTTTAGTTTCGTCGAATTACGTCGTCGCATTTTCGCGACGGCCAATAATTTTTTTCTCGCATTTTCGTGAAACTCCTCGCATTTTGCGACAAATGCGACTGCAGATTGATCCCTGGTCAGCGCAAATTACATTGGTGAGTGTTACTGATACTAATTTACTGTAATATAAAGCCTTATTAAATTCAAATAAATTTCTAAAACTGAAACTAGGAGTTGACACTGTTGAGTTCTTTTAAATACAATAACTTAATTTAAATTACTCATTTTGATTAATGGGAATAAGGTTCAATAAGAGAAATTTAAAATTAATAAAAATCAACGCCTGTGTTGTATTTTGAAGGGGGAAATAAAGTAAACAGGTTGAATCTGCGAAATTGGTTGAAAAAAGACACAATAGAGCTACGGAAGGGCTAATGGCGAAAGGGCTAGATATTGTCAATTTGAATAACTGAAAATTGATGGAATATGTCGGACAAAAGAAACTTGTTGGTAAGTGGAAAGATTTAAAGGAAACAGTGCAGGGACATATACTGCCGTGGGCAGGTAAAATGCAGTAACTTCAATAATGACTAGGACTATTGTTACAAGTACTCAATTACTACAACGATTAAGAAAATATATTAGACTTTTTTTTTTATTTCAGATAAAAAATGATACAACTCATTGAGTATAGTGAAAAGTACTTCTTAAAATATAAAGGTGTAATGAAATATAGAGGATCGTGGCTGTGACCAGTTTCAAAACATGAGGGGAAAAACACATTAGTTCTCAAAGTAGTTAATTCAAAAAAATATATTTATTAATAATTGAAATGCATAATATAGAAATCGGTATGTCTATTTAAATAAAAAAATATATGTTTGGAACTATGCAATACTTAAAAAGTAACTTAAAAAAAATAATGGTAGGAAGAACTTAGCATGGGGTTAAATGAAATTAATTTTCGACATAAATTTGTTGAATGTATGTAGCTTCAAAATTGAAATTACGAATTTTTTATTACACTGAAGTTGACATTCAGATGCCAGTAGGTTACAAACCAATCTAATAACACTTTTGAAATAAGAGTAAAGAAATAAACTTTTAATTATTTTATTTAATCTCATAAATGCTTTTTAACTTCATAATTGGCTTATATAAACAAATGAAATTATAACAAGACTTATCAAAAAGGTCCATGCTCTGTTCAAGAGACCATCTTAATCTTTTAATAAAACATTATTATCAAAAGTAGTTCAAAGAAGGCTTTTCTACAAAAGTTTGTAATTACAATGTGCATTTTTGAGAAGTGTGACAATGGCAGTTTTATATTCATAATTGATTTAAAGTCTAAAATTTGCTGCACATAGTTGATGTGGAACTACTTACTTTAGTCGAATGGTCAAAGTGTTCATTTCTTTGTAGATTTTATTTGTTTTTTGAGTGGATTCCACCTTAAGAGACTGACATCTACAGTTATTCTAGGTTTCCTGCAATGGTGAAGCTGCTCTTCAACAAGTTTTGGGGTTACACAAATAATATGCTGGCCCCTCCAGTATTTAACCATATTCAAGCCCTGAAGAGTGTTGATAATATCATAGTGGGTAATGCTAGTCATATTGCTGCAAAAGAAAATATAATTTAAATTTTTATTATAACTATATAGTAAGTGTTTCGTAACAGTAGTGCTTTGATAAGTTCTTAGTCATGACACATTAAAAAAAAAGAGAAATTAAACTTAAAAAATATATCTGCTAACATATTTGTTTATCATGATTTTATTTATTGAAGAAGTTAAATTTATGCATACAATAGTACATTTTGGATGAGTACATAATTTTCTAGCAGTCTTAAAAAATTGAGAAAAATTTCAAATTTTCTTATGATTAGTTATTAAATAAATGATACCCCCCCCCCCCCAAAAAAAAAAAATATATATTCTGGAAACACTGTAATTAAATAAATATGAATATACCTTAGTGCTTTCACAGACAGTGCACCCTTGTAGTCTTTAAGAATTTCAAGTATTACCCACGACCAATAACTTCTGTAGCTTAATTTCCCCAAGTCAGACAGTGGCTTTTCGGGAGATCCAACTACATGCTCTTTCTTAGACAGTTCATAACCTGAACAAGGAAAGAAAAGGTATTTGATAAAGGAAACTGTTACTTTTATTAATAATAGTACTTTTAAATAACCAATTGAATGCATTTTTATTACTTATGGCTTCTTTTTTGTCGTCCCGTTACAAAATTTATTTATTTGAAAAGTTAAAAAGCAATAGGTTTAGTGCAGTTATAGTTAATTAAATTGGATACATTACAAGTATAAACTGAATACATAATAAGACTGTAAGAAATGAAATATTTATAATTTTAAAGTCATAGATACTGCATGCTTCTTCAGAATTTTGGTTGAATAAACTAGAGTTAAAAAAAGGTCTATTAACGACAAGCTTTGTAACTTTGAAAAGCAGTCAAGTTAAGAGGTCAATATCCTAGTTGACACCTATTGCAACCATATGGGAATATTGTAAACTGCATCAGGGCATTGGACTACACAGATCTAAGTGGCATATATGTCTCAGTGCAGGGCTTGGAGTAACTTGTCACTTGTAAATTTTTTTAGGCAAAACCATTAGATTTCTCAGAAAGTAACTGTAACTTAGTTACTTTTATTTAGCAATAACGAAAAGTTTTGTTACTTTTCTGCTTCTTCTCACATAAATTTTCGGTGCAAGTAGGCGTTTGGCTTAATGTAATAATTTAAACTAGCAAATTTATACCCGTACTTCGCACGGATTAAAAAAAAAATCAAATCGATCCAAGTATGTGTACCATATAACCCGTTATAAGATCATAAACTTAAGTTATTCTTCCCGCTCGTTATCAAGTATGAAATCCCGTTTCATTGCTTTATAATTCCAAAATCAAAAATACGGTGTAAAATGCACTCATAAGTGTCATCACAATTCCCTCATAAATACATAAAACCTTTAAACTCTTTTGGCATGTTTTGGGAAATAATTTGGCGAGAAAATAGATATAGCTACAAACACACCCATTACACAGCTCTAACACAATGATCTTAGCATAACCAACCAGTTTATAAATTATTTTTTAAAAACATTTTGCCCATTTCACAGTTTTTTAAAAAAAGAATTTGGCGAGATTGGCATCATATTTGGCGAAAAAATAAAAAAATAAACCCTGATATGCAGCTGTAGTGCGGTGGCCTGAATTAACCATCACAGTTCAGTAATAGATTTACAAACATTTTGCTCACTTGGCGATATTGGCAACGTATTTGGCGAAAAAAATAAAGACATAATATCGTTATATGCAGGTCTAGTGCGAAGGTCTTTATTAACCTTCATAGTTCAGTAATAGCTTAACAAACATTTTGCCCATTTGGCGAGTTTTAATTAATAATTTGGCGAGATTGGCAACATATTTGGCCAAAAAATAAAGACATAAAACCCTTATATGCAGCTCTAATACGATGGCCTTTGTTAACCGTCACATTAACTATACATTTATTGTTTAAATATGCATATTTGCAATCAACAGAACCATCAATGAAGAAATCATCAACTAAAACCACAATAAATCCTGGAATGGAAACTGTATGGAATTGCGTCACTTGAAACATGTCAATTATTTTCAAATAATGAATTTAGTTTCTGTAGGTAATGGCAACACAATAAAATAAACATTTGTGATTTAATTTATTTTCGTTGAAAGTTTTATTTAATTCTTTCAGCAGATGGCATCAGGAAAGAAAAAAAATGAGCGGATTTGAGCCAAAGTGGTGTAGTTTTATCAAAAAATTCGAATTTTTTTCAAAAATAGAAAATTTTGAGAGCTGAAAGTTCCCTATTTGTAACTTAAGTATAAAATACGCATTTGTGCCAAGTTACGAGTCAAACAAATGTCTAGTTTTTGAATCTATAAGGCACACACCCACATACATACATACATACACACAAAACTTCATTTTTATTATTATAGATTCATTGAATTCCCTTTCTTAACTTTTTCCGATTGTCCCTATTTTTTTAGTCTTTGTATTCTTTGAAAAACAGTAAAATGGTTAAATTTCAGTTCTTTTAAAAACTTGAAATTTCTAAAAGTAACTGATTAGTTATTTTTCATATTAAGTAAAAGTAACAAAGTTACTTTTTGTAATTAAGTAACAGTTACTTTATAAAAGTAACTTTCCAATCCCTGTCTCAGTGTATTTAGCGTCTCCAGCAATAACTGGTCACCCATCAGAATGGGTTCATGTTGTCTTGTTGTTTAAGATGGGAGTTCCAATAGGATAAGTCCCTTTGTTACATATGCCGCCTTTTGAATATATTTCGTATTAAAAATAACAAAAAAAAAACCGATGCAGTTTTAAAAGGCATTAATTTACAAGCAATAGACCTACATTTTATTTGGAAAAAGTCATGCACCCAATATTGTAGCCGAACTTTTGCAGAAATGACTTTAAGATTTGCATTAATCAATGCTTCTTAAAATTTTAAATTTAATTTGATAATTTTTACTCTAAAAGTAGCATTTAATCATTTTAGTACATACTATGCAATATCAGTTATATAAATTCATTTTTGACAATCATTATTTAAAAAAAAAATGTAAAAACCATTATTCTGAGTGAATTAAGCAAAAATTTATGAAATGCATACATACTGAATGCAATAAGGAATTTTCCAAATCCCTTTCTTTGGTAAGGAGGAAGTGTGAGAATGCAGGCAACATTATTACCATCGGGAGATTCCTTTTCTTTTGAAAAGTAACCAACAAGATGGGAACCATGTTTGTCAGCTTCGGTAAGAACGTAGAAGAGGAAAGGTTCAACGTCGAAATACAATGTCTTATGGTCCAAAAACAACTTGGCCATTAGGCACAGATTTTGACAATAGAGCTATAAAATACATTAAATGATTCATTATAATATAAAATTCAAAATTACAACATTTTTTTATCAGTTTAAGTTACTGTAGTCAAAATAGCTATTTGTTTTTTAAATACAGCTAACTTCACCAGTGTAAAATTCCAAAAGAAGACATTATTATTGAAAAATTGAGAATTTTGTGTTAATGAACACGCTATTCCTTCCTTCAAACACAACAGTCTTCAATTTTTAAAATAAAAATTCAATAAAGTATATTTTTTGTCGATGAAGTAGGTATAGGTGTCATATTGTCATATTTTTAGTAGAACAATTTAGTGTAAGAAGTTATTTTAGTTAGCAATAAAATCTTGATGTTAACTACAATTAAGTACTATGTTAAAAATTATAGTGTCAATGGATAACTTTCTTGGGATTTATTGACTAAAAGTACACACTGCTAAAAAACTAGAGTTAGGACAGGAAGCCAGCATCTCAATGCAGGAGGGAAAATCACATTTTCACATTATGCAAAGAATTTGTCTAAAACATTCCCTTATCAGTCAGGCAAACATATGCAAAAGGTTAAATTGGTCTGAGGTTAAAGATAATGCAAAAAATCTTACTTTTAATGCAGGAATTTTTTTTTGTTAATTGAACACAAATTAATAAATATTCAATTATAAGAAGAGCAAGATACTAATTCTAAAAGGTTCTAAATTGGAGCAGAATTCTTACTCCTGGTAGTGCTTGGTCATTAAACAAATAAATTGAACAGTAAAAACTACATAATAAAAAATCCATAAAAACAAATTACATACTTTGTAATCCTTCCCATCAACTTCATGTACAGATAAAGTTCCTTTGCGATATATTTCTTTGCCAGGGGGTTGTCGAGATGTACACTCACCCTAAAAATGTGGAGTGTTTGTTTGATTTAAAATATTATTTTAGGATTTGTGTGTTTGTAATACATTTGCGCGTGCAAATCACATAAAACACTTATGTATTGATATGTTGCTGTTAAAACACGAAATCAGCTAGAACTAGTATTAACTAGTTTTAACTTATAGGCAAGTAGTTAAAACTTGTTTCCGCCAGCTAAAACCCGTTATCCCCAGGTAATACTGATGAAATAGAATAGTTTAATCAAGTTTTAACTATAAAAAACTTGTATTAGATAAAACTAGAACTAATGAAAAATAGTGCAATAAAGGATAATAGATTTGGATTAGTTAATTATTGCTGAAATGAAAGGAATGCGTTTTGGTTATTGGAAGACTCCCTATTAAGAACAGTATAGAGTTTTTTTAAGGACTCTGCTGTCATAATAAGATTATGAAAATTCCTCTTTTCAAACATTTAATAATGGTTTAATGTTTAACTAATAAAGTTAAGTGGGGATTTAAAACTTTGCAGTTAAGCAAAAATTGCAACAACAATAAAATATTTCTAAGTTAACATATTAATACTTCTTTTTAAAGAAATTGACGTTGACAATAAATTAAAAGTCAAGCAGTTAATCTAGTTTTATCTAAAACATGTTGGAAAATTCTAGTTTTTCAAATTCCAATTTGTATTAACCAATGCCATTGGTCAAAACTGGTATTAGGAAGAGAGGTAGTTTTCACTAGTTAATTCTATCTTTAGCTAATTTCAGATTCAATGTCTAATGGTAACACACATACATAGAAATATGAAGTAGAATAAATTGTTCACCTGATGATATCGGTAGGTTTTCTCTAATCTCATGTACTTCAAGCAATATTCACAAATCCATAACTTCTGCTGTTTTCCGTATTCATCAGGATAGGGGGAAAAGTACCAAGCATCGATCTCGAATTTTCCAAATTGAATTCTGTCAATATACTTCACCTTTGTTATCTGTAAGAATGTTTAAGGTTTAATTATCAGTAATATCAGTAAAAGTCAAAATAAATCAGTAATATCAGTAAAAGTAGAAGAAGCATCTTTTTCATAAACAATTTTTTAAAAATATTCCAGTGCAACGCATCATCATTTAAATCTGTAATTTTAATAGCTTTAGTTATTTATTGAAGGGCAATGTCGAAATTGCATTGAAGTTTGGTGTCAGAATAAAATAACATATATTTCTTTTGATCTTTGTTTCTATTGCCTTTGCGAAACACTATAAGCACACATTTGTGTTCTGATGCATCCTACATAAATTTAACAAAAGAACAAGAAAATAGGAAAACATGATTAAGAATGGACATGAATGTGTGTTTTCGTAATAACTTATGATTAATTGTGTAATTAAAAGAAACCTACTGCTTCATGTTCTTTTTCCAATGCAGCTGTAGTGGGGTCCATTTCTGCATACGTCTATAACAAACACAAACATTAGCATTTTTCAATGCCTTAATATTTATTGGAAATAATAATACGTTTGTAATAAATATAAGAAATTAAACCACTATGCAAGCTATTTAATTTAATTCATGAGTTTTCATTTTGTAGTTTATAGAACATTATAAGGATGTAATTTTTACATTGTGAAAATTATTAAAAAAGGAATGGTTTTAGTATATTGCAAAACAATTTTGCTTTGTAATGTAATGACTTAAACAATAAATATGCATAATGTAAATGAACAATCTTTCCACAAAGATTACATATTTAATTCAGGTTCCCCAATTATTTAACACATTGTCTGTACCACAATAATTTATTGAAAGTACAATTTTGAAATACGGCCTGAGTAAGCAAATAAGCACTACTAGGGAAAAAAAAAAAGACTTTGGATTACAGGCTTTTGTAAATTTCAGGCTATAAAGATATAATCAACAGAAACTTTATACAATATATTTCAATGTTTAAAGGTACAAATACATATATTTACAAAAATAGAGACTTCTAAAGTATTTTTGTAAGTCTAGATACTTCACAATTACCCAGGGATTTTACCTGTTTAATGTACACTAACTTGAATTTATTTTGAGGAATTAAGTTTTCAAATTTTTAGCTTTTTATTGTAATGATTCTGGGGAAATTAAATAATTGACTCAAAATTTTTATACTTTATGAAAATTCCACAGTTAATATGCTAATGGCCTTACTAATTAGGGACAGAAACCAAATATGAAGATAATATACCAACAAAATAATAGTAAAATATTCTGAGTACCTTTTGCACATGATTAATTTCGTCATGCTTACGCTTTTGATTTCTAGTAATTTTTCTGTCTGGTTGGTCTCGATGTGTAGCAATATGACTATTTTTAATACTGTCTTGGTTTGAGTATGAGAAGTCAAACCGGTCACTGTCGACCCACTCATCAAGTCTGCGATTACCTGTTTGGAAATAAACATGTTAGCTACTTTTAGATACACAAAACAAAAAACCCTTCAAAGGGCAAGACCACTATTAGAATGCAGAGATTTAGAGACGATGGGGCGACACAATATAGCTCCCCAAATACTTTCTGGAAAAAATCACGATTTTCAAAAGCAAAATTCAGGGTTCATTATTTATGATAGAGAAATTCAGGAGTTTCTAAGGAGATTTTCAGGAGGTAACGAGGAATAAAATTGAATCAGTTTGTTTATTATTGTATTAGTCTAGTGTCTTCACTGCACTTCAAAAGATGAAACAGAAGAACACAAAATCGTTGTTCTTCTGTTGAAAAAGAGTTGTGCAGTTTTTCTGCTGAAAAAGAGTTGTGCCGTACATTCTGGTACATTAACTAATATCACGATTCCAAACTCTATTTTTCTACTACGAATGCATAGTAGACTTAATATATGAATAAAGTATGGGAGAAAAACAGCAGAGAAAGGTGAAAAACAATTTCTGTCGTGAATTTTTTCAGGAGCGGGGAAAAAATTATGGAGAGATGATATACAATTTCAAGAGTTTTAAGGGCCTCTAGAAACACAAAATCTAACTAAGGAGATTTTAGAAGTTTCAGGAGGCACAAGAACCTGGGATATCAAGAATAAATAAGAAATGGGTGCTGTTTTGAAAACTGCTAAGTATTTTTTAGGATTATAACCTCAAGAGTGACAGTGAAAGAACTTTAAAGGGAAGTAAAAGTATTCGTCCAGTAACTTTGTTGCCTGATAGTATGGGGTAGCATGCGTCAAATCCGGCAGTTCTGATTATGTTGCAGACTTGTTTATGAAATCGGCCTAATGAATAATCCAAGTGACCTTGGGCGCCGAAAGCAATTTTGCAAAAAATCTAATAAACCGCTAAAAAAAAATTGTTTTTTTTCCGGAATTTGGGCGATTATTATCCTAAAGGACTAGCTTTGGAAAAATCTTTTAATGAACGCTTTTAAAGTACACTAAATTTGCTACAATAATTATGGTAATAGAACTGTCTCTATAGACCCAGTACTTTCGAAGATTAATTCTTTTCAAAGTTTGTCAATTTTTTAAAACTTCTCTCGTTCGAAATAATGAAATTGGATTGGGATTATACTATCGATGAAACATGCTTTTATGCTGGAATGTTAAAGAATAAAATGAGACACACAACAATGTTTACAACATTAGAAAAAAGTTTATTTGTAAGGAAGTTGAGTAATATTCAAACTCAAAAAATTAAATTAATTTAGCCCTCTTGGAAGGTCCTGGTTGAGGTTCATCCATATCCGGATCAACGTATTAGGATAGCATATACTGATCAGGGGATGGTGAGAGGGTCAATTTAACTTTTAGGGTTTGTGTGAACATTAAAATATTACTCAATTTCCTAACAAATAAACTTATTAACTGTTGTCATACTCATTATTGTGTCTCATTTTCTTTTTTTACATCCCAGCATAAAAGTATAGGGCTACAATAGTATAATCCCAATCAAAATTCATTTGTTCAAATGAGCAAAGTTTGAAAAAAAAATGACAAATTTTGAAAGGTTAATTTCAGAAACAACAGGGACATGGTCTACAGAGACAGTTTTACTTTTAGTATCATATTGTAGCAAATTTAGTGTACTTTAAAAACATTTTAAAAAAAATATTTTTCCAAAAGTAGTCTGGAAGGGTTATAATCGCCAAAATTCGAAACCCTCTTTTTTGTGCGTGGTTTAATCGATATTTGACAAAGTTGCGTTCAGCGCTCAAGGTCACAAACTTGGATTATTCATTAGGCCAACACCAACATCATAAACAAGTCTGCACAAAATCAGAACTACCGGCTTTGACACATAGTGTGATTTATAAAGTTACTGGGCTTTATATGGCATTTTGCAAATTTTTGTAGCTGCCTAGCAGCGAACAATTAAAAACATGAATTTGAAAATGTGTATGGAGATTTTGTTTAAGGAATATAGATTTTTCAATCAGGCTAGGGACTTGAACGTTTAATAAAGTTGAGAACAATCAATAAATTGTTGAATATTATTAACAGAATTTTAGCTATTAAGGCTATTAAAAACTACTATAGCCTATAAAGTTACTTTCAGTTTACATTTGAATTTAATGTCATAAATAAATAAAAATTGAAAAACATACACCCATCATAATGAACATAATATTCAAATTTTGAACAATCCTGTTCGTTTCCCCGGACTTGGATAATTTCAGCTGGGTCTGAAAAATAATGACTAAAATTAGCATGCTTATATATTAATACTTTATGGGTAGAAATTTACTGTACGGTAACTATTGGCGAACTTTCCGAAATCGCACCAAAAGTCAGTATTCTGGCGACTTTTGACGTCATGCTCTCTTCGCGACGACGTTTTCTGGCAACCCTCTCTGACCGTTATGGGTTTCGGTCAGTCAGACAGGTTGCCACAAAAAACTATTTATTGCCCAATCTGAAAATCGAGCCAATAGTTACCGTACAGTAAAGGTGATCCTACTATATGCAATGTCAAAAACTAAAATAGTTTGAACTAAAATAACAAAAGAGACAATTATTTTTAAAGTTTTACTACTGCAGCTTCATTTACTTAGGAGGTTAAAAACAATTAAAGAAATAGAGGGTGATTGATTCTTTAATGGATTTGGCATTATTCAGGAATACTACAAAAAATAAAATATAAGTGATAAAATGCAGTTTGAAGGTGTCAAAAGCAGTAAAATAGTGTGAAAATCCATTGAATTTTAATTACTTTGTCGCAAATATTTCAAATCCCATAAAACTTTTCTAAGAAACTGGAATATTCAATTTAAACACACAAAACTCATTAAAAAACCAATTTGATGGCTTTAGTTGGAGACTCATCCACTTTGATGGAGGGACCCCTTCTATCTGCACTTGAACCAATTTAATAATAGCTTACAAAATTAATTTTATAAATTTTTATGGTGCATTAACTATTTTTCAAGGTCAATCTTTTAGGCCTTTTTACCTGTAAGACAACATATGCTCACCAAAGCGTATTGTTAATAAGAGAACGAGAATTAATAAAAAAAGCCTTTGCTTTTCAGTCAAGTTTGTAAAATTTGTTATTTCAATTGTTCTATTGGGGGAAAGTCACTTTTGTGATGTAAGATAAAACGAAGACTATTCAAGAACTTACGCCAAGCATCATCAGATCGTCGTACTAAATAATGTTCTCCAATTTTTAATGGTGTTTCACCATTTTGTTCGCTTTGAGGAAGACTGCTGTTATTTTGCGAGTTCGTTGTATTTGGTGGATCCGAAATTTCTGCCTTAACTTCGTTAATAACTTCCATTTTTGAAAAAAAGGGAAAGAGTTTACGAATTTTCGAGAAAATTTTGAAAGGGATATAAATAATACTTTATAAAATAAAAATAAATGGTTAAGATATATAATTAATAATGGCATACAACCGAATATGCGTTATTGTGACCAAAACTTAAAAACAAATGCAAAATGTCAACAGTAAACACCAAACAAAGGCAAAACTCATAGTTACAGTTAAGTTTTTAAAATTATTGCATTTTAATTTATGCTATGCGACTTTAACTGAATAGCGTAGTTAAGTGTTATTTGAAAGAAGTGACATGTGCCCGAATTTGGTAACATTATTTCATATTTAAAATAAGTTTTTAAAAATTTTGATTTTTGTTCATTCTCAAAGCGGGAAATTATTTCTAGCGTCAGAGCATGGCGCCATCTATGTAATTTAAGTATAACTATAAGTACTTATATATATATTTCTTCAAAAGGACTGCAATATTGGTGGTCAAGAGTTTGCAGACTCGGCATATTCCCCAGTACTGAGAGCCATTTATTTGTGGCACCATCTAGGCGATTTTCGCTGCCAATTTTGACGCCATATTACCATGAGTCTGATATCTCTGTGGATGTGTATACCGAGATTTAATTTTGCCGAGAGAATCCGAGCCAGATTCCAGGAATCTTTTGTATGTCACATAATCATACGGTATGCAAGCTCAAGATTTTCCCATACAGAAAATCCGATGACCCAGTCGGGGTTCGTACCCGCGATCTTAGGCTTACGAGGCCCGAGGCGGATACCTGAAACCTCTCATCTCAGCTACTGACTCTTGAGCCGCTATAGTACTTGGGCAGCTCTACCATAATTTTTAATTTCAGGTACAAAAAACTTGTGAAATTTATTTTTAGAAATAGCTTTAAATGTATGTAAAATTGCTTACAATGATTCTATAATTACGAAAAAAAAGTTCAGCAAAGCTCATTTGTAAGCCTCGCAGATAATTTTACTGAGTTTATTGAACTTTTGAGCTAATTGATAAAGGATAGCAAAAAAATCCGCTACAAATTGAAATGTGAGTTTTCTGCAGTACAGTTTTCATGACTGAAGAATCACTGTAGCTCCATCCAGTACCTCTCTTCACCACTTTAGCAATGAGGTCAGTGATTGTACCAAAACCCAGGGACAAAGTTAGGGGAAGAGAAATACACATCATAAATAAAAAGAGAAAATTTTATGGAATTAATTAGTTTAGATATAGTATCAGTTCAATTTAAAATCCAAATGAATGTAATTTTTTGCTCAAAAAGGTGTTAGTTTGAGCACGAAACTAAATATTTGACATTCGAGACACACGACGGTAAGGAATGTTCTGTATAGCTTTGTGACCAAAATTTTTTTTGGTGATTCTTTGCTTTAAAATTGTTTTTTGTAAAGAATATATTAATAACCTAAAGTTTTAGAAAAAAAAAAATGCTTTAATTTTTTTTTAAATGATGCCAAAATTGTGTATAATTTTGTTTTCTTTTACGTGTTTTGATTCTTCTTCTGCTCAGTCTTAGATATGCTTCTCAAGGTGGTTTGTGCTGAATAACATCATTGTAAGATGAATAGTTGTATTATGACATATCTTTAGTTATACTATAGGGTCATTATTGTACAGTTTGATTATTGGACTGCATATAATATTTTTTTGTTTTCTCAGGTAGTGAGCTCAACTAATGTCCTATTAAATAACAATTACTCCCATACACAGTGTCCATAGTACACACTATTTTCCACAACTTACCCCTTGTACCATGTCTAAATACTGTTCAGAACAGATTGAAAACTACTGTCCAATATTACCCCGCCAATTGGTGGGGTAATATTGGACACAGCAAAATCAAATAGTCATTAAAAAATACTGATTAGAAATTTGCATAAATGCGGGAGCTATTGTAAAAGTTTGATTTCTGTCCAATAATTACCCCGTATCACCCGAGTTCCTTGAGCTTGTATAACTTCTAAGACCATCAGGCTTATCACATTTTCTAAAGAACCTGAACTCATAAGAACGGTTGGCGAAATGGTACTATGAATTTGATCAGAAGGTGCTATTATGGCAGATCCCATAAAGTGAGGTTTGGTTTGGTTTGAATTATCGTCGCACTAGAGCTACACGAGTGCTATTGGCTACGGGCGTCGTATTTTAGAACCACAGTCAGGTGACGAGCGGATATTTAACGTGCACTCCCTTACACGGGGTATTATTCGTCGTACATTTTTGGCTGCCCGGGCCGTTTATTCGGCAGTTATTTTGGCGATGCCCGGACCCGAACCTGGGACCTTTCGCATGCTAGGCGAGTGCCTAACCGACTGGGCTCCCCAGCCCTCATAAAGTGAGGAGTTTGGTTGAATTATCGTCGCAACTACATCTACGCGAGGTGTCTACTAGAGCTATATTAGTCGTAATTTCTAACAACAGTCGAGGATCAAACAACTCGTCCGAGTAGGCACCAAACGCAACTTTTTTAAAATTGACATCGTACGCAGTGTCGGAAGCATATTAAATGTGTACTCCCTCTACAAGGGTTATTATTCGTCGGTCTTTCGTCGGTCGTAACTTAAGAGAGACGAGATATTTAAACCAAACCACTCAATAAAAGTACGTATGTTTGATTAAAAAATGGCAGTCATGCGTTTTTGCAAATTAAATTAAAATCTTTCAGACTATAAGTCGATTTGGATGATCATAGCTAAATTCGGTGACATAAAACGATAAAAAAAGATGGTTAATTAAAAACTTGAAACATACGCAGGAAAATTTTAGTGATAATACGACACGTTAGAACTAAACAACACATTTACGCATCAATAATATCAATCATGTGTATTTTTTTTAAAGTAAAATTCATAAAGAAATAATAAAAAAAATCAAGAACTGTGGTATTTTTTTTATTTTGGACTTTCACTCTACTAGAAATTTCCATAAAACAGTTTGTAATTTTTGCCCATGAAGCCTGGTTAATGTTCTAAAAAAGTCCATAAAGTGCTGATACAGACTACAAAATGTACCACGAAGAAAATTTTATTCAGCAAATACTGTACACAGGTGAAATAATATAATACATATTCCAAGATAATGTACAATACAGACAAAAGTTTCATGAAATAAAGCATCAAGCAAATATTCATTTAATAATCAAAAATATGCATTCTATAAAAATCTTTAGGTATCCAAAACGTAATTTTTGGATTTTTGAAACAAAAAAATAATCGTAAAAGTAGGTTTTTTTTGCGATAAGTGAATACAAATACTATGGAAAATCCCATAATCATTTTCAACAATATTGATACTAAACGAAATATAGTTTTTAAAAAAATATTTACTTAATAATATATGAAAAGTAATAAGAATATTTTCCCAATGGTTGTGAAAAAGTGCTTTGATATTAATACCTCATAAAATATTAATTTGTGTCTCTAAAAAAATTGTTTAAAATAAAATATTTAGAAGAAATACCCACTAACTACTGTATTTTACTCATCCAACCTTTACCTTTACGTTTTTAAAATATGTTTTTTTTTAAATATGAAAGATGCTTAAATTAATTTGCTGATTTAAAAATACTGTAAATTATAATATTAATTATTGTAAAAAATTTAACTTTGAGGAAATCAGTGGCTACTGATAAAAATAAATAAATTTACAAGCATTTAATTTTGCGTCGAATATTAATGAATCTGTTCGAAGCTCGAAATAAGTAAAAAAAACTTATTTACACACTGAGTTTTAATGCATTAAAAAGTAATAAAGAGTAAAATTAAACACCTATTTAACTGTGAAGTTTTTAATCAGGCAGTAAATTAAAAAAAATGTACATTTTAATAATTATTCCTAATTATTGAAAATGCAATATGAAAAAGTTTTAAATTATATGATTGTCTCGCCAAAATTATAAGATAGATACTAAAAATGATGAAATATTGAAACATGGCAATTAATGGTGTTAAAAAGTTTCAATTAATAAACTATTACCAGTTAAACAAAGGGCAATGGCTTCATTTATAAACTACTTAAAAAAGAAAATCAATTTCCCACTCCAAATATAAGGAGAATCGGATAAATTTTTTTGCACTTAAATTGCTGTTTTCCACAGTTTCATAGCAACAAATACAAATTATATATCCGTTAAATTACACAGCGAAAATTAATTATTTATCTTGAAACTTTTTTTTACAGTGTATAGCAAACATTTTAAAAGAATGAATGCTTAAACATTACATCAATAACAATATAGAAGTACTCCTTTACAACACATCAAATGATCCTGTTCATCCACCATACAGTTCTAGCATGCATTTAAATTAAAATCCTCCAGAATATCCGGAAGATGTAAAGTAATGATGCCTCGGTGAGTTCCGCCACATCCGATTTGCAGCTTAAATGCCTAATCAAAGTCATTTATTAACACAATGTGAATACGCACTTTTGGCACATAATTAAATCCATTCGCTTCTGCAAGAGCATTAACCCATATATACAGATATGACAGTTCGCCTAATGAGGTGGTGCTTTAGTCGGAATAGCATTTCAGTCTTCTTGAGCACTTATCGCCCGGTAGGCGCCATAGTGGCACATCTCAAAAAGTAAACTTAGTTAGCAACTTGAATTGATTTGGGGCTGCTTTTTTGGCCAATTACTTCTTTTCTGTGGGGAATATTTTCCGGCCCAATAAAATTTTTGATTATCAGGTTGTAATAATCTGATCTCTCTGTAGATGTTAAAAATATGCCGATATTTAATTTTGAGTAACCAAGCCAATTAAGTACAAAAGGTTTTTTTCCCTGTCGCATAATCATGGCATGCGTGCTTACAGTTTTTCCTTCTTAAAAAATATCTGTTGACTCAACCGAAACTAAAATACAAAGTTGGAGTCAATAGTTGCTAATTCTATGTCTGCTGAACACCTATCAGCAAAACTGAAACTTCACACTTACAGAAAATGACCTAAAATGTATTGTATCAACATTGTATATTATATAAAGAAATTTGTAAAATATACTTTACATAAAACAGTGATTCCTCTATTTTGTGAAAAATGTATTTTTGAGTTGTGCCAGTTTAGCACTGAGCGGGTGTAATGTACCGTCCATCGCCCCCATTACGATGTAAGTTAAGCGGATTAAATGTTGTGTGGGAGTGATTTCAATGCTTAAGATTACAAGAATTTGAGTACAAAATGTTAGCTTATAAATTTCTCTGGTTTCATACATTAGTTTTTTTTGTAGGACGATTTTTGTAAGTATTTTTTTTATGATATTTCTTCGAAAAAGTTACGATGTTAAAATGGTTTGCAATGTTTTTATTTAACAAATGTTCCAATTCATTTTTTTAACATTTAAATTTGAGATAACATTTTTTTTGTCAACGATTGTAATGACTAAATCATATTAGTATATATTTGTTTACTCACTATTTTGTTGATTCTGCATGTCTCATGCAAGTTGAAATAATGGTTTAATTAATATTTTTTTTCTTCAGGCAATGATATTTTTTTAATATGAAATTTGAATGTCATAATTTTCATTCTCAAACTTTTAGGATGCTAAATCACTTTTATGGCAGTAACGAAGGTATCAATTGACAAACTTTACATGAAAGATGGCTCAAAGAATACTTGTAGAACCAACCTACAGCTATTTTGATTGGAATATTTCTCCAGTAAATCAACCTTTACATAAATTCGGTACTTCAGTGTCGAATCATAATAAAAAGCATTAATGAAAAAATCCAATGACATCGGTTTCTTTTGACAAACCCGATTTGGAGGCGGTTGGTTATAAATCACTATTTACATCAGTCGAAATGCACATGTATTTCAGAAACACCGTAAATAAAATATTTGGCCAAATCAAATTCTGTCCTGAATAATGTGAGGGGTACACCCACACCTTCAAGAAATTAATGAAAGAATAACGTTTAATGAAAAAATTTGTAAACATGCAACAAATCCCCCTTAACCACAATCCTTATACTATTATGTAAATGAATCGGGCTGCTTAAGAGATCGATAACATACACTAATTCTGTTCGTTACCTATTCATGCCTATTTATTTTTCTCCTCAGTAAAAAAAAGGATGATGATTTATGAAATGACATTACGGACATCGTTTTTCTCCCCCACAAAATTGCGTAATGACTGTCCATTTCCTCATCAGACTGGTCTGACTTATAATACAGAAGGTTCAGTGTCGACTTATCGAACATTTTGTTTCTAGAAATAGCAGTTAAAGCGTTATTTCCAGTCGATAGCAACTCGTTTGCTACTGTCTTGGATGATGTCTCACATGCGTTCAGCAAGTAGGTGAACTCAGAAATGTTATTCATAGTGGTTTTAGGATATTTAAGAATAGCCATGTTTATTGTAACAAAATTTTTGTATAACCTTCACCCCCCCCCCCTCCGTTTCTTATAGTAATTCCTTAAATAACTGACTACTGAAACAACATGAAAATATGTTTTGCAGTGCAAATTTGCCCAAGTCATACCCCCTTTTCTAAGCAGCATAGAACTTGGCAGAATTGAAATTGTTCTATTCTCTTCTTCCTGTATACAATTCTTGAAATTCTTGGATTTGTCAATTCCATGTCACACATTTACAACTCAACTTACGAGGATTGAAATAACTGACTCAAATTCGGTAATCAGCACAGTTCTTTTTTTACAAATCGAATGTACAGCAACTCCTCATCTAGCTGACCCACGCGTAGTCTTCGAACCCCTTCTCCCTCCAGAACCGGCACTTGTCCTGGTGATAGTCCCGGACGATGGTCACATTGTCCTTTCCAACAAGAGCTACATTCTCCGGGAAGGGCCCCCAGCCGGGAATCGGGGGGCTGGAGCCCCCGGATCTGACAAAGGCTCGAACCAGCCGGTGGAGCTCGTCTCTGAAGATGTAGTCTGCGGGGGTGGGCGTCTCCATGTAGTGCTCCATGTGGTCAAAGAATGCAATGGCGTCCCACATGTGGAAGGCGTACGAGGAGGGGTATCCGAAGGTTTTGACCTGAAACACAGAGGAAAAAAAAAGGGTTTTGGAATGAGTATTGTCAGTTTAGGAAACTGAAACTCGACACTTTCCATAGAATGTACAGGGTGGTTATAAAATAACGCTCGATATTCGGAGTGGTCTGTAGCTTTAATGTATAATCCAAATGCAAAAAAAATTGAGACACTTTACTAATCAAGAAGGGAATTAATGGAATCATAAAAAACAAACTCGTCACTTGACCAGGGTTCTAAATTACGAGGCGTAATTGGATGTGTTGGCCGTAATTAGCCATAATTGGCTACGCCACGTAATTTAGAACCTTGGTCAAGAGACGAGTTTCTGTTTTATGATTCCATTCTTTTTGAAAAAAAGAAACTTGTGTCTTGAAGGTTTCTAATTTACAAGGCATAATTAGCCGTGTTGGCCGTAATTGGACATAATTGACGAAGCCTCGTAATTTAGAAAACCATACAAGAGACGAGCTTGTTTTTTATGATTATTCTATTTTATGATTATTTTTTTAGGATTCTATTTTTTTTTATAATTAAATTCTCCCCCCCCCTTCTTGATTCGTAAGTGTCTCAATTTTTGATGCATTTGGCTTAGTCATTCAAGCTACAGACCACTCCGAATAGCGAGCGTTATTTTATAACCACCCTGTATTTAACAACTAGGGTTCACTTTATTCTGGGATTTTTTTCACAAATTTCTCGGTTCTGATGAGTGCATCAAGACTAATTCTACGATTTAGAGTTATCTCTAATTTAATCTAATTTTCTGGTGAATACTGTAGCTAGAATCCGAGGTAATTTTAGTTTAAGTTTGAAATATCGTCGTACTACCAGAGCTGGCACCCATTGGTACTTCAAAATGCATCATACACTAACACTGCTGGGTTAGGTTAGGTTTTAATTATCGTCGCTCTAGAGCTAAGCGAGGGCTTTTGCTGACGGCGTCGTAATTTAGAACCCCTGTCAAGTGACGAGCCGACTCCTGAGTAGGCAATCAACGCGACCGTTAAGGGCGACATCGTACGCTGCGTTTGAACTTGAGAGCAAAGTCCCAACGCTTGAGCATATTTTAACGTGCGCTCTCTCTACTCGGGGACATTCGTAAGAATTTTTTTTAGCTGCACGAGCCGTTCGAATCTGGGACCTTTCACAAGCAAGGCAAACGCCTTAACCGACTGGGCTTCCTAACCCCTAAAGGAAGTTTTGGAATTCGTATTATCAGTTTGGAGAACCGAAACTCAGACACTTACCCTAGTATTCAACAACTAGGGTTTGCTTTATTCTGGGATTATTTTCAAAATTTCTCGGTTCTGATGAGTGCATCAAGACTTATTCTACGTTTTAGAGTTATTTTGAGTTTAAAGTTTAATCGTCGCTGGTGAATACTATCGCTAGAATCGGACGCGGTTTTAGGCAGTCGAACATTTTAGAATATGTATTAAAAAAGTGAATTTTTAAAATTATTTTATGTTTACCATTGTTAGTATGTTAAGAATGATTCTTAATTTGGTGCTACTTTAAGAATATTTTTCTGAATATGACGTTGGAAGAGTTATGCTCTTCATACTTGCTAAAATTTTTAGTAGGCTTCGAGCCTACCTAACCAACCCGTAATTCCCGCCACTGCTTAGAATCGATAAATTCCATACATGATACATATTGCTAATGGCAGGCCATTAAGGCTTCTACAAATTCTGCTATCATGTTGCGTTTGTTCCAATTAGGTAATTCCATACTAAGAGTTTAGACTACAAACATAGGCACTTGAAAACAGTTGAAATATTTTTAAATTCAGTTTTGCAGTTTCACTAAAGTGTTGAGTGCAGACCTCGATTTTGAGAGCTGTGAACTAAATAAAAAAATGTTTGCTAATTTACGTCATTTTAAATAAAAAAAATCCCAGACTGTTCTGAACTTACAATAAATTGAGGACAACGTGGTGCTCATTTTTGAGAATCACGTATTCTGAAGTGTATACTATTAAATGAGTGAAAATAGTAGTGTTTTCTTTCAGCACTGGGGTACAGTTACAAGTTTTTTTTCTCTCTCGATTGAAATTAGGGTTGATAGAAGTATGGATAATAAATAAGTTCTTTTAGTGGTCTGTTTTAGACCATACATAGTAAAATATTTATTTCGTAACATTCTGAAATAGTGTCAACCTTTATTTCGTATTATTGTTGATAATTTTAGGTTAAGCTAAAATCATTAATTGTGTTCATGAGTAGGCATCTCATCTCTAAAATAATGATGCCTGGTTAGCAAGTACTACAAATTCATTTACCATTATTTCTCCACAATTTAAACTGTATGTTTTACAATTCATGCTGAGTTTAACGAATTTTATAGGGAGGTTTGAATTTTAAATAAATAGGTCTTTGTGGGAATATTCAAATGTTTCCCAAAACACCAATTATCACCTAGCATTATTAACAGTTAATAAAATAATAAATACATTAAAATATTTTGCAAGAGGTTTCGCCATTAACAGTACATATGAAATAGGTATAAATAAGCCCTCAAAGCATTGAAGCCGAAATAATTTCTACTAATTCCCGCACCAATGTGCCAGAAAGTTTCTGGAAACGGCATCCGAAGACATGCACAGGACTGAATTACGAGCAGGGATATGAAATCCTGCCCCAGTTGCTCATTTCCTTCTCCGTTTCCTTGGCCCGGAGGTCGTAAAAGATCGCACCTCTTGGCTGGACAGAGTTGTACAAGAAATCAGTTAATTTGGTTGAAAAAGGGTTACTTAATTTGGAATTTTAATAAAAGGTACAGTTCCATAACCCGCAGTTGGAGAATTCCTTAATAGCCCATTGGTCATTAGCGATCCATAAGATGCAGCTGAACTCCAGAGAGTAACTTTCTGTAAATTTCACCCAAGTAGTCACGACTCTGTCTATTTCAGTAGAGCCAATATCTAGCAACTCGAGGTTGGAGTAATGTAGCTATGTTGCTACTCGTTCACGTTTGGGGATTTTTAGTGTGTTTTTGAAATGCGTATGAGGAGACAATGCTCACACCTGAGTGGTCATTCATAGAAAGCTCATCTTACTCGGCGTGGCGTTAGGACGTTTGATCTAGACGGAGGAAAGGCTACTGAACGACACAGTATTTTCAATTAGGTTTTTGAAGCAGACACAGAATTGAAAAACAAAACGAGTTAAAAAGAAGATTATGTTAAAAATATCGCCTCACTAGAGATACACGAGGGCTATGGGCAACGGACGTTACAAGTTAAATTCGCAGTCAAGTGAGGAGCCGACCCCTGGGTAGCGAGTTTCAAAGAATCAAAAGAGTTCTATGAAGTCCAAGTTTGTTTGAAAGTGGTGCCCACCTACTTTGCTCATAACTTTGAGTCTGAGGTGCTGAGTGTTGAGTTGAGATTTAAGAGTATGCTTTTGCTTTATGGAACGGGTGGGGAGTACCGGAGTTAACGTTTGTGCTAGCTTATGATGATTCTGACACAGTAGCTGCCAAATGCACCCTTGTGACCGATGAAGACAGAAAAACTTTTTAATTTTTCTGCCTCTGACCAATTTTTGAAGGAACTCCTAGTTGCAGCTTTGTCGAAGCGACGCAATGAGATGGTAAGAAAACTGTCAGCGTAGTTCCTTCGTCCAATATGGAAAAGATCTTAACCCATCCTTGGGTGATTACGGAACAGGGAAATGGTCTTTGATGATGAGTTATGTCATTACTTCGTTACCAAATAACGTTTTTATGTCGCTGTTACTCAAGCTAGAGAAATGTTATTTCTGGACTGAGCCGGCAGCGTTTGGGTTTTATGGACTGTGTTTTGTTGGTAGTAAGTTTTTTTGACTGTCGCATTTCGCGAGTTGGGAACTTTTTTTTTGATGAGTGTTTTTATACGTGTTTTTATCTGTATAAGCACATGCAACAGGTATTCAATTTGAAGATATTTTACCAGAAAAAAATTAAATTACGACATTTACTGAAGAAATTTATTACGAGAAGTTTTTTTTAATTTCTCATATGGTTTTACAGTTTTATTACATGAATATTAATACAAAAGTAAGGGTTTTGTGAAAATATGAAAATTAAACTTCCTTGCATAAGACATAATTTACATTTAACGCTGTCAGATGAAAGCGTACCAATAGAAATTTAAGAAATATTTGCATAACTATTGCAGAGTATTAAAATGGAATAGAGATATGTTAATCTAAAAAAACCCAAGGTTTTTCTAAAAATGTTAATTTCTTAATGTAGTCGAATTCGATTACAAATTTCTATAGTTTTAATTAGAATTAGAGTTTAAAGGATTTCACATTACAGCATTTTAATAGGAATCTCCTATTATGCTGCAATGTGAATTTGAGAAATATTTTTTAAATATTGCAGAGAATTGGTAATTTATTATTTTTAAATCCTTTTTCCTTTAAGATTTTTTTTATTTTCAAAAATGTTAGTGGGGAAAATCGAATCGAGTTTTTTAATGAAATCGCAAGTCGGAGATTTGAATGACTACTTCAATGTTTTATATACTTTAGAAAAATAAATAAAAAATGTACTTTTTACACACATTTCTCAAGATGCTGCCTGTGTATTCCGTAATTGGTTTACGGAAAATGATTATTTTGCTGAGATTGCAATTTCCAACCTATAAAGCGACTTCACCAAATGATGTTTCGATCGAGCTCGAAATAAATTAAATTTCTCTCATCTGAATGCCTGAAATCGGTTTCTGCAAATAGACAAAAAGTTCCCACATTTATTACCCTTTTTGTTTCACGGGGGAGTTGATTCTATTCCGCTAACAAAACGACAGCAGAAAACAGAAGATAACATAAACGTAATAAAAACGAGGATGAGAAAACAAAATACTCCCCTTTTTATAGCGAAAAGAAGTTCTGTTTCTTGGTCCCCTTTTTTGTTGGAAATACGATCCCAATCTCTCGTACTTGTTTTTCTTTGCTGGAAAAGGGTCCGTGAAACATTGGGCGGAAAATGGAACGGGACAAGAATGTCCTTTCCACTGAGACTGGATTACGGTATCGATGCGGGGTTTTTCTCGGGCATCCTACTTTTATTTTTTGAGGATCGAGTGGCGTAAGTTTCTATGGAATTTCCCCTTTTATTTGTTTTAAACTTCTGAAAGTTAACCCTATTAGCTCCCATTGAAATATTTTAAGCAAAATGTGTTTTTTTAACCGATAATTGAAGAGCTTAGGGAAAGAATGTGCTAAGAGTCAAAAAGGTGAAAACGAGAAAATGAGCTTTAAAGTTTTTCGTTTGAATTAAAATGAGTAGTCGTTACACTCGTAAAACAAAAGAGTGAAATCCATTCATATAGGAGAAGTGCATTTTCGACACTGGAAAGGAGTGAATATTATCTCAGACTGAGTTAAAATCACTCGTTCGTTTTAAGAGTGTAGAATTAAATAGAGCGGTTGAGAACGGGTTAGGTAAGGTTTTGAATTATCGTCGCACTAGAGCTACACGAGGGCTATTGGCGATGGGCGTCGTATTTTAGAACCACAGTCAGGTGACGAGCCAACACCTGAATAGGCACCAACGCAACCGTTAAGGGCGACATCGTACGCAGCGTTAGGCCTTTGAAGGATATTTTACGTGCACTTCCTTACACGGGGTATTATTCGTCGGACATTTTTGGCTGCACGGGCCGTTTATAGGTCGGCTATTATTTTGGTGATGCCCGGACCCGAACCTGGGACCTTGCGCATGCTAGGCGAGTGCCTAACCGACTGGGCTTCCCTGCCCTTGTTGAGAACGGGTAAAGCATAGATATCACATCCGTAAACAAACCAATAACTGACGAGAGACAATTCTTCTTGTAAAGCGACGTAGGTAGGTAGGTTTGAATTATCGTCGCACTATAGCTACACTGGGGCTATTTGCAACCCGAGTCATAATTTAAAACCCCAGTGAAGTAAAGAGCCGACACCTGAATAGGCACCCAACGCAACCGTTAAGGGCGACAGCGTCGGGACTTTGGAACATATTTAACGTGCACTCTCACTACACGGGGTATTATTTGTCGGACATTTTTGGGCAGCACGGGCTGTTTATAGGTCGGCAGTTACTTTGGCGATACCGGACCCTTACCATGCAAGGCGTACGCCTAACCGACTTGGCTATTCAGCCCCAAAGCGATGTAGGAAGGGTGGTGACGGTTCAAGTGGATGTCTCGGTACGTCCAGCTTAACATGTTATTCAAGAGCAAAAAAATAAATCATTTGTAATTTTCCGCAAAACTATTTTAAAATCAAAAACTTTTATTTCTTTTTCTTCTACTATCCAGGTTAAAGTTGAGCACGATTCGTTGGACTGGAAATCGAATTCTAGCATCCATTTACCAAGACCCTCACTATTATTACAGTTAGTTAGACATTTAATTATCGATTTTTAATTACAGGTTTGATATTAAAAATTAAATGTAGTTTCAAAAATTTAACTATTATTTAATACTGAACCAGTTTTTTTTTCTCCAAATGGAAGTGTTGGAAAAGGCGCTAGTTCAAACTTCTGGCAATGGAAATTCTCTTCTATTTTTTTTTGATATTTCGGATCCAAAGTTGTTTTTCTTTCTCCACTCCAGGCACGTTCCGGTTTTTTATTCTTTCGAATCAATAAATTAATCTCTTGAGATCACATCAGACCAGAAAACTTTATCGAAATGTTAAGGCTTTTAAAGTTTTGGCTTTAAGGTTCAGTTTTTTAAGTTCGGAATGCCATATGCTTTTCGATATACTTTATTTAACCCTTTCAGTCTCAGTGATGCCATTTGGCATCATCCCTTTCAATATTTTTTCCCCAAATGTTTATGTCTGTTATGACATCCAAACACATATCATTCGATTCTTCAGACTTTTTTCTATTAGACAATATTTTACATTAATATCATTATAAGTCAGAACTACTATTTTTTTTATGTAGAAAATAGCTAACAAGCGTTTCACCTGATTTTTTAAAAGTTCACTTCAGTTCCACATATTTAAAACACAATTTATACTATTTCGGTTAAAATAATTACTAAGTTTTTTTTAATAATATGGTCAGATACCTTTTAATATATAATTCGAAGCGTTTTTAGGTAATATATATAGATTTTTATTTTGTTGTTTTCCACAGTTTAAGAATTTTGGCATTGTTTCAAAAACCATATAAAAAAATTAAATTAATGTTTTTCTATGGAACTCTTATTTTTGACCAAAAATAAGCTCATTTTGTGAATATCAGATGTTTCTGTAGTGTTGTAAATTTTTGAGACTGAAAGTGTTAAGAAGTTACATTAATTTATGTATCATTTTAATGCTTAGATACTAACTTTAATGAAAAATCAAATACGAACATTTAATTTCTTTTTTATTTCGCTAACTTCAAGTCGTATTTTTCAATATTTTGTGAAGGAAATGTTGGATAACGTACTACATGCATTGTCACTTAACGTATAACCAAAATTGTTTAAAATAAATATAATTAAATTAAATCTTTTGTTTCAGTTATAGTTACTGAGTCAGTAGAAGGTACATCGGGCTATGAAGTGTTTCTTGGAAGGTTTCTCATGTATTTCAGTTTAGTAAAGCTTACTCCTGAAGTAGCGTAACGTTAAACTCTAAAAATCATGGAAATGTTAGTTTTTTAAAAATGAAATTCCGATTTTTTTTAAAGCGGGTGTACAAAAAATTCAAATTTTAAATTTTAGCATTCGTTATTAAAACGTAACCACAATATCGGAGGCTACAAATGCAATTAATACTTCGAATAAAATGCGTTGTCAGCCTTGTTTAGGATCTCAATGATTCAACGCTATCTTCAAGAGATTATGTGCTCAGAATCAGTTGTTTCTTTTTTCCGAATGGTCGTTTTTATTATAGTCGGATGTTAAGCCGCTTCTAAATCATTGTCGTTAATGTCGGAACACATTAGTATGAAACGTGATATAGAATGAAGTAGGTCTGTTCGTGGCAATGTTCTTTTCTGTTAGTTTGTTTCGAAGACTGTCCCACAAATTAGAGGTTATTACATAGAAGTTGGTGGAACATTGTCGCGAAAGTAGAATGGCTTCTTATGAGATTTGGAAATGTTCAGTCTTTTATACGGTTTATTTTGTTGGATTGGGTCAAGCGGAGTTAATGTAACAAAATGAAATCAATTGGTAATATATGTATTTTGTTAGAGGCTGGGGAGCCCAGTCGTTTAGGCACTCGCCAAGCATGCAAAAGGTCCCAGGTTCGGGTTCGGGCATCGCCAAAATAACTGCAGACCTATAAACGGCCAATGCAGCCAAATATGTCCAATGAATAATACCCCGTGTAGGAGTGCACGTTAAATATCCTTCAAAGTATTAACGCTGCGTAAGATGTCGCCCTTAACGGTTGCGTTGGGTGCCTATTCAGGTGTCGGCTCGTCAATTGACTGTGGTTCTAAAATACGACGCCCTCGTGTAGCTCTAGTGCGACGATAATTCAAACCTTGCCTATGTATTTTGTTGACATTGACTATTATTCTTTTCGAAATGTATACGACTTGTATTTTAAATAAAAAATGTTTGATTCTGTTGAACATTTAATTAAAAAAAATGAATTTTCTTTACAAAATATTTAGTTTCAGATAAAAATTCATCATTTTTTCTAATACAATCATTTTTTAAACAAAGTTCCAGCCGACTCGATGAATTTCAGAAATTTAACTATGTACTAGAATTACTGCAAGAAAGACTAAGTTTAATCATGCTCTCTTATTTAACTTAACAAAGAATGTGTGTGTTTATCTAAATTTGTAAAAAAAAAAGGTTTATTTCTGGCCTTAGCCCTTTTTATTCTGTAACTTTCTTACTTTCCTGATTTCTGTAAATCCTCAACATATTTTATTTTTACATTGGGGACTGTCAAGAGTTCTTTTCCACTCCAAATGAGAGCTGTTTGTAAGCAAAACTACCCCTGTTTAAGTCAAAGTTTTCCTTTTATCTATTTACAAAAGGCTTTATGCATGCCAAGCAATACGTTATTCGGGATCAAAAGCTTTGAAGAAATACACCGTGAGGTTTTTACTGGACTTCAGGATTGAATGTCAACGTTTTTATGTCATCTACCCAATTTGGAGAAACGGTATCTTAGTATTTCTTGGGGATAAAAAGCAGGACTTTTTTTTATATTTTTAAGTACAAAATCTACTTTTGCCTTGATTTATTCTTAGTTTAAAAACTCATGTCATTTGGTTGCTATTGAAGATTTTTCCAAACAACGGCTAAATTTTAAAATCAAATGACAACGAAAATATAATAGATATGAAATTATTTTCCCCCGGTTATTATTCAAAGATATCCCAAAGAGTTTTTTAATCGGAGTAAAAAAAAATTCAATATATTTGCGGTACGATTACTAGTCTGAAAAATACTACTATTGGTTATCAATAGAAAAACTAGAACATAAGCTGTCGGTGTTCAGACGCATTTTATATATATTTTAAAAATCATAATTTGGTAAAGGTTGCATTTTGTTATGTTAGGTTGTTTATTTTTAAAACCTGCTATCTATTTTCCTTAATGACAGTCATTAAAGCTCCGACTTTTTAAAACTAAACAACATTTTTACATCACTCATTAAATATTCGAGGAAAATGAACTCTACATCATCCTATTAGATGAGGTCATAATATTGTGGGTGGTAAAACGACTTTAAAAGTATGGAATAACATATATACGTAGTAGAATTAGGTCGCAATAGCACATTGACTTCTTTAAATATCTGTATAAAGAATTTATTATTTTTATTTTTCAGTAAAAATATTAAAAGATAAATTTTTATTATTTAAATTATAAAAAACCGAAATGATACAAACTTTTTAAAAGTGTTTTTTTAATGTCATGCCCACACTACTGACAATAAAAATTACACGAAATGCGCGCGAATGCAATACATATACAATTTGGTCAGGCATGCCGGCGCACCTACCTCGAATGGTACAAATTGTGTATGCATTTCCATGCGCGCGCATTTCTTGTCATTTTTATTGTCGTATGTGGATATAGCATAAGAATTATAATATTTTATATTTGCGGCAATGAGAACTTTATATAAAATATCACAACAGTTTTCCCACTATTCCTCCATTGGTAATCCGACGCCAACATTAAAATAAACGTATGGTTTACAGGGATGATAATAATGCACATAGTACAAACTTGATAACTATACATTATATCTTCCATGACTCCAGCAAAAGAACACAAGTTGAGAGACAGAAGAGCAGCGAGTTTCTTAAGGCGTTTCATTGCCTTGCCACTTGCAAACATATAACACTTCACATCTCTGCTTAGACAAAGCGGGAACTAACACAACACGAAAATGTGTGTTAAAATCTGGCTTTTATCAAATTGGTTGGTTTTGTTTATGTATAGACTATCATACTGTGTTTGTATATAGACGCCTTATTCCTTAAGGTAAAGAACCTACTGCATTTTATTACAATACTTTAGATTAAAAAAATCTAAAGTAAAAAAAAACTCAACTACTGATTCATATATTAACACTTTTTAACTATTCATTGGTAAAAAGTTTTATTTTTATCTAGATTTTATCTCAGCCAAATATAAATTTAAGAAAGATTAAAAATGCGGTATACTTATATGATGGCAGAAAATGTTGCTTTTTATGAAATTTCTCTAACCTAAACGACTAAATTATTGCATTAAAATCTAAACAACATACATATATATTTTTTTTACAATGGTAACGTTTCAGATAATGCAAGGAGATTGTTTTCATTTTTCTTTGTACTGCGATTTCATTGGTAGTTTCGGTTTCACTCTCAAAATAATCGATATAAATAAGAAGAAACTGTTCTTTTTATGCAAGCTTTCGTTCACAAATGTTTTAAATAACTAACAGCACCTCAAGAAATTGGCATTAAATAGTTAATAAGTAACATATCCTTAGAAAATTTATTTTTAAAAACCGAAACAAACGTAATCCCAGACAATAAGTTTCCAGTTTCATTCTGCTTATTTCGATAACTTTCCCAAATATCTGCATTTTGTCTTTCAGGACGGAGATAGATTTCAGACAAACAGATACAAAGTCGTTCCTTAAAAGTAGAGATGTGCCGTTTTCGGAAAGAATTTACGTTAATTCTCTAGAAATTAGTAACGAACATTCTTGGGTTGAATAAGAAACGCTTTAAAAAAACACACGTTAGTAACAATTATTTGTTTCACATGCACATAACAGAAAAAAATTCAATTACTATGCACATCATAAAAGACAACGAAAAACAACAAAACACAAAAAAATAAATTAAAAACATTACAACGAGAATAGCCTCAAATAGCTTTAAAAACATTAAAAGGCATACAAAATATATTGTACCCAGTTCCTCAGACACACTGTTACAAGTTCTATAAAATTTACATCGACAAAAATTTAAAATACAGTTATTCCGATTTGAATCTAAATAAAACAACGATTGCGTGTAACTAGAATACACATTTAATTTTATAGTACTAGTAATGTAAGTAGTATCATTCATATTATTAAAAACTTAATAAAAAAAAACAAGACAATAAACTTGACGTCTCGACTTAAGGGTACAAATGTTGAACATATTACGGAGTAAGAATTATGTCAAATTAACACTGTGACTATGCATTGTGCTTTCCATCGTGTTTTGATTACTCTCCAAGGGATTCCCAGCCTTAAAAGAGAAATGTCTGTTTGCCTTCTGTGTGCTTCACGTTTCCCTTTGAGGGTATTTATTACGATTTCCATGACACCATCAGTGTTGCCATTCGAAGAAATATGTTTCCTTGCTGTTCTTTTGTTCAAGATAAGAAAAATGGACCCTTATAAGTCCAAAGGGAGCGATTTAGATGAATAAGTATTTAACCCGGCGTAAATTGGGTGAATTGTTTACTGTGTCATAAATGAACGATGGAAACATGATTTTTAATTTGAATACAAAAGTGGGAATCTTGGATGTCCAATGTGATTTTAACGAGCATTGAAAGATCAAAGACAGTTCTTGTCTACATTTTCATCTTGGAAAAACGTTAATTTATCTTTTGAGAAAGCTCCAAAATACTAAGTTAAGAGATTTTAGTGACGAGTGGAAATTAAATTCTTTTAGAGGTTTTTCAAAGAATACTTAGCTTTAAAATTAAAAGCACATGTAATTAAACGTAAGATGGAAAATGTAATATAAAGTTTTCACATTAAAACTAAATTGCAAAAAGGCCTTTAAATTTATGGTTTTAACTGGCAAAAGAGTTGTCAGAAAAAATTGTAACTATGTAATTATAAAAGGTAAATTTCACTTAAAATACAATTTTTCCGTCCTCAAAGTGACGAGAATAAGTGAGTAAAAGGATTTAAACTGCAAACCAGTTTAATAAAACAGAAAATTGAAAGAAAAAAAAAATGTAATTTTTTTCCCTGAACATGTTTCTAGTTGAAATTTTACACTCGTCTCGCATTTGGCACTGACATGACCGTTCGAAATTGAGTACATACAGGTTTTAAAAGTTGCAGCTCATACAAAAATATTTAAATATAATCTTTGATTCGAGAGTGAGGTGTTTGGGTGCATAATACTTTTCTCATACGAAGTTAGTATTAGTATATTTTTTACATTAAAATAAAGTGATATATACATTAATGCGAAACTAAAAATATCTAAATTTTTAGCTACCTTTATTCAGCTATTAGCTGTTTTCATTTAGTTAAATTACTAATTGTTGAACTATAGCCAAGGGAAAAAAAAAGATTCTTTAGAAAACAAATATGTAATTCTGAAAACTTTCTTTTGTTTAACAATATAATCATTTCTACTTTAGCCTCCTTAGTGTGCATAAAAAATAAAATTTATCTACAATAGTATACATTAAAATTGTATAAAATTGAGAAACTATAAGTGAATGGATAATTTTTAACCTATAATTTTATAGTTTAGTTGCATTTTCTATAAACTACTCGATTTTGAATTATGTTTTAATTTTTTTTTATAAAGCATTTCTTATGCACCTTCATTACAATATCGGACAAAATATGATTAAATCTGAATATGATTCGGGCAGTTGATGCTGAACTAAATATATTAGCATAAAAGCTACAACTGAAAAGGATGTGAAAGTCAGTTTTGTTTCTGAAAGCTATTTAACATTTAAATAAAAATAAATCCACTGTTTGAAGTTTATTGGAAATCAACATTGTAAAGAAAGAGAATCTTACTTTGCAGAAGAAATAGAAAGAATTTTCGAGAGTTTATATTGAGTAATAAATATCCATCGAAAGAAGTTCATTTCGTTGCATATAATTAAATTTGGAGTTTATGGTCATTGATTCTGGTTTTAAACAAAGTCTGAAAAATAAAGCTGTGAAAGCTTTTACGAAGGATATAAAACTTTTTAGAATCGTATTCTTATACTTCAAGATACCATTTATATTTCCACAAATAATATTGTATCTAATTACTATAGTTTTCTGATGCATCAAATAAAGGTAATACTCTGATAACAGAAAAAATATCACGAAGGTAAAAAAAAGAGCAAAAACCAATAGTTTTTCATCTAACGCTTAATCATTATATCGATTTCTGGGGACAATGAAAGAAAAAAAAGTATCGGGTGATGATATTTAAATGAAATGTCTCACACCTCTCGCTGTGTGATGAAAAGCATTATATTTTTTCATAATAATAAAAGAACCGCAGATCTATTGATTTCTAGCACCTTTTATTTTCCAGAATAAAAACGGAGAGTTTAGTTTAACAGTGGTCTAAACCCAATCTTGTTTGTTACTAAACACAGGTTTCATGCATTAATTTTTGTTGTTGATAATTTTCGTTGAATTTAAAGTAAAAAAGAAAAGTTTAAGCAACTAATTTAATCTTTTTTTATATAATATAATATCGAAATAATGCTTTTAATTTTAATTGCTAGCCTATTTAAAGTCTCCCCCCCCCCGTAAAATTCCAAATTGAAGGACTTTTAGAATATAAAAATATACACGATCGTATAAAGATAACGCTCAGGATCTCGTAGGATTAAAACTACTGATTATAAGTATTTTGCTGAAGAGTTTAAATGAATGAAAGATAATAATTGACATAAATCAATAGAGAAATCAAAATTTAGGTATCAAATGGCTTGTTTCAGGTGATGTATTTCTTTCCAGCTTTCATTCCATACTTTCCTTCAAGCGATGCAACGACTGGTGCTCTGTTCTCAAGAGACATGGATTCATCAATCGAGGTGCGAGAAAGAGCTTATTGACATTTAGTAATTCAGTTGTCACTCAAGGCCTGAAACATCTGCATTTAGTTAGACCCAATGTTGATTGTAAAGACATGAGTGAGTGGCATAAAAAATGGTACAGATAACACTTATCTCAATAACTCAATCTTAACTTAACAAATACGTCCTATAACATTAATTGTTTTATCTTCGAAACCTTCTTGACCGTTTGGTTAAAGGCGTCCGCCTAGAAGATACTATTTGATTTCGTACTCAGCAGGCAATCATATAAACCAATCTGTACTTGCAAATAAACATCAAACCTCAATTGAATTACGGGTTTCTAGAGTATACTGCAACATACATGCTCATTAAATCTGTGAGTCCTTCAGTCCCGATTGCGATAGTGAGATACTATGTGTACTCTATGTCCAGTCCATTTCGTTGCAGGTATCTACCTCGTCATTTGACGCCCCTTCAAAATTCTGGCTTTGGTAAGGATTATTTCGGAAGCTACTATAAGACAGTCTGAACCATTCAAATCCAGTTTTCTTAAGGCACGGAAATAACAATGTCACGTCTATTTTAAAATTATTAAAATTATATAAGTAAGAAAGTATGAATATCTCAATTTTAAAAAGAGAAGTTAGACCACTTTTAAAATAATCCTTTCAAATGAAAAATGGTTTTGGTTTCTTTGCACCTAACTTCTTTCTTTAGGGAAGTGATACCCAAAGGAATGAAAAAGTTTGGAAAAGCTATTATGAACAGAGTTCGTTTTGGGAATAACTTTCAAGAGAGTTCCTTTTATAAAAGTAGTCTTTAAAATATAATAGCCCTAAATTTCACAAAAAAAAAGTTTAATCGAATATTTATTTTGTGTAAATCGGGATTTGTTCATTAAAATAGAATTGAAAAATATTCTTTCACATAATGAAATGTATATTTTGAATTTTTTAATTATCTGTTAGATATGCTTTTAAATTAATATATTTTAAAGTATTTTTAAATAGGTATTTGTTCAATTAAGCAGATAATGTTAAAAGTAAATATAAGATTTATTCAAAATTAAAGATTCAAAATATAATTTAAACGAACATAGATAAAAGTTAAAAAATGTTGCAAATTTTTTTTATATATTATAGGAAAATTATTAAAATACTCTTAAGAAAATTGTAACTAATTACTTCAAAGAATTAAAAAAAAATTTAGGAATTGTAAGCTAATTTTGTAAGATTTTGTATTTAAATTATTATGTGAATAAGTATTTAACATTATTGCATTTGTTTTTATTGTTCAAACTTTTTTTTATGAAAATATAAAATAAGAATCAATATATTTTTTTTGTACGAATAACAGTTTAATAGCAGTATTTCAAATGCAAATCTACTGTAAAAAAAGAGCTATATTATTTCAGAAGTTTCAGTTAATTTATTTAATCCAAAATTGAAAAATTTAAATGTCTTCATTTAGTCAAAACTACACTTTTAATACCTATGTGGAATAGCACTCAGGTGATATGTTGAGCAATCCCTATCAATACGTAATGTAACTGATTCAGTTATATGTGCTCCCAAGTACAATAGATGTTTAGAAAACATTTGATTAATGATCCAACTGATATAATAATGTAAAAAATAGTTTGAAAAATTTATATTTAACATTAATATTTAACATATTAATCGTTGCAGTGGAATTGAAGCTTTTAGAAGCTGAACTTATGTAGAAAATGTAAGATAATTATTTGGAAAAAATGCTATCATTAAGGTAACTAAGCAAGAGATAACTATGTAAAATAGCAAAAAACACAGCCTTTGAATTTAGTTCGAAAGATAAACGTTTAAGAAACGCAGGGGAAACTTTAGTTTGCTACTATAAAAACTGCTGCGAGTACGTAGCGATTCTTGTAGATAAAATGAATAGTTTAGTGGAAAAATGTGCTAAGTGCAATTTTGAACAAAAATTGAGATTTGTGTCAGTGAGAATGCTACTCTATCCTGTAAAAATAACAAAACTATCCCTTTCATAAACTTTGAATTAAGTATAATCCTTTTGCAAGTGCAGTTTTTAACGTATCTAAGTACAAACGAAAAACTTTAAAGCTCATTTTATCGCTTTCACCTTTTTGTCACTTAGCACGTTTTTCCACTAAGCTCTTCAAATATGTTCGCTTAAAACACACGGACGATTGCAGAATGCGTTTGATTGATGACCTAATCTTCTACACGGCAGATTTTTTGGTAACACTAGTTTACTCTTGAAGAAGTACCATTATTCGCGAGACAAACGAAACACCTCGCCAAGAAATGCCCCAACCTTTTAGAATAGTCCCGGATCGCGTTGTAAGATAGAAACTGAGACGTTATCCCCTACTAATATCTCGTTCACAGGACCATTTCCTCCGGCGATAAAGCACCACAGACTGCACTAGTCCGCTTTTGTTTTCCGCCACTTTGTTCGGGCCTCAATATATCTCAGTTGAGGGATCACCTCTGGTGGAAGAGGGTTACTAGTTTTGGCATTTTAGGGCCGCATTTGAATCGGTGAGTGCAGAAACCACTTCAGTCAAAAAAAAAATCGAAAACTCGTTTTCAATGAAAATAAGCGTAGAAAGGCAAGATGCGTGTTGGGTGCAAAAACTACGTTAGTCTGTTGAGTAGTTCCGTAAATTGCTGTTGCTCCTTCCAGAACCTGAGACCTTTTATATGCAAGGTGAAAGCTTTACCGACTTGGCTAACTAGCCCAAGCTACCAGGCCGAAACCTGAGTTGGCACCCAGCGTAACCGTAGAGCAAAATCATACACGGTGAAATGACTTTGGACTAGAACAGATAAGAAGTGCACTAGTCTCATTTTATTTTGACTTGGGTGATCTGTTTATAGATGCCTATGACGAGGACACAACCCAGGAAGTTATCCCCCATGGCATGATTAATTAACCTATAATGCAACGAACGCTGGCACGAATAGGTGAGTGCAGAAACCACTTCAGTAAAAAAAATCCGAAAAATCGTTTTCAATGAAAATAAGCGTAGAAAGGAAAGATGCGTGTTGGGTGCAAAAATTACGTTAGTCTGTTGAGTAGTTCCGTAAATGCAAGACGTTTGTTTCGAGTGTTTAGTGAAGAAATAGATGGGGATTTATTACGTTTTTTCTCAGTCCTGAAAAATTTGAAATTTGTGACTGACGTTGTTTCTGCACTCACCGATTCATTTGTCAATTATACATGATTTTTGAGTGCTTTTTTCCATGAAGATAATTTTGAGAATAAAGTTTTATTTTATAGAAGTATAGTTCGTGAAAAATCTTTTAAATAGTCATAGCATACAGCAGTTCATAAACGTAGTTAAAAGTTTACCAGGAGTAAATATCTAGAGCACTTGCATAGTTCCATTGTTAAATACGTTTTGACTATACAACATAACGCTAGTCAATCAGACCATGAGTAACTAATAAAGAGGTATGACGTCATGGAAATTAATTCACAAATAATTGGATAAAATGGTTTTTAGTACTTTTGTACGGATTTAAATTGCCAATATTATGTAAGCGTTATAATAAGAGTAACAGTTTTTTTAGTGCAAAAAATATGTTTAAAAACTTTTTGTTATATGTGAACTTAATAATTTTTAATTATTAATAATAACATGTATCATTGAAAATTTAAACAGAAATAACCCATATTGTACTAAAAGAACATACGGGATATTAATGATATGTTTTGAATAAAACTTGCACTAAGTACACTAATAAGTAGAACCAAAATTTCTTCTATGATAGAATAAAATGTGCACCACCTAATGGGCCAGTAGGCTCTTGAAGCTAACTTAAGGGTTTCATATTTTACTAATTAAAAATAAAGAATTATGTTTTTAGCTTAAATGAAAGTATAACTGGTTTTGGTAAAGGCGTTGCATTTTTTCTTGCTATGCTTTAATGCGCACATAAAAATCAAAAGTGCTTACAATATTTTTTATTAGTCAAACCATTACTTTTTTTTGCTGCTACGCAGGAAAAGAAAAATTGTATAAATTTATATAAATCATTGATTAAACTATATGTAAAAAGTAAAAAAGCTGACCATTTCCAGATATAATAACTACTGGGAATGATTTAGATATTTGTAATATTTTTTTACCCAAGCTATTACAAGATGTTTTATTTGATATCGATTCTTCAGTAAACGGGGAATACGGTCAATAGTTGTGGTAAATTGAGCAACGATTTTTTTTAAACAGTTAACTGTTAAAACAGAGCTCATTATTTCCATTGCCGCCGACTTGGCATTGATAGCGCTCCTGATTACCAACCGGTAGGTTCCGGGTTCGAATCTCGCTTCGTAAGAGCATGTATGTTTGTATGGTGAATAAAGTGATATTCTCTTCGTCTTTGTGTCAGTCTTTATTTGTAAAAATAATTCCAACCTCTTTGGAGGCTCTGGAAACTATTTTTCGCACGGACAAATAGGCAAAATTATTTTAATAAGGTTTGATTATCGTTTCAGGTTGAATTATCGTCATACTAGTGCCCCACGAGATCTATTGGCGACGGACGTCGCAGTTTTGAATTGCAGACAAGTGGCATCAATTAGTTAAGAATTTTGCGTTTATAAACAAGTTAGAAAACCAACTAATACAATGATATCTCCTTTTCAGCCAGACCCACTATCGTAGGTGGTTATTGTTGTATGGCGTTCGCTCTGTCCTCATACAGCGTTTAGTGCACTGCATTGACAATTGCTTCGGTTTAGAAAGATTTTAAAAGTTGTTACGTTAGTGACTTTTTCCTTTAATTTTCATTAAAATTATGATAATGTAAACTCAGAATTAGTCCAACGCTGTTGTTGCTATGTTTTCGATCCTCACCAAATCGAAAAATCAGAAAACCACGAACTCACGCAACCTTACCTGAAACTCAAGCAACATTATTCAAAATTATAAGATACTGTTCTCAGTTCTTACTCTTGAGTCTCAACACAAACAGAGCCCAAAGCCTATTCCCAATACTTTTACGTACCAAGTAGCAACCCTATTTTAGAGGGAGGCAAACTCCATCTTGTTAAAGGGATATCCCCCTTTTTTTCCCCACAAAACCTTCGGAGATTACAGCTTGGTCGAGAGCCAAAGGAAAGCAGAATGATGAAATAGGGCTTTTATAGCTTAGCGTCGAACTTGAGGGTCGAATAAGTGTACTTCTAGGGAGATTAGAGTTGTGCTTCGCCTGAGTTGGATGCTTGGATGGCTACGAGTACAGAAATATTTCTTTGTGTTCAATACTTTAGAATCGGTTAAACTTTATTTTGTGTAAACAAATTTGTTTTAACTGATAGAAATAAAGTGTTTGCTGAGATTGCATAGTTTGTATTTGTGGAAAAAGTGCTATAGTATAGAATTTTAGAACTAAAAATTAATTTGTGGTTTGTGCAAACTATATATTTTTTTCTTGCTCCACACTTTAAATATAAGCACAATGGATAAAATATACCGATAGCACCCCGTCTGTATAATGTGGAGGTTCCAAAATCACAATACCCTTACTAAAGTTATAATTAAGGTTTACCCAACACTTTAAAAACGCCCTTTGCTTAATTGCAAAATTTCCATATTTGACAGTTTAAACTCAATACAGTTCACAGGTTTAAATCGTACCTTGAGCACAGCGCCTCTGCTTTATCTAAGAAATAATGAAATGTTAAAAATTGATTAGGTGTTTTAAAAAAATTCGGCATTTCAGTTCAGCATCTTTTTTTTAAATTTCAGTCTATGAACTAATGCGAAGTCAAACACTGAATGACTGAAAATCCAAATTTTAATCAATTTATAGGAGAATTACTTAATTACGATGCATTCGATACAGATGTTATTAAGAAATAACTACGTCGGAGGGAATCTCGAAAAAAAAAATTAATTCCCAAATATTCTTTAGATAATAATCTCGACACTGCTGCGATTCAAGCCAAGGTTCACAAAACTTACTAAACAAAACAATTTTTTAATTCAAAGCTTAAATTCTCTTTGTTTCTTATTCTCGAAATTAAGATATTTAGATAAAAATAATACTGGAAAGTAAAAATAATTTAATGTTTATAAATTACTTTTATGATGATTCTAAGCTTGCAAATACAGAAGCCGCTCAATATGTTTCCTAAAGTATTTTTTTTTAAACTAAATGTTTTACGGCATGTTTTTTGCCACGTAGTCAATAGCTATTCCACTAACTAAATAGAAGTTCTGCCCACTACTTTGCTCTTCAGAAAGATTAGTGGTTGTGTCCTGGCAATAGGAAGACTTTTTCCTTCTTTGTACTATTATATTTCCTTTTGCTTACCCTGGGTTCACTGCGATTAAAGAATGCGAGTAGTTCAATGTAAGGTTTATGAGGCCCTAAGGTCAACACAGAATAATACCTTATAATTTATGGTTTTAAATTTGCGCAACCAGCTGCCTTTTTTAAACCGTAAAATTTAATGGGTTTATCTTGGAGTAGTATTCTACATTTTTCATCCTCAGATTCTTTTTTTTTTAAATTTCTTCAGTAGAAATAGAATAAAAACATATCTTATTAATGCATTGAAAAGCTTTGGTGCAACGTTACTCCTTTAACACGGTAGCAGGACTTTTTGACAGATTCCCCTCGGCGTTTACGAAATAAAGTTCCACTAGTGTTATTAGGCGCGTTTACATGAGCCATTGAATCCATGAAATACCAAATCCTCCATTAGGGGAAAAAGTGGTCGAGCAGGATTTCTAACCCAAATGATAGTCTGTGGCCGAATCTACGGAATGAAACATCAAACCCTCCTTCATTGGAGGGTTTGCGAAACCACCCAATGAAACTCTGCAATTCCGGTTCTGTCTGGGCAAAAATACCCAAGAGGGAACAATTGCGGAGTTTGCTCTTCATTCCGTGGATTCGATGGCTCATGTAAACGCGCCTATTTTGTGCTTTAAAATGAAATATCAATGGCATCCAAGTTACTTACGGGAACGGATGGCCTGGCTGTGACCACATATCTGTAGAGGGCGGAAGTGGATGAATTGACTAAAGTGTGCGACATTTTGTGGATGGGACAAGTTTGTCGGAGGTCGCTCACCATGCTGCTGTATATTTCTTCTGCGGACACGAAATCTGAAAGGAAAAGGATAGATCGTTAGACGTAATTGACTGAATTAACGTCGCACTAGAGATGTATGAGTGCTGTTAGTGAGATGGCAAGCTAAGTGACTAGATGACACCATAGTAGGCACCAACGTAAATTTTAAGAACTATATCGTACGCGGAGTTGGAACTTTGAAGAACACCGTGCACTTCCTCTTCAAGAGGAATTATTCATCGAATATTTGGATGCCCAGACCTTTTATAGGTCGGCAATTATTTTGCTGATGCTCTTTACAGAACCCAAGACCTTTCGTTTGCAAGGTGAAAGCTTTACCGACTGAGCTCCCTAGCCCGAAACCTGAGTTGGCGCCCAGCATAATCGTAGAGCAAAATCGTACACGGTCGGGTGAAATGACTTTGGACTAGAACAGATTAAAAGTGCACGAGACTCTTTATTTTGCTGATTCTCTTTCCAGACCAAATGACCAGGACGAACTGTTTATAAATGCCTATGACGAGGACACAACCCAGGAAGTTATCCTCCACGGCATGATTCCATGACCCATTACGCAACGAACGCTGGCACAAATGTCATTAGAAGGTTATTTCTATGGAAGTCTATCTAAAGTCCTGACTTATACACTACGGTAAATGGCTTGGAAGAAAGAAATCATTATGTTAAGCTTGGGATCGGTTAGAGTTATAACTTTTACGTGACTACATTTGAAAATATGTATTTTGAAGATATTTAAAATGAGACAGTAAAAAAACTTATTTATAAGAAGTTTCAAAAATCTTATTAAATTTTTTTACGGTATGAAATAATCTAGCATTTCAAAATATAAATTCTATTAAAAATAATCTAATTGAGTATCTTTTTAGTTTCTATATGCTAATGCAAGTTCAATGTCATTATTTGTTGTCCATAATTATAATAATAGAAATACAACTATTTAATGTAAATACCTCGAAAACATTTATGCAATTGCTATATTATATATACAGGTGAGTTCATTTGATATTTTTTGGAAGATGTCTTTATTAAAAAATGCCGATTTTTTTAATCCTAAAAATGAACAAGTTAATTTAGACAGTAGCTAAAAAAATCTCAATCGACTTTTTTTAACGACCATTTTTTATTCTCAGCAGAAAACTGATAAGACCTGAGGTCGTAACTACTAAAAAAGACCATCACTTTCCTGTCAAGAGAAATCTTCACTGCACTCCCGAGAAAATCAAACAATGCCCGATGAAACTTATCATACAAGACTCAATCTTTGAAGTAAAGCTTGTTTTATTAGAGATTAAAATAGATGGTTGCAAGAACTTTGATTTATTTATCTCAGAAATTTTCTTAAAATGGAGAATGGTTTTGGATTTTTTTTGTGATTTTATTAAAATTCCCTTTTATCGAGAAATACTTTTCCGTACACAGTTACATACAAAAAAATAAATCAAACATTTTTAAAGATAATGCTTTCTTATTATGTAGCTAGCAAATTTACACCCATTTTTCATATAGGCAAAAAAAAAGTAAATTGTATTACTTACTATTTAGTCTGGTCTTAGATAACGTTTTTGTTATTTTTCGACTTAATCCAAGTTAAGATAATCGAGTCATAATTATTGTAAAATTATATTATTTAAAGTCAAAATTTCAATTACGATGCATAAGACACATTTCACGTGTTTGGGTCAAATTTTAAGTGACTTGGTGGCATATTTGCTGAGAACATGAAGATCTTCACAAAAGCAGATTACAGTTCAATAAATTGATGTCTCCCAAAGGTGCGACGAACCAGATAATAAAACATAGGTAATTTTTCGTAACATCCCATAGTTGTACAACCCAACTCCAGGAACCAAACTTTCCAAAAATAAAAGTCGTGGTCGAAAATTACCGAACCCTCATTATGATTTCCCTCATAAACCAGTAAGCATTTAGTAACCAATTCCTTCTCGCTCATGTGAAAATGAAGGGGTGAGGTTGTTGGATTTTCATAGATTAACGTTGACTTTTACTAGAAAATATATTAAAAATATTCAAGCTAAAAATAAATATAAACTTAAAAATATTTACGTATATTGTTATAGATACGTTTTATATAATTTTCAAGGATAGAAAAATAGGCACTTTTATGGCGTTTTTCTTGAAAATTTTCCGATAGTTAGGGGTTTTAAACAATCGAAAACGTGGAATGAGAATAAAATTTAAATGGTTGTTGCCAAAAAGTGATTTTAGAGCTATTAACTTAAAAAAAATGTTATTTTTTAAAAATTATATTCTGAAATTCTAAGAACTGTTTTACAGCGATTGCGAAACATAAATCTATGGCGCAATTTTTTTAATGAATTTCTGTTACTGGTTGTATGAACTTTTTGCTCTAAAAGCTACTGAGACATAGCATAGTTTTAAACTCTAGTTCATTCTTTGAAGAACTCTTACTGAAAAATACCATATTTTAAACAACAATTACAGATATGAAAAATAAATAGATTATTGTTAAAGATAATATTCACTTATAGTACAAATATCAATATTTTAAGAAAAGTCTGTATTACTCTCAAGATTAGATTAATATTAATGGTTGTATTAGTATAGAAATAGTGTAAAGTGTGCATTATTTTTCACAAATTCCGCGTTATAAAGTTTTCTAAAAAATCTTAAGAAATAATCCATAACAAGTGCTTCCAAATAGATAAATCTACATTTATCTATAAATGAGGATTAAAGGAAGATAAAAAGATGCCAGTTTGGAGTACCTATAATTTTACAAAGCTTAATTTTAAAATGGATTGAATGTTTAGTTAATACTATAACCTAACACTTCAGTTAAAAATTCAAATAACTATTTAAGATGCTCTTGAAAAAGATGCTTGTTTAATATTTTCAAAAGAAAATTCGATGTCATTATCATAAGTTCTTTTTGATGTATTTATAGAAAAAAAGGGATAGGTTAATTAATTTGGTAAATGATATTCTGAACGCAAAGATATTTTGAGCACTTCAAAGTAAGTGATGAGCAAAGTAATTATTGAATTAATAGTACATTAATAGAGATGAAGGAGGCGAGTGGAAAGGAGAAAATAAGGAAATTAATTAAAATGCTTTTTATAATAACTGATGAGTAATGAGAAATATATTGTTTCATTAAATTACATTGAGGGGAGGAGAGTTGGTCTACAATGACTATTTGCATGAAATTAGAAGTATAATTTAAAAACAGTAAATATCAAGTAGATTATTAGTTTTTGCTTGAACTTGCGCTTAATGCATTGGTGTATTTTTGATTTTTAAATAAAAGACATTTATAAATAATTGGCTTATTAAAACAATTATGTTATCATTTTATGTGTGTTATAAAATGACAAAGATGTGTACTTTCAAGAAAAGTAAGCCATATTCTTCTGCATTTTTCATAAATATATTAGGTTGAATTTAAAATCAACCTTTGATATCCCCATTCAAATTTGTAAGAAGTTCTAAATAAGTATTTGTAACTTTACCATAACTGTAGTCTATATACCTAGTTATAAAGAAAATTTAGTTAAATTAGAAATTTTTTTTATTGTATAGTATGAATTAAAACGAAAAGTAACACAAAAAAAATCATAGTAAAATATATTGCCTTAAAGAATACACTTATAATTGATTTTTTTCCTTAGAAATCGTTATAAAGTAAATTTAATTGTTAAACCAATAATTATTTGCTATTATTTAATTAGTTGGAGCTAAAATGAGATTTTTTTACATTTTGATTAAAGTAAATTCAAGTAAATATGATTAATATTTTTTTAAATGTTCAATAATTTTCATTTGTAAAAATATTAGTATTTATTTTCAACATACAATAATAAAGTTTTTTTTAGATTTTTATTAAATATTTCAGTTTCTGTTATTAAAAGTTATTTTTTACATAGAAATTGAAGAAAACACCTTTGAATATCACTTTTAACAATAGTTTGCATTGATCTTTCAGAAGAAAAATAAACAATTTATGATCTTTAAAATTTAGATTATAAAAAATGCGTAGTTTACTAAAAAATATGTAATTTAAGGTAATATTAAGAGGTATAATTAAATTAGCAGATTATTTAACGGAAAGGACAAAAATAATTTTTACCTATGGAAATTCCTGTATTGTCACATTTTATGTCTGAAGCTTATAAATTTTTTAATGCTATTTTCCGTATTATGGGGATGTTTTACGTAGTGGATGGCAACAGATCCAACTGTTTGCTCTTATTTGTTGTCTGGAATTACAGTTGTTTAGTATTCGAAAATGAGCTTTCTAAGAATATTTTACTTATTAAAATTTTTTAAATTCCAACTTTTTGCTGTGCTGTTGGTTGTTCAAAACATTTGCGAGAGAAAGCTTGCAACGATATTTGGTCATTTTGAGACTGAAACCTAAGCAACTAATGAAATCGAAGTACAGAGAAAAATGAAAACAAGAGCGTTACATCATAAGAAACATTTCCATTGTAATAGTTTGAAAGATGATTCAATCATATATTTTTATTACTTAATAGAAACAAAGTCTTATAACATTTTTTTAAAGGACAGTTGTATTAAGCTATTTTAAATATTCATTTTTCGTTCAATAGGGTTCATTATGTTGTTACAATGGTTGATAAGTGTTTGAACTTAAATACCGGTCCGATTTAAAGACCTCGAAAAAATAAATCAAAATTAGTGTTATACAGGGTGAGGCAAATAAAAGTGGCCCCGCTCTAGAGATAGGAATATATTGAAACGCTTATCGAGAACTCTTTAAGCAATACCATCTAGATTAGAAGGCCGAAGAACTACGTAACACAACGTCACACTAGTGGACCAATTTTGATTTGTTGACCAATAACGTCGTATCATAAGATGACGTCGCATCTGATTCATTTTATCTTAAAAATTTATTCAAATACAAGATCTAGTCACGAATGATCATTGGTCAAAACCACAGAATCGGTCCACTAATATGACGTCAAGCATTTAGTTCGCCGGCCTTCTAATCTAGGTGGTATTGCTTCAAGCCGCCTGAAAGCTTTCAAGTGGAAATAAAAGATCACTCAAGCGAGCAATTGTTTCACTTGACAAACCAGTTTTTTTATTGGTTCGATTGGAATAGCATCACATTAGAGCTACTCATGGACTATTGGCGAGTATGCAACGATTAGTTACGAAATGGCAGGATCAGTTCGACAGAGGATCTGTTTGGAACAAGTCCAAAACACTACGAACGCCCCAATTTGGGTGTTACAATAAATTTAGAATGTTTTGTTTTAACAAAAAGGTTCGATTCTCTACGATAAATAACAACCGAAACAATCACTGACCAGTGAATGAACAGTTGGTAAATACATTAAAAAAATCATTAAAATCATTCCACTGGGTGGGTTGGCAACACTGACTTCCTTTTATCTAGTAGGAAGCTATTTGACATCTGATTGGTTGTCCTGGTCATTAATTAAAATCTAACATGTTCATTCACTGGTAAAAGTACTGTTCATTCACTTGGCTTTTGTACCAATTTTTATTCGGACCCCCAAAAGACCCAAAGCAATGCAATATAAAGTCACCTTTTTTTTAGAGTTTACATATAGGGTCTACAGGGGTAAGTGTGATTCGGGGTAACTGTGATATGATTGAATAAAAAATTTAATAATAACTTCTTTGACCTGAAATAATTCAGAGTGATTCCTCGCATACTAATGAGCAGCATATTAAATTTATAGCAACATCGTACACCTTGAACCATCATTTTTCAACGCTCCAAAAAAGGTACCACGATAATTCATTGTTCAAATTGTAAATTTTGTGTTCAAATTTGCATATGTTCAATTCTACAAGCTTTCTTGTAAAAATTCTTCTTCAGTGTAGTATAGTACAGCACTGTGCATGTGTGAGATAATTTTTTATTTGTTGCTTGCTGTTTAACCCTTGTGATGCTCTGATCAATCTTACCCGTCTTTTTCTTTTGTGGGGGGCAAGTGTGATATGTCATGTGGGGAAAGTGTGATCACCGTTATAAATGGTTTTCTAGACCTTTCCGTGGCCTAGTGGTTAACGGCAATCTGCCTTGAAATTGGACCTTTTTAGGAGTGTGGAGGTTCGAATCTCACGTACTTCCAGTCATCCTGTAAATTGGTAAATTCTGGAAAATAGATAGGAAGATGGCTAAAAAAGAGCAGAAAATCGCTGAACGAGAACAGAAAAAGATTGAAATGGTAGATAAAGGGAAAATGACTGCAGATAAAAGGAAATCGGCTGCAGCAAAAAACAGTTAAAAACTAAAAATGCTGTATATCAACCTGACCAATAGGAGGAGGAAAAGATTCCACTACATCAGATGAAAAAGCTTCTGCAGAAGAACTGAATCAGTGTGATGAAGATGATGTTGAGAGTCTAACAGCTTCTGATCCTGTACAACTGAGTGAACCAACATTACAGAACATTGCAAATGGAGCATTTATCCTGGCTAAATTTAAGGGTGGAAGAAGGTGAACTTTTTATCGTTCATTGCATATGGTACTACAGGAGCCAGATCCTGACGATGGGGAGGTTATGGTTATGAGTATGAAATGTGTGGCTGACAACAAAACTGTTTTCAAAACAAATGAACAAAACGTTTTGTTTGTCGAATTTGACAATGTTTTAGGAGTGCTGCCTTCCCTCGATATATTTCTGTAATCGTTATGCCACATTTTTTTACATAGCATATAGCCTATGAAAATCCAACATCCTTGTTCAGGTTTTTTTTTTCCATTTGTGTTTTGCTACCTGTGTGGTGTGTTTTTCTTTGAATTGTGCCATTGGTTTATTTTTATCTCTAATGTGTGAATTAGAAATACATTGTAATATCCTAAGCTTTAATATAGTCCAGTAAGATTTTGGATGTAGGCAACACTTTGGTGTATGGTTTAAAAGAATCATATTTAGCTGCATGTTTTAAAAGTTAATCATATTTAGTTGTATGGTTTAAAAGTTAATCATATTTAGTTGTATGGTTTAAACGTTAATCATAGTTGTGCTTAATAAAACATTAAAACTGTCAAAATTGATCCTTACATGTTTTAAAGGTATTTTTGTAATACCCCATAATGCCTTTCCATACTAGGTAGAAGTACTAAAAGAATCTGTGTGAAAGTACAAATTCTATGCTTCAATATAACATTTACCCCAGAGCTGTAAGTACGTTAGAAGTTGGTAAAAAATATGATATCACAATTGCCCCATATGAAATCACACTTTCCCCATTTTTGGGGCAAGTGTGATAACACATCAAGTTTTAAAAAAATATTATTTACTTCAAAACTGTAAGGGAAAAAAGTAATACAACAAATTACACTGCTTAGGCATTACTTGAACAAGCTAGAGCCGTTTACAAAATAGAAATAGACCTTTTAATAGGTGAGTAATGCTCTGTCAAAGTCAAAAACTAAATTCGGTAGTCACACTTACCCCTGTAGACCCTAATGACAGATGTGTTCCCATTGTCATAAACCCACAAGCTATATTTTCTGAAAATGAATGAATTTTCTTAAAACAAATTGTGCTTAAGCGTTCATTCACTGGTTAGTATGCCCTATATTTCATTTCAACTAGCTTTTCACACTATAGCGTAGTTGCTGGTAAATAAGTGGCCAACCATTTGTTTGGGCTTGATATTGAAGCGATCAACGGCTTCATGTTAATAAACCAGTTTTAGTATTGGTTTTTGACCTGGCAACATTTCTATCGTATTCTTATCTCCACGTTGGAGCCACTTATTTGCTTCACCTTGAATAAAAAATAATCATGATAAATCGTTACTACTTAACAGTTATTATGGAACAGAAAAATAAGCCTTACCATGGTATTTGGATGCGTTATATATTTCCAGTGCTTCTTGACCTATTCCTTTGCCGAAGCTGTCTAAGCTAGTGACTACATACTTTGACAGTTGACTCCAGTCCCATTTGAACAAGTCGTCTGGGCCTGGCCATGCTTCTATCGCTTGAGCAGTTGTGCCTAAAATTAGATTTCCAGGAAATTAAATTATGTTTTTATTTGTTCCGAAGTTGAGTTTGTGACGAGGTACAAACTACATATTGAAAGTTAACTAATTTAAAAAAAAAGGAAAAAAGAAATGGTGGTAAATTAAATTAGTTGTTGTTAGCAACAAGTTTTTTTAATCATTCTTAAACTTCAAATTGTTTGCATGCATGAAATATTTCTTTAAACAAAAACGTGAACTTTAGATTCCTAACTCTTGCACTCAACTTTTAAATTACATTCCTCAAGTAAGATTAAATACTATAATAGAAAATGGAATTGAGGTAGTGTGACAAAATTGCTTGCTTTTTTAAATCAAATTACGATAGTTTCTTTTTACAAAAATAACTTATTTCGTAACTCAACTTAAACCTATTTTTAAAAAAAATTAAAATCATATGTTTAGTCAATTAGCAGTTTTTAATGTACGTGTTGGATGTTATCTCCGTTGCTGATTGCCAAGTATCAAGTAACTTTTTTTATTTAGGTTTGATAGTTTTGACCGTGTATTTCCAGGCTCCTAAAACCACATTTATTTATGTTTTGTAATTGATCTCGTCATTTGATCACCGTTCGCAACACCTGAGCCGGCATCCAACGAAACTTATTACAACATTTCACGCTTATGCCATAGGACTTTAGGCTGCACAGCATAAGTAATAATGTATGTTCTTGCTTATCCAACAGTAGCCATAGTAACACACTACTAAGGTACCTATCGCCTTTTTAAGGCCGTTCTTTGGGCTTAACTTAACATATTTATTTATTTACTGCACACTGTCAATAATATACAAAAGATCCATATTATATGGCAGGACAACTATAAATAAAAATATTCATAATAGCTAAAAATATTCTCATTAAGTTGGTGGACCCCCCCCCTAAGACTGCTGTATAAAAGTATAAGCAGCATACTGATTATGTAACTAACTATTGCATTTGAAGAGTTTAGTTGCAAAACTCACTTTTTCCTAAGACTCATAACTAAGGTACAGTACATTTTTTGAGTGACTACATCAAGTTGCATTCACTATCGTCAAAAGTCGAAAATAAGCGGACTGAATCTTATATTTTAGTTATACTTTGGAGAATGTGTGTTTGGCAGTTAGACATTTCATTTGAAGTGAAGAAGGAAATGATCATCAATTTAAAAATGAAAATTGATTAAAAACAAAGTTGAGAAATAAATGAAACTGGTAAAAGGCTATCAGTCGCTGGAAGGACTGGTTGATATAAACATAAACATAATTTCTGAGAAATACATTTAAATATTTGAAAAAAAAAAATGTTAGAAGCAGCTTTGTCTAACCAATAGAGATTGATTTAATATTGTCTACAAAACAAGGAAACGAACGGACTCAGATTCTAGGTTTGCTTTCAATTTCGAAATTTCAACTTTGAAAAGTCTAATTAAGGGTTGACATTTCTTTTTCAAAATAGAATCGGATAACAGAAAAAAAAAATCATAAGTTATTCCTATCTCTCTTGGGCATTCTAAAATTTCGAACTTCATCCTTTGAGGTATGCAGCCATTTAAAATCCGAAATGCAATATTTAATTCAATTTCGTAAGCAGGGAAAAATAAAATAAGAAATCCATTATAAATTATTTTAAAATGGTCAATCTATGCTTTTAAAACGCACAATACTTTAAATTAAAAATTGATGCACTCTTGGAGTTGGTTTTTTTTTGCATATATTATTCTTTTATAAGTTATTTATATATTGTACAGCAGAAATTCGTGCAATAGCCTCAAAAAATAAAATGTACAAACATGGACAGACTTGCAACGTTTGGGGCCCAGGTCACAAGCAAGCTTGGGGGCTCCCCACAACCTACACCAATATACCTTATTAATGTGATTTTTAAAAAAATTTTACACATAAATAACCTTTAATGAGTACGCATTTCCGATTATACTTAATTTCTTTTATTGCATACATAACATATGGCAGCACAAATCTATTTATTATATTGTCATATCACGCCATGTCATGTATACCATTTTTAATGCAGGCAATTCGCGTGACCAGGTTATAATTTATAAAAACAACAAAGGATATAATTATAATTGCACGCTTCTAAAAATTAGTAGCATTTTGTTAAATTCGGTATTATATTTATTCGTATTTAGTTTTTTCATCAATATTTTTTTATAGCAAATTTGGGGGCCCCCTTTGAATTGGGACTCTAGGAAACTTTCTAATATGCCCTGTCGGAAATCAGGCTCTGTGTACAAAAATGTAACACATTTTTGGTTGAATTAAAAAATATCAAACTAGGGGACCTGCATCTTCTCCCTATCACTCAATAACAAATAAGTAAAATTGGATGAATACTTTTGAGAAATAATTATTTAAAATTAAATATTGGTAACTAGTATAAATTTTCCTTAAATTTTCATCTCAAAGCATCATTTTGTTTTTTATTTCTTTCTGAAAAAAAGTTTTAACGATTATTCATTATAATTTCCCTTCATTATAATTTTAAGAAACTGAAGAAACAATTCATTATACCAATTGAAACGGAATTCTCTCAGCGATCTCTCGAACGAAAGTAGAAAATCGGCAAATTATTACCCATGCATCGAAAAAGAAAACGCATGTAATTCACAAGAGATAGTAACATTAACAATCAATTAAGGAAATTATAGCATACCATAAGCGAGCGAACTTGCAAACTTGCTCTTAATTGTTTGTCCGAGAAAAATATTGGTCCCCGAATCTATTGTTCAATTGGATTTCTCCATTTTTATTACTTCGGGTTCATTTCTCAATTAGTGTACAGATAAAGATATTGGACTGTGAGGGGAAGAACGGCTCTTTTGCTATTGAGTTGCTATGGCAAAAGCGTCGCTTTTCCACGAAGAGTGCGATATGTTTGCAGACGTTCTCGTCCCGAAGCAGAGGTAATCAATTTGCATTTGGGTAAATTAGTTTGAGAATTGATCTAATATAATGATTCTTTTAGTTACTCTTATTTAATACTATTTCCAACTACGTTTCTAGATATAGGGTGTAGAGTATTTAGTACTGAACAATGCTTCAGTTTGAAAAATATAGAGTTTGCTGATAAGTGTTTTTAAAGTAAACTTTTTGGCGTAGAATATTTTTAAATTTATGGCGCGGAAAATCAGTACAAGGTAGTAGGAAATGCGCGTTCCTAGGTAAAGCAAGTTTTTCTCAATAATTAAGGTTAATCAAATACCCTTTCTTGGATGTTATTTTTTAAGTATTTAACTATACTTCAATTTCAAGAACTAAATTTTATAATGTTTCCTATTTTATTCTTTCTCCAATTCATTATTTTTGTTCTCTAATACGGTTTGCATTATTCTACAAGATAATATTTGTTTTATGTAAAATTTTTGGTAATAGTTACCTGATGTAATTAAATCTTCAATTGAACCAATTATTTTTAGTACACTGGTAGGTTTGTTATTGAACCAACGTCATTTAATCCAATATCATTAATATTATATCATTAATATAATATCATTAATATAATCCATATCATCCAATATCATTTTTATAGCCATTAAAATTAGATAAACGCAAAAAAACTAAGTCTAATTCACATTAAACATGTCGGAGCAAAATATAGAAAGCAAACCTTAGAAATTAATATGTTAAAAATAAAACAAGGAAGCAAAAGTTTAGCCCATATTAGTTTTATATTTAAGCAGTTAACTTACGCTATTCACTAATTAAATTTTTGTCATATCAAATAAAATTCTTAACTATAATCCCAAATTTTTGAAAAAGGAAACTAATCGTAACTTGGTTAAACGATTGTGTTGTTTACGATAGTGTTATTTAACTTACATAAATAATGCTTATAAACGCAATTTCGGGAGAGTATTACTTCCAGAACCATAAAAATCTATCGTAAAGTTAAATTACCTTAAATATTCAAAGGAAAATACAATTTTAAACCTTTAAATAAATAATAACTTATATTAGCAAAACACAAATACAAGATATTTCCTAACGGAGTTTTTTTTTACTTATAAACAACCCTTAAAGACCATCTAAAACTTTCAAAAACTACATCGCTTCTCTTGTTCCCAAAGATATCAATATAAAACACCCATCAAATTTAATCTCAAACTAATGGAAAACGGAAATAAAACATAACTCGGCGAAAATCTATCCGTGTTTTCTTTAATAGACGACTCATTAAAGCCCCTCTCATCTTCGCATGTCTTTCATTACTTGTAAAGAATGGATTTCAATTTTTTTTTTTACGCATAGTCGTTGTGTTGTGTTAAACCATGGAGGCTAGATAAAATGGAAATGCTGCAGGGAGTAAAGCAATGTGAAAGCTGGTGTACCATTTGAAGCCATGATCGCTTCTTTTATCCACCCAACAAACTACTCTCGGAGAATGATTTGGCGCTATTCGGATGAGGAATTTATATCATAACAATGTTCATTTGAAATATGAATGGAAAATATCTGAAAGATTCAGAAATCTGTAACAGCTGTGCAAGTAGTTGCTTATGTTAAAGTTGTGCTTTTTGCTTGAAACGGAGAGATTTGTTTTATTTCATTTTCATTGTCCTCCTATGCCATGACTCCCGTCATTAGATATGCCCAAGATCCGGTCCCTTTGGGTGCATTAAATTGATTTGGCTACTTTAGTTTAATTTGATTTATCGTCGAACTAGAGCTAAACGAGGGATATTGGCAACGGGCATCGTAATTTAGAGCCACAGTCAAGTGACGAGCCCATTTAACGTGCAGCCTCTTTACACGGGGTATTATTCGTCTTACATTTTTAGTTGCACGGGCCGTTTATGGGCCGGCAGTTATTTTGGTGATGCCCGGACCTGAACCTGTAAACCCTTCGCATTCTAAGCGAATGCCTAACCGACTGGACTCCCCAGCCTCCGAAATCTGAATGTAAAAAAAATATGAAAGATTCAGAAATCTGCTACAGCTGTGTCAACGGACGTTTATGTTAAAATTACGCTTGTTTTTTAAAACGGAGCCATTTGCTTTATTTCAATTTCACTGTACGCCTATGCCACGACTCACGTCATAAGATCTGCCCTGCTAAGGTGCATTAAATAAATTTGGCGATATTTAGAAGGCTTCACTTTTTTTCTCGCCAAACATCTCCAATCTTATTTAAACCTCTTCTCGTTAAACCAATCTGATGGGGTCGTTTGTTTTGATTGTGGATGTTAAGTCTCAAAATGAATGGAATCCTTAACGACTTGTGGGTATCAGTCCGGCCGTTTGGGATTTCAAGGCCTTTAGGCTGGGACATTTCATTTGCAACTTACAATTTTGGCTGCAATATATCGCTTTGAGATTCAAAATCAAAAGTTGCAGCCCTAAGAATGCAAAGAAAGCTTTTTCTTTCGTTTATTAATGGGATAAATCATTTGAAAGAGCATAAAAGAAAAAAAATACGTCCATTAAATATTTATTTAAGTACACTAATGGAAGTGACTTTCGTAGAGAAAAAGGATATAGAATTTCAGATAGCTTTTTGTGTAAGATTGAATGGAGACTAATTGTATTCCAAAAAACACTAAGTTCTTAATTCCTTTTTTATAATATTTTTTAAAAAGAGAAAGATTTTGGAATTTTTTTAAAGTCTTATTTGTACTTGTGTTATACAATGCTATTTTTATTCTCTTTTAAATCCTATTTCATTTTGAATAGAAACTACTCAGAATTTGTGTTTTATAGCGCATGGATAAACATTTATTGTTTTTGTTCCAACAAAAAAAAGCACATATATATTTTCACAAAAGATATAAAACATGTTTTACAATTCTCAAAATCCAGTATATTAAATTTCGGAGAGCTATTAGTTATAGAATATTACTGTATGCGTGTCGCATGCATGATATTCGTATTTTATACTTAAGAATGCAAGTTCTACTTTTATGAGAAATTTTATTGCTGGGTTTTGGACATTCTTTTGTTTGAAATATTTTTCAGAAAGAATGTTAACAGAAGAGTAAGCAAAACAAATCCAAATTTATTTTATTATCACATACACAGTTAAAAAAATTTTTAGATTACTTTTCTTTTTAATTCGAAATAATTTAAAAAATGAAAATATATCCGACCTTAAAAATTCATTTTTGTTAGAAAGGTATGACCTCAGGGACCCAACTTTTATACTTTTTGTTCGCCTGTCTGTACGAGAGAACGGACATTCGATGTCGATTCGATTTGTCGATGAATTTCCCATTGGATTAGTATTGAAATTAAATTTCGAGTAATTTAAATTACTGCTGCCAACGCAGTGACATGAGAAACTTTATTCATTTAAAAATATTATTTTAAGCAAAATTTATTTTGATCATAAATCGGTTTAGAATGGCACCAGGAATGTGATTATTTGATTGTTTATAATTAAGTGGCAATACATTTTTTTATTACGCATAATCGTGATAAGTTTTTATTTACATTTTCTTTTTTTAATTGCATTTCAGAGTAGTTTTATGTTTTTTTTGTTATAAATAAATATTTAATTATTCGTAAAACTACAAATAAATCAAGCAGACGATAAATATTAATTTTATTTGTGATAGAAAATAAATGAAAATCGTTGATTTTGGTTTTAAGAAGTTTAAATTATAGCTGAATGCTGTGTTTAGTGGAATTTATTCTAATGTGTATAAATTTTATGTATAAACGTTTGTAAATGACTCATACCGTTAAGAACCTACTTGTTTCCCCGATAAGAATTTCAGTCAGTAATTAAATAACAGGAAAGTGGGCTATTTTAGCTCTTTTAGAACTTCTTGTTTATTTTGCTTTGCTACTGAACATTAACTATGCTAATCCATAACGCATTATAAATTGTTTACCCGAACAATATAGTATTTTAGTTAGTAAAATGAAAATGATAAAAACAGCTTTTTTTTTTTTAAATTCAAACATACACCTTAAAGCTGCATATTAGTCTTTTATCGATTTTCCCCAAATGGCCTTTTTATATTCTCCATACGATCTCGAAGAGCACATTCAACGAAATGACCTACAGTCAATATTTACTTCTTGAATTTTTCCCTAACGGAAGAAAAGTTGGGAATCGTGCACCGAATTCTAGAACAGGGTTCACCCAACTTCCTATTCTTTTATATTTATTGCCAATTTTAGGAAATAAAACAAAAAAAAAGCGACACATTTCTCGTTACCGGGAAGTTTTAAGTTATATTAAGTAATATATTTTCGACATCGTTGCAAATGGATATTTTTGAATCTGCAAAATCATATGGCATATTTTTTTGAAAATTTATATGTATGAGCTAAGTTGTTGTAAAGCTTTTTTATGAGTAAAAATATGCACTGTCTTATATTACTTCATATTATGAAAAGTATTAGTAATTTTTTGGTACTTATTAGTATTGTGAAACTGGGTATTATACGATTAGTTTTGAACTTTGTTAAGAAACAACGAGCTCTTCAGGTGGTACCTTATAGTTTTAAAACATGAAATAACATACACAATATTATAAAATCATATGTTATACAGATATATATTTAATACCAAACCTAAAAATATTATTTAAATCTGCTTCTTTGAATATACATTATATAAATTTAAGTTGTATCATTACTATTTTATAAGAGCAAAACTGCAATTTTTTTTAAAGGTTCCTTTGAAAGTACTGTAAATGTATCCCATTTTATTAAATTTAATTCTTTGATTTTTTTGGTGTAAACTTACTAAAAATTAGTATTACGAATTTTGATTTATTTCTCATTAATTAAAATTAGATAATATTTAAAAGAGAATATTTATTTTTTGAATAAATACTTTACAAGTTTTAAATCTCGACGATACTCATTTAGCACTTTTTATTACAAATTAAAAAAAGCGCTTAAATTTAAGATGAAGTAAAAAATGATTTAAGCTGAATGAAAATCCTACGTAAAAGTAAGAAATAATTAGAAAAATATGGGGAAATTAAGATTTGGACAAAGTAAATTAATGGAAATGATTTGTGAAAAGTTGATGTAGATAATTTTTTTTCCATGGCTTTCAATTTTATTCGAGCGTCACATGTGCATGAAACAATAAGAATATTCTTGCATTCTAAAAGATACCAAAATCTAGTATTTTAAATTTAAAATATTTGGCACTTGTAATTTACTCTAAACATAGAAGTTACTTTCTTTTTAATTACGTTTTTGAATGCTACATATTTTGAATAATAATTTTTTTTTAATAAACACGTATTGCATTTTCTTAATGGAAGACTTAACTGTAACTGTGCTCCATGGATTACCTTCCGAACCTATTATGGCCTTTATTCTTTTTTAGTCTTTAACTCGTCGAAGTAGATAACATAATTCACACAGACAAAGATATCTTAACTGCACTTTTAATGAGAAAAATATTAGTATCAGTTTCAGCTAATGTATGAGACTAAATTTGAATTCAAAAACAAGTTTACCTTATTCAATTTTTTTAACTAGTCATAATTGGAAATAAAATTATTTTATTTCCTTAACTATCATTATTTTCATGCTTGCATTTAGTAGTGGTATAACATTGATCAATTGATAGTTAAGTTTGTTAATACACGTAATGAATAGTAATTTAGGTTGCATGACAAGTTAATAAAATTTCTTGAAAGTAAAAAGTTATAAGGAAAGAAATTAAATCAGTATTCGAACAAATGGATTCCTCATATTAGTCTGAATAAACAGCTTTCAACTGCAAATTATAACTTCAAAAACAATTTGTAATTTAAAAACTGCCAAAAATTAAGATGCACAATAAGAGTTAATGTGTATGTTAAAAATGGCAATTAATTGATATTATTAAGTATTCTAAACCCACCCGAGGGTGGTTTGAAAAGCAAACGGACATTTCAGTTTTTCCCATTATTAACATGAGTATAATGAATTGTTTAAGAGTGGGTAAAAACGCTTTGGGAGCAAAGTATAATTGTTAAGTACTAATTGCAAGTGAAAGGGTTTTTAAATGATGTTTACAGTGAAATATTTTGTTTTATAATTGAAGTTTTTCTGAAGCATCCAACTAATTCAGTAGAAAGCAATGAATGCATTTTCAAACAAATTACAATTTTAACTAAATAATTCATTAGAACGATTTAAATAAGCAATGCATTTTTCTATTTGAGAAATAGAAAGTTATACTGCGTTTCTTTAATTATTTTAAATTAGCTCATATTGAAAAAGAGTATATATATTTATAACGCTTTTTATTCATTTGCTAGCAATTGACAAAAGTTTGGTTTCATAAACAATATAGAGTGAGATATTAACATGTGTAGTCGCATTTAAGATATTGTCCGTAGGAATAATACGATAAAATGATAATTTTCTTTTAAAGTGAAGCGATAAGCTACTTTATTAAAATATATTGCTGACGCTCAATTAACCATGATACGATTTAAAGCTAATTAGTAGCTCTCAAAGAACCTGTTAACGTATGGTGATGATATGTTTTCAATATTAGTGCAGCGTATGTCTTTTGCTTCATACCCAGTTTTATAGATACAAAAAGAAAATTATTAAAAACATGAGAACAGTAAAGCATTGCTACTAAATGGTGCTGTTAGGCACTTTTGCTAAGTCTCTCAAAACAGTTCAATGGTAATTAAAATAGATCTGTCAAGAATAATAAAATTGTCATTAAAGTAGATTGCAACATATCATTAATTTCGAAAAATTTCATTTTGTTATTTTTTATATTCTTCGAAATGCAGGGATTATAAGAAAGGCTAAGTAAAAGAAAACTTTTTTTAAGCACTAGTTGAAATCCTCTGGACGTAAAATACATCCTACACTAACTGTGCAATACAGTGCGTTTCATTCTACACCCACAAGGCCGGATTTAAAAGTTCGTTCCTAAAGGCTAACATATTTACCACCACCTCTGTAATCCATGTTAGAAGCTTAGTGGAAGTACGTGCAATTCCACAAAAACGTGGTAACGAGAAAACAAGCGTTAATTTTCTTTTAGTTTGCACGAGCAGTTAAAAAAAGGGTAAAGGATAACTTAAAGTAACGAAAAAGAAGAATCTTGTTATATTTAAAGAAAGGAATAACAGTTTATATGGTAATTTTTTTTTTTAAAATTTCAAAGTTCGGTCTTCCACAAAGCACTTTAGTTTATTTTATTCAACAAGAACACAGAATTATTGTTTTCAACTATTTTAAACATAAATTCATTAAGTTTTGATAAAAATATAAGTTTAATAGCTAAGATAAATTTAATTTTAGCTCTTTATTAAATCGCGAAAATGTCTCCTTTTCAAACTTTGCTGATATAGGCTCCTTAGAAATCCAGTCATGTACGCCTAATCATAGTTCAATACGTATCGAAATAACGTGCAGTTGAGAAAAAATAACACCTCGCCGTTGGGGCAACATTTTTCGTAGGCCTAATTAAAGAGCTTAGTGAGAAGATTCTTTATATAAGCTCTTCAATTATGCTCCCGACAAATATTAAGTACCGGAAGAACGTACTTCATATAGATAAAAAATAGAGATTGTTGTTTCAATGAACATGCCATTCTCTTTTATATAAATATGTCGTATGTTCCATAAGTTTTATGTACATTTTTTAACGTTCGCAAGCAAAGTTTTTAACGTATTTAAGTGCAAACGAACAACTGCACAGCTCTTTTTCTTGTTTTCGCCGTTTTGTCACATAGAACGTTCTTCCTTTAAGCTCTTTAATTGCGAAACCTCATTTCCAAAGGGAAGATCACTCTAAATTTATTGGCAAACGCAAACATTTCGTAAAGGGGAGGTCTCCATAGTAAAATTAGCCCAAACTTTTAAAATTTCAAACTGCAACCCTATTTTCGGCCGAGAAATATTTTCGGAGTTTCCAAAACACCCGAGGTATCAATCATTGCCATACTCTCCATAGTACTCCCACTTGTTTGCATGCGTATAGAGATTTAAGAGAACCTTAATACTACTCACCTACCAGCGTCGGGATGTCGCTTCCACCTTCGGATTCAATCGTCTCCAAGGGCGGTCGCTGAAGAAGCTCCCCTGACAAGGAAAAAGGAGATTCGAATTTGTATTCATGAAAATGGAATCGTAAAGGTACATTCGGTATGTATGTGGCAATGCTTCTGAATCTTGCGTTCGTAGTAGGGGAGTGTGATATCAGGATTTGGAATCTTTTCGGTACTGCAAATGAGTTTTGGATGGCTTTGAAGATAATAGACATATTTTATATGTTTGAAATTTTGTATTTTTAGAAAGACTCAACTTCAGAGGTTAATAGTGGATTCCTAAACTTTACGTGAAGAGTTTGTGAAAAAATTCTTATGTAGAAAACACAACATTGCGACAAAAGTTTAAAAAAAAGTATGTATAGTAGAGCCAACCTTTAGTTGGAAAAATGACGATCGAAGAGCTTAGTAGAGGAACTTACTAAGTGGCCTTTTCGAAAAAAGGTGATTTTTCTGTAAATGAACCTGTTATTCCATCCTTTAAGGATAACGAGTTTCTCTTTTTTATAAACTTAAAGTTAGGTACATTTTTTACTGTTTGCAATTACCGGGGTTTTTAACGGATTTAAGTGCAAACTAAAATGTTCAAAGCTCATTTTCACGTTTTCACCTCTTAGCACGTTCTTCTACTAAGCTCTTCAATTGTCAATTGTTATTAAAGGGAATAATTGCATGGAGACTGGGAATAACCTCAATTGACATAAAACTTAATGGAAATGTAATGCCTTGGTGTCAAAATGGGAGGTAGTTTTCCTCGTATGTAAATTGAATTAATATAAATGTTTTTTTTGACTCTTTAGGGGTAACTCTTTAGGGGCGTGCTGGATCGTGGGTCTCCAAAGCAAAGCGCAGTGTTAATCCAACGGAGAAAAAATATTTTCTCTGCCACATTTCTTCAGCTGTATCGAATATTTTTACAAATGGATTTTTTATGCGATAAATGTAGCTGACTTACAGGTCCCGACAATCTCACTTTTTTAAATTTGTTTAAATATTTTTTTAAATTTTCAATAAATCATTTTACAAAACGTGTTCGAAGCAATTTTAAAAAGTGGGATTGAAGAGATCTGTAAGTTATCTACATTTATTATTAAAAAAAAAACCGTTTGTAAGGAATATTCAATGCAGCCAGAGGAATGTGCCTTGGAAAATAGTTTTTCCCCCATTGAATTAACACTGATGGACTTGAGTTTTGGAGACCCGTGGTTAAGTGCTCCCATTCCATCTTAAGGCCACTTTATTTGTTTTAAAACTCAAGATTAGAATATAAAAAGGTTCTCAATCTCAAAACGTAGATTCAATCATTTAACAGATTAAAATATTTCTATTGTTGAATCCAGGAACAATAAAACTACTTTTCATTTGAAATGAAACCTTTACAAAAACTAAGAAATGAGTATTTTAACATAAAGGCATTTAGTTCTTGTATTAAAACACATCTTAATTATATTGAGTCCATTAAACAAAAAAAGTTAGTCACTTAAGACCATTTCTCTTCGATTGCGAAGCTGTAGTACTTTATTGTTAAAGTAATTTGTTTTTTTTTCTTTTACTCGAGAATGGTTAATTCCCTAAATTTGTTTAACAGGAAAACTACCTCATTTCATTTCATAATTGGGATCGTGAGAGAAAAAAAGCTGTTTTAAAATATTAATCATTGTTGTATAAACTGCATTTTCTAACAGACATGTAAAGGAACTTCTAAAAGAAATTTAATCAAAAATTTGATTTTTATTTTTTACCAAGAGTAAAAAAATATGTTTAGATTTATAAAATAATAAATTACACAATCAAATATTCAGATTTCTTTAATGTATTGAAAAATTCTGAAAAAAAAATTAATAAAAAGCAAAATACTGGCATAAAAGCTCTTCTACTGAAATATTGGTTTGCTTTCAATGTTTGCTAAACTCAAGTAAAAAATAGTAATAAGAGAAGTAAGCATTGGTTATGCGAGTTGTTTGAGCAATTTTAAAAAATAAGATGCAATTTGCTGGAAACGGAACCTTTTTAATTGCTTCTAGTAATTATTATTAACAATCCTTATATACTTTTGTATGAATAAAAGAACAAGCCACGAGAAACTATCCCAAAAATACAAAAATGTTTTTCTTAAGTGGTTTTGTATTATTAAATTTTATATTAGCATAAAACACTTTTATATTATTAGCCTACTTTCTTTTTTTTTTTAATTCGAAGAATTAAAAAAAATTAAAAAAGTAGGTATTGACATGCGGTCGATGTCCGTCCGTCTGTCCGTCTGTACCCCCCTTCCAAAATCGGTTCTATCCATTCGATCTTAAAAATTCTTTTTTGCTAGAAAGCTATGACCTCAGAGACCCAACTTTCATACTTTTTGTCCGTCTGTCTGTACGATTGGACGGACATAAATCTACTATTTGTCGACGAATTTCCCATTGAATTAGCATTGAAATTCGATTTCGAGTCAATTAAATCGCTGAATTTAACTACAACTGCTTCGGACAATTGATATACGTCAAAAAATTCAGCGTATCGAAATGAGAATACATTGAAAATTTCAGAAAAGAATTCGAATTCTAAGCACTTCAATTAATTAAAAAACTTCAAAATATAATGCTCATTTAAAAAGCATAGGAAGCCATTTTTATTAGAATTAAATCACCATTGCCATCGCAACAATCACTCAAGAAACTAATTCTTTTAGACAATAAATTAAAATAAATTTATTTTTGCGACATCGATCAGTTTGAAATGACGTTATGTATATTTCACTTCAAGATTCTATATGTTGGTATGCAATGTTTTCATTCTATTTAAAAGCGAGAACTATTACATATTTATTATTTGAAATAAATTTTTTTGCAAACGATTTAAGTAACAATTATGTAATTTTCGAAATAAAATAAATGAAAGTAGCCAAATTTAGTTGGTAAATGTTTAACATAGAATGAATGCTGTATTTGGCACCTTTTTAGTTGTTAAACGCAACTGTTGTGGTGTCGAAGCGGGTTAAGTGACATATTATGTTACAAACCTACTTGTTAATTTACATTTCCTATTTTAAGTGAAATTTATTCTAATGTATATAAATTTAATGTTGAAAAGGTTGTTGATGTTACTTACTGTTACGAACCTAGTTTTTTCAAGATAAGAATTTTAGTACTATTTAAGTAACAGGAAAGTAGGCTATTTTAGTTCTTTTCGAACTTCTTGTTTTTCTTTCAAAATGTAATTACAAAAAAAATTGTTTCTGATAAAAAATAATATTGTTGCAAATTAACATGTTTTTTTTTTGAAAAAAAAACTAATCTTTTGAGTAAATATATTTTCTTTTTAAAACATTTCGTTTGCAGATTAATTTTTTTTCAACGTTTAACTTATTTGATATAATGGTCAGGTTTTAAGCCTCGAGTGGCAATAGAAATGCCGAATGAAAATAAATTCTTTCATGAGCCTCGATTTAAACATGGCGTAAGATTACCGGATAGAAACTAAATTCATTTGGCGATGAACTAGAAGTTTGGCGAAAATAACCCCCCATAACTGGGAAGGTCTCCTCAGCATAAATGCTAAAGTACTTTGCTTGGTATCTGAATGTCGAGTTGGAGCACGTGGAGCACCAAAAGAGGCACGACTAATCAAGGGATGAAAGCTGGAAGGATCTACGCCAACCGAAACACGCTAATTGTGATTTTTCATAGCTAAAGAATTTTGTGTTTGATTAATGTTTATTCATTTTATTCGATTTTAAGTAATGTGTTTATTTCAGTAAAAATGCCTAACTATTCAAATGGGAAAATATGTTTTATTTAAAATTATGCATACTAATTGGTAAAAAACCTTCGTATGGAATTAATGAACTACTTTTTGGATATCATCTTTTTGTAATAGTTGTTAGCTATTTTTCTTTCATGGGAATATAAAAACGTCGGTATAAAAAATAATTCGAAGGAATTGTAAAATTCATTTTTTTTGTCTTTTCGAATGCATAAATACTCTTTTAAGTAATAAGTCTTAGCGTTTTCCAAATCATTTTGACTGCTTTACTGTTTTTCTACATTCTCATTTTAAACTTGAAATATATTTCTTAAGTACAATAGCAACTTATAAAAAGATCAAATGGCAACCAAACATTATTTTAAATGAATTGCTTGTCATATTTCGGTGATGCTAAATGCGCTCTACGCATGAAAAAACCCCTTTCATATGCATTATTTTACCTTTTTTTGTTTTGTATTTGACAAAACTGGCACATTAGATTTACAGTGCCGCTTTTAGTACACTTTCGTGTTCTACCTTATGCATTATGGAACTCACATATTCGATGTTAGAGAGCCTCTTGTTATTACTGCCTTTCGAACAATATTTCAATTTTATAAGCCATACTTCTTTCTGATGAGCGAATTGTTTCTGTTGTATACATTTCCGTGTCTAAAATATTAAATATACGTTTATTCTTACAGTTAATATGTTAACTTTTATTTTCTTGTTTTCATGTTAGAAGTAGGAAACCAAAATAACATCAGTAGGGCTCATGAGATGGATCAAAGTATTAATTTATATAAAAAGCCCTTTTTTTAATCGACTCCCCTATTACGTTAAACTAAAACACTGCTTTTCAATCATTGTATTTTTCCAATAAAGTCACTATTTATTAATAACGTTTTGTAAAACTTTCGCGAATAAACATTTAAATAAGCGTCTTACCAAAGCGTGCCTTATAAAAGTAACAAATAAAATATTTTTATTGCGTAAATAATATTTAACGTCAAAGTTTCTCAATGTTTTACTAAACTATTTTAAAACTAAAGCGCAGATGATAAAATTAAGTTACAATCAATTGTATGCATCAACATCCGAGAGGTTTACTCGTTACCAATAAGAGAAATACTATAATTATCTTGTACTAGTCATTTGAACTGCTTTTAAAAATTTTCCAATAAGGAATTTACAATAAATAACCAATGCTTGGATAATTTAAACCCAGTGGTAAAACAGAAAATATTAGATTGAACAATTTTAATTAATGTTTAAAACAACCATGCGTTTAAATTGAAATTTTAAAATTCAAATTCCTTAACTTTTGAGGAATAATTTCCGATAATAGCTACAGACTATTGGATAAAATAAGAATTAGGATGTGGCTGCACTCTCAACGATTGAATTTTAAATTTCTCTATATCACTGTAAAGAGTTTTAATTTGCAAAATGTTTTTAAACGTCCGAAAATCACTTCATATTTTTTTGGATACATGCACCTGCAAGCTATTTCCATTTATCCCACAGTATCGTACAAAAAAGCATCTCAATTATTATTTAGTAAAAATATTCTACATAATCTTATTTCTTTACTCAACATCAATATTACTCTTTTTACTGATATTGATACGAGTCATTTGCATAGGGCATGCAAAAGCAAAATAGTTCTTTTACAGCATTTTTAACTCACTCATTATCAATCTATTGGTTCTAAAGGTTGTCAGTTTGTTTATGTATATATTTTATATACAAACGACACTATGAAGGTTCTCATTGCAGAAGTTACATTTTCCAAATTTTTTTCGAGGCACAGCTATGACACAGGGGTTCAATCTGACTTACCAAACATAAAAAATATAACGTAGGCTTTCTTATAAGTATCAAGTTGTATTGTACTTGAACAACAATTTTCCCCCCAAATTCATTCGTTTTCGTTGTGTGGTTACTAAACAGAAATAGGTAAATCAGGACAGGGCCCTATAACATTGCTGTCAAAACAGCACATTATCAAAAATGTTATAAATGGCTTTCGATAAAGAAAATTTTCTACCATTGAGCAAACTCTTTATTTGCAAAATGTATACAAAATAGTTTCTCGAATGCATCACAAGATAAAGTTCCCTGTAGGGTATTTTCGTAAATCAGATTCGAAAAGAGGCATTTCTATTTTTACAATTGTTCTTAGAAAGTAAAAACGATATTACAGCTGGTCTAGAAGGAAAAAGGTTTACATATCACTTATGGAAAGCGTACTTTTTCGTTTGATACAAAATAGGATTCACCATAAAAACTGTAATCTGAGAGATAACCCACATTTGAAACAGGATTTTGTGGTTCGGCGTGCATATAGGAATTGTACGCAAAAAGCGTTCTTGATCATATATACACAAACACTACGGTACTTCAGCACAACACTTTAATATCACAACAAATAAAGTATTGACATAAATTAACACGAAGTATAATTCCTTGTAGTCTTCGGACTTGGTGATACTAATTGTCAATGTTTTAGTTCCACAGAGTTTTCGCTAAAATATACACTACACGATTGACAACTGTTATATATGAGGTAAATGTTTGACATCTGGTAAAAGGTAACATAAAATGTTAATTTCTGAAATGTGATTATTGTCGATCTTCATAGGTGAATAACCGATTAAATAAATTAACTCATAAATAGTTCACGTTCACCAGGTGAAAGTCCATTTTTAAAAGCATTTTTTGGAAAATATTTTGGATATTCACAATTATGTTCGATCTATAGCTACGATATACGAGTCGATTCGTTCATCGGCCATTTTTGGCAACCGTAAAAAAAAGTAGCGTACTGCTGTAATGCAGTAGTGTAAAGTAGACATAAGCCGATTAAACTTTGATCCTTACATATCGTCAAATTTAAAAAAATCACGAATGAGAAAAAAAACTCTAGATTCGGTGTTTTGTCGTGTATCCAAATATACTACACTGCTCACAACAATTAGGGAAACGCATGGTTTAAACCCTTCAATGATTTCATTTAGAATCATCAGTTTGCATTTTTTTTTCTGTCTGAGTTAAGCTCGCCCTTATGTATCGTTAGAGGGCAGTTCCATAAAAATGTCAACTTTTTGAAATGTCATTAAAAAAAATTACTAATTAGGTTTAAAAATACAACCAAAGCTTTCGAATTATGGTTTAAGAAAGCAGGGGGATAAAGGACATGTATTCACATTTCCCGAAAAAGATTGATGCCTTGTGGACCCAAGAGATTTGTTTTCTCGGCAAATTCAGCTGCATTTCAACTACAGTTGGAAATCGATCTCGTTAAATGTTTGGAAAACCTCACGTGTGAATTAATGTAAATAATGTATTAGTTAATATCCTGTGATTATTCTAGATATTAAAAAATATTTAATTTAATATGTGACACATTTTTAATTTAATATAAAATTTATGAAACTTTTAGTCGTTCCATCACGTCAAATGACAGTTAATAACTTAAACCATGTTACAGGTAGGTAGCTCTAAATTATAATTTTACATAGCTTATGTATCATATTTAAGATATGCATTAGTTTAAAATATAAATGTATTGTTAATTCACGGACATTTCTATTTTTAAGTACCATAATGCAGTCATGGTTGCAAAAATGTCATTCCGTCACACCAAAAGAAGTTAGTCAAAACGAAGTAATAAATACTTGAGTTTTTCCATACTTTTTTAGTTTTAAAAAATTTAGATTTCCCCCGTTTTTCAACCATTTCATTCTGGATGTATAGTGAATCTACTTCACAAATTTTAGATTGAATAAAATGTTCTAACAGAAAGGGTTAAAAAAAAGTACGCAAAGTGCTTCCTTAATTGTTTTAAGTAATTGTATATAAACTATATCAAACTCACCATCCACCACAATGAGCTGCTCAGGGAAAATCCCCGTAATCGGCAAATCGTTCTGGTCCCGAATCCTGAACGACGGCTCGTCCTTGCCCAAGAAGCTGTCTGCCACCTGCATGGCAGACATCCTCCGCAGACACGTGGAATCGTTGCAGCCGGTGCGGGCCAGGAAAAAGGCCCGGTTGTGCTGGGACAGGTCATCGAAGGTCCGGTTGAAGGTCACAGCCGGGCCCAGGAGCCAGGCTGCGCGGAAAAGACCGCGGGCAGATTCAGAGGCCCGCAGTGCTATGATGGAGGCTGCACCGGAGTCGCCTCCGAAAACGGTCACCTGGAATAAAATGTGGTATTGGAGTGCATGGTTGAAATCAGTGTTTTTTTCTTGTCTTGGTTAGATTAGGTTTTAATTATCGTCGCACTAGAGCTACACGAGGGCTATTGGTGACGGGCGTCGTATTTTAGAACCACAGTCAAGTGACGAGCCGACACCGGAATATTCACCCAACGCAACAGTTAACGTCGACATCGTACGCAGGATAGGAATTTGAAGGATATTTAACGTGCACTCCCCTTCACGGGGAAATTTTTGGCTGCATAGGCCGTTCATAGGTCGGCAGTTATTTTTGCGATGCCCGGACCCGAACCTGGGACCTTTCGCATGCTGGGCGGGTGCCTAACCGACTGGGCTCCCCAGCCCCTTTGTGATGGAGTATTTTGGGAGCTAAAGTATCTCTGCTTTTTTTTTAAGCATTTTGCACCAATCCCAAATCTTTGAAGTGCCATCCAACATCGAGCTGAAGAGAAGCAGTGGTTAGAAGTGGAGAAAAACAAAGTGGGGAGACGCCTATATTTGGCACCCTGTTATAAAATGCTTTTTATTCCTTGGTTTTGAAAAATGGTCATAATTCAATTTTTAATGCAAATTATGCATCCTTTGTTTTTACTTGCAAGTAAGAGTTAAAAATAAATCTAGGTAGTAGTTAGACTATTACTTCATTATAGTATTAAGTGGAAATTTAGAAGAGAGATTTAAGACTGTTTCACAATTAGCTAAAAGTGATAGCCTGTATTCATGAAAAAGACTAAATTTTTTTTAAAAAAATTATTTTATTTTAGTGCAAGAAGCTAAAAACCAAAAAGCGGGGTGATGGACTTGAGTGGCATCAGAGGCAAGGAGACGCCTAATCATTTAAAAAAAGGGGAGGGACACGTCACCCCGTCTGGTACTGCTTTAAATAAAGGTATATCACTGGTTGAAAGAACAAGGAACGAGCGAGTGAAATAAAATACAATAGTTTTTAAAAGTTTTACTTTTCACATTTGTTGCATAAAAAACTATAAAGAAGGATTTCAACAACGGATAAAGTAAATACAACTACTAATGAATAGTCCCATCAAATGAAAATAACATCTTACCAAGTTATATGCAGAACATTCTACCTTTAGAACTGATAGGTTGATATTAGGCATGCTTTTTTATATTTACTATTGAGACAATAAGTCAATTAAGTTAATTCATCGAGGAAGGTCTAAAGGGACCAACGAATAAAACAGTTTAATTATTTTCCTATCACGGCTAGTTTTTTTTTTAACGAAAGTAACACAAGAATCCATTTAAACAAACACGTAGAATATAAAACAGAATAAGCCCCTATCAAATTTGATAAATTACACTAATTGCGGTTTTAATAGGAATGCAATCCCTAAACGAATATCAGTTATTTTTTTACAGTATTTATTACGAGATTATTACTCGATTTAATAAAAAAATTCCTTAATTATTTCTGTTTCCGTATTTTCAAGCATAACTCATTCTATTATATATGTGCCCTTTTAATGCTTGACAAAGCGATTAGTTAGAAACAGTAAAAATAATCATTATAGGAGCAATTTAATTTGCATGCATGGTTTAGATTTTTTTTGTAATGTTAACAAAATTAGTTGCATTCATTCGTGGATTATTAATTCATGATATTTATTGCGAGTCCAAATAATGTGCCTCGCTTTTATTTGACTCTTAGATAGAAGTATTTTTGTTGTACATCAATTATTTAAGAGGTAAAATTTTTTAGTCTTTTATAATATATTTCGAGTTTGACAATTGTAAGAAAAGACATTACAAGATCACCTATAGAATGAGCGACGTATATAAATATTATAGAACATATTTTATCGATAAAATATTAAAATTTCAATGCAATCAATGTTATATTTTATCAAGTGAAGCAGAGTTTCTGAAAATAAATCGAAAATGAAATTAGAATAGCATAGAATTGTAAAACTAAGTTAATATATCTGTTTTTTTTTTTAAATTAAGTTTGATCAATTATTTAGAAAAGAGGATTTTCACATTCAGAAAGCCAGCTTGCATCAATGTTTTCCATCACTATACACAAACATAAGCTTCAAAACTTTTTGTCATCCCTATTTACGATCGCAATCAACTTTTGATATCGAAAGATCCGCTTTGTTATATTCCCTTACTCAATGATACTAAGACATAGCGTCACAACAAACTAGTAGTTTTAAAAGCAAGGAACTTTATTTTGTCAACGGCTATGGCAATTCAGTGCTATTGGATTCCTCTCTAGACTTATAACTCCCTTCACGTTTACCAAGTGGATAGCTTTGGTTAACACTGGTTTCCATATCGCCACAATTGTCACGACTGTCTGCTTTGTTTAAATTAATATCCAAGGACTCTAGATTAGGTTGAATTATCGTCTCACTGAAGCAACGTGTGCATTGTAAAAAAACTAAATTTACGAGTATTTACTCTTCAACTGTAATGGGCAACAATATAATTGGATGCAAAACGCTTCTATTTCTTTGAGTATTAGAAAATTAGGGCGATTCCGTCATTCTACAGTTTTAGCTGATCTCTTAGCTGTAGGAAATGATGGGCATTAGTGTTTTTTTTAAGTAGGTGTGACTGGTATCTCCGCTGCCGTTCCCCGACTTATTTTACAGGGATTTTTTTAAACGATGTGAGCTATTAACGACGGGTGTTTTAATTTAGAAACCACTGTCATAGAAAGGGCCTGTTATAGGAAGACTCAGACTATAGGCACAAGCTATTTTGGGGTCCCCTTTACGAAAAATGTTATGTATGATTTCCATTAATGATGGTGCTATATGACCTATGTACCAAATTTTTGCTACAATTTTATTGGCTTCCTTATAAAACATCGATCAAACAATCACTTAAGCTCAATTTTTCAGTCGAAATCGAGCAAAAATCAGTGTGGATTATTAGTGCTTTTTTAGTTTACCGATATTTTAGATATCTACAGCATTCACCATAATAGAAAGTGAAATTTAGGGGCCGTTTCCGGGATTTATGTAAGAACAGGCCCTGGTCATAGGAGCTCTTGGAGATATTGACCAAACTCACCTTATCGGGGTCTCCTCCGAAAGCCCTGATGTTGTGCTGCACCCACTGCAGAGCCACCACCTGATCCCACAGCCCGTAGTTCCCCCTTGCGTCGCGTGGTGTCTGTGATAGAGTGTCCAAAGCGAGGAACCCCAGGGCGCCGAGGCGGTAGTTGAAGGAGACAAATACCGCGTTCAGGCGTTTGGCCACTCGTCCACTAGGGCACAGGCCCGGATCGTGGCCGCTGCCCCATTGAAGAAAGCCACCGTGGATCCACACCATGACCTCCAGACCGGCCTGTAGCAAGAAAATAAAAGTAATCACCGGATCGTCTTATAAACTACTAGCTGTTATAAACGACGTTGCACGGGTGGAAGTTAAAAAATAATTTAATAGTCAATTTAACTGTTTTTCTTTCATTTGAGTTGCATAAGATATGAAGATTACCCAGTAATTTGCCATTTAATTACCCATCCTGGATACAGTAATGATTAATATTAATTTCTCAAAAATACCTTTGATAAGAAGCTCAAATTAAAAAGAATACATATTTAAGTAAAAAATAATCAGTAAGAATTAAAAATTAGCTACTCCTGCAAATGATTTGCTTTTTTTATATAGGTCAGTTCAATTCATCTATCATTTAATCCGTTATATAATAATAAGCTTATGTTGCTGATACAGTTCGTTATTAAAATACAGAATCCCCCTACTTGTATTACATTAAAAAAAATCAAAATTTTAAAAACGCTATAAAATTCACCGATAAAGTCATCATAATTTCCCGAATAATTTTTTTTAGCTCATTTGGCGCTTTTTGCGAATTTGGCGAGGAAAAGATATGGCTAACAACACACCCATTCAGCTCTCGTGAGATAAACTTCGCACAACCAGCTAATAAAAAAAATTGCTCATTTGGTACGTTTTTTGTAATAACTTAATAAGCTTAACTTATTAAGCTTAACTTATTAAGCTTAAATTATTAACTTAATAACTTTTGTAATAATTTTGTAAAGTATTTGGCGAAAAAGGGAAGACATAAAGCCCAAATATGCATCTGTAGTGCGATGGCCTTCAAAAAACAACATAGTTCAGTATAAGCTTAACTAGGCTTTAAAAAAAATCATAATTAAAATCATATAGGCACAATAAAATAGTAGAATGGAGACTGGTAGGATTACATTACTTTTGAAACATATCAATTATTTTTTCAAGTTATTAATTTAGTTTCTGAAGGCAATGAACAAATATTAAACAAATTAAACATTTTTAATTTCAATTGTTTTCTAAAAAGTTTTATTTAAATTTTTCTGCCCAATGGCATCACGAAAAGGGAAAAAATGACCGGATTTGAGCGAAAGTGGTGTATTTTTTTCCCTTAAAACGTTCGAAAACGATAGAAGGAATGGTCCGATGAGAAAAATTCTTAGCCTATGTTTGTTCTGGAGATGAGATGAATTTTTGTGCCAAATTTCGTGACGATCTGTTGCGTGGTTCTTAAGTTTTCGCGTCCTATACAAACAAACAAACAGACAAACAGAAGTCGCCTTTTATGTATATAGATTTAGACCTAAGTAACCATCAAGGGTTGTGTAATACTACGACTTTCTATTACTCGACAGTAAATCCATATATTTCAAAAGTAAATATATAAGGCAGGGGTCCAACCTTTATGGATCTGCGTACCACTTGACTTTTTAAGAAATTTTGGCATTTTAGAATGTGTGGAGTCGTGTCAAATAAGTACAAGCATATTGAAGGCTACGTCATAGTAAAAAGCGGCCGAAGAAGTTTATTAGTGGCTTTATATAAGAATACATAAGACGTTTTAGTTGACAGTGAATCATTAGTTAAATTAATATTAGTGGTTGAAATATACAGTTGCACAAACACTACAGGGGTATACCACCAAAATTAAATATTTTAATAAAGCTGTAATATTAACTCTTCTAAAAGTGTTCGAAGGCTTTTTGAATTAAATTTCTGAAAAAACTTCATACCTAATGGTTAGATATTTGTTTATTAAAACATGCTTATAATAAAGGAGAAAAAACAATTAAAATGGTATTTACAGTTTTATTTATTATTTATGGGTCTAAAAACATACAAATAAAAATAGTACAAACTCATCAAAAATTTATCATAATACAAAATATACTTTTATAGTCTGTAGTTCGTAACTTGTACTTATTTGCTTATGATTAAAATATCAACATTAGGAGAAATTGAACTTTTCAACAAAAATAGCGGAGCTTACCAGTAGATCAAAAGGTACAAGGTTTTACATCCGAGCCAGAAGTTAAAGATTTCTCTTTAAAATAATGTTAATGCTTAAAATAATGAGTAATATATTTGCTTGCCCACTGCTCATGCCTACAGAAGCTATTAATGGCACGATGTTGCTCACATTACTCACGCGTGTCACTAGAAAATTTCCCGCGTACCACCGGTTGGGAACCTCTGATATAAGGTAATTTCAATAACTTTAAAACATATAGTTCTATGACAACTACCCCTTGTGCATCGAGAGATTTTCTGGATAACCTTATTTATGATGTCAGACAGGTACTGGAAACTAGTGTATCAAATTTGAAGTCCGTATGTTTTTTTAGTCCAAACTGTAGAGCGTTTTCAGACAAATAGATGAATCAATGTTCAAAATCCACTTTTTGAGGATCAGCGCAATCCAAAACGCTTAGAACACAAAATATCTAATTCAGATTTTCGACACCATCGCTATAATATTTAATTATCATATTTCCAATTAGGTAATTGGAAGTAAAAACTGACATTTGAAAAAAAGGAAAGTTTTTAAGCTGGCTGGACTTTTTGCTGGTTCGGTTTACCAAAGTGGATTCCGACAACGTTACATTGAATTTGATGTTGCCAACTCGGTTTAACGAAAACTTAATTATGGTTAGCTGGAAAATTAATCAGGTTACTAAAAAGGCAAATTAATTAATTATTAAAATTTGTTCATTAGATATTAAATTGTTCCATTCTATAAATATCTTTAACTTATAACTATCAATCAACGCTTACCCTTACTTATATAATTAAAGTTACCTATTTATTATTAGCTGGACATAGATTTCCTATGTCTTGGGGAAATCTAAAGCTGTCTAGTTAAATAAGTTGGCAGTATTGCATAACCTTTTCTCATGCTATATATAAAGTGATTACAATTAAACTCTTCATTGAAAGGAGATGTAAAATGAAAACTCCTGGTCAAACATTTTTGGCTATTATAAAAATGATTATTGGTTGAGTACAAGGAAATTTTAATTTTCAAAAATTAATAAAACAACGTAATAAGTGATTTTTTGCAAGCATAATATATGCACTGTAAAGCTTTGGTGGAAAGTTACTTCGCGAACAAGGTGGCATCAGCTTTTGCAAGCTGCACACCGTGTTTACGGAGAAACGCTAAGCTTTTACAGTGTGGATAAGATAGAAAACATTTTTCGCCTCGTTGGGTCCCGATGCGATTACCAAAGAGAGGGGCCAGTGTGCTGTTCTTACTGTTTATTCATTTTTTTAGCATCAATTTACTATTAATTTTCCATACTTTATTGTAGAAAAAAAATTGTAGAAAAAAGCGCTCCGACTCCCCCTCACCAAACAGGCAAAACATTTCATCACATTAATATGAATTATGCATCCTTTTCATATAAAAACCAAATGATAATTATTGTACATTGTACAATTACATATTTCATTGCACTTCTTGAAACAAGGCCAATTTTGCAAACATGTGCAAGTGAGAAAAGACAAAGGTATCGATAATCGAAGAAAGGGAAAGTGATGATTCTATGTAAAAAATACTTTATTTACTTGGAGTAAATAAAGTATTAATTCATTTTCAAGGAAAGGACATTGTCTTAATAAACCTATAATTTTACAGGCACCTCTTTATATTTTTGCGTAAGTTAAGCAGATTAAGAAACAGTTGTTAATATCTATTTATAACAGAATATAAAAAAATAAGAATTCAATGAGTTTACAATTTTTAGAGAAAAAAAAAGAAAAATATCATTAAACATAAAAAAAATGTATATTAAAAATGTGTTTCACACATTTTTTTGGAGGTTTTTTTTTGGTATTTCAATAATTAACAATCAAGTAAACAATAAATTTAAAAATTCTCTGAAATACTGTATTTGCTTAAGGTAGTAGATAAAGCTACCAAATATATTATTTTGATATCTGCATGCATACTACAAGCGTTTTCTACGTGTATGTTAATTTTTTTATATTTATGTAAGCGATATTCAATTTACTATAATGCCATTTTAAAATTAATTTTTAATCTGTGATGATATTTTTTCATCAAGTCTTCTTCAAACTCTTGTCAGAGCTGAAGCAATTAAGCTTTTTTTAAGTGTAAAAAAGATTAATGTTGTCTGAATAGGAAAATATTTTGTTTTTATTTGATTTTTTTGGTATTTTTTTATAGAAGGTTTTTGCATGGAAGGTTTTGAAGATTTTTTGGCATTTTTTTGTTGAGTGTTTGACAGGTTTTTTTAAAACAAGGATAGGATGTACGGAGAAACTTGAACGTAAACATGATCTAATTTGGAAATCTATTCATTTAACCTTCTTGAAACGAAGAATTTTAATAAGCTTAGTGTCAAGTATCCATCATTGAACTAAAAAATGCGTTCTCCAGCATATATTTTTTCTTTATTTTTTTCAAACGATAAGGGTCCTCAATGTAAACTTAAACAAGGGAAAACGTTTAAGTGTTATTTAACAAGCACTCTATTTTGCATAAAATATTTAATTACGATAAATTTGATTAATATGCTTTTTATACTCCAATAAAATTAATTTAAACCTTAAAATTCACTGTAGATACTTCATATATTGTCTTTTTGAACAAGCATAAAAACCTTGTGAATTATTTTTTATTGGTACAACCCATCGGAATAACACCATACATAATATTAAGACGCATCTCTAATAATAATTTTTTTCCCAACAAACTTAGAGTAAATTAACCGTTAAAAAATAATGTTAGACAATTGAATGGCAATAAAAATAAGAGCTAAAGTAGATTGTCATTTGAAGATGGTTAAAAATTACGAGGTCTATTACCAATATCCCCTCGAACAGTTCTAGTACTCCTTTGATTCAAACAAACCAAAAGGAAATAGAAATAATAATTAAAAATTTCTTACTAAAAACACGAAAAAAATTAGCTCTAAAACAATTGCCAAGTAAGCAACTTCTCCTAGATATTCCTCGGTGTATATATTAAATCCACTGTTATCGGCTTTCGAATACACGATTTATGTGGGGTTTTATGGATGCTCACAACGAAGCAATTAAAGCTATTCATCCCGTATTCATAGGAGGCACATTTCCATCGGCGAGTAATTACATTGTTGGCCATCACTGGGACCTCTAATGTCGACGAGTGAGTATCCAGGAAGAATTTGTTGGATGGGCACATTGGAAACTTAAAGGGCCTGTGGAGATTTAGCGGTTGAATGTTTAATGGTAAATATTGAATTTGGTCACTTAGAGGTGCTTCTAGTTTAAAGGGGGATTGGGGAATTAATATTCTTATAAAATTTCCTCTATATTTTAAGGGCTTTGTTAAGAGTGAATTATTTATAACCATTAAATTGTTTTGAGGTTTTGTAAAAAGAATTTAATACGGTTCTTTTTTTTAGTTACGTTTGATAGTAACAATGGAATAACTTAACTTTAGAATTTAAAACACTTTGGCCTTTTTCTGGAAAAAAGACGTTTGTTTTTTCTTCCTTTTGCTATCACGGATCAGAAATGAGTTCAAGTTTCTTTAATTTCGGCGTATTTTTATCTACAAAGAAAAAAAGTATAAATTCAACATTCAAAGGGTGGAAAAATATCGTAAGCTTTTCTGTCAGTTATATTTCCTTGGACTGAAGAACTATATCTGAAAATATTTGAATATTCATCATTATGGGTTCATTTACCGCTCAAATCGTCACTAGGGACTTTAGGTATGCTTTTGGGTATCCATTGAAAACAAGCACAAGAGAAAAATCATCAGACATTCTCCAAAAATTCCAATATACTAATGTTGTAGGATGCCCGAGCCAAAGTTAAGAGTGCTGTATCACGGTATAGACTATAGACCATGATCTCCAGAAACTTAAATTGCGTTGCGTAATTGTTAAAAACAATTAAAATACATATAGTGAAATTGAAGCATTCATTTATTAAGTTGCTTGTAAAAATTCCAAATACAGGGTATAAATCCTTTCCGAAGGGCATAAAATGGAAATAAAATAACCCATAACATTCGGCGCGAAGAAGTCTGGACCAACCTAAAGGTCTATAATCTGGAGATCGAATGTGTTCTTGAATGCCTCCCCCTAAGTTATCTAAGACCCTGAAGGAGGGAGAGGGTAGAGTAGTTAACTCTAAATGAAATTTGTGGTTTTAGGCAAATGCCCTTTTAACCATTTAAGTCCCAATGATGCCATTTTTTCTAATCATATTAAAAAAAATAATCGGGCTGGTAACTATTGGAATTAATAAAAAATATTTTCTTATCGAGCAAAGTTTGAAGAATCGATTGTGCTTTTTGATACCATAAAAACGGCTATAGACGATCAGAAATTGGTTTTTAAACGATGTCAATCTCTCATTGGGACTGAAAGGGTTAATGTCATATATAGGGTGTGGATATGATCTCTTTTCGTAAAATACCTCAGAATCTCACTTTTACCATGCATGTTCTCAACAATCTCACCCGAGTAGTAAGCAACATAGAAAACTATAGATTCTTAAAAACAAGTATCACTATTACCTTTAAACGTTGACTTTTTCTGTTAAATTTTGATAAGGCTCTTCTCTGCGTTAAGAAGAGTTGTACGAGGGACATAGAGCACCAACTTCTCTCCTTTATAAAAATAGGTGCAAAAGTTTTGTAAAAAAATTTCATCGACTAAAAGATAAATGCCAAACCATTAACCTTCCCCACATGACTTCACTATCACCAGATAAAAAAGAAGGCATACAATGAAAAGACGAAAAATAACGATCGTTTGGCATATTCAATGCAATTTCCCCTTGAGTGAATGCGGAAAAACGCAGTATGCCACTGAAAGATAACAACGACAGTCCACCGTTCTGACGATTGTGTGAAGCGTTCCTTGTTAACAAAAATGTGTGTCTGGCAAACATCCAAAACAATTCAATAACGGCAAGCGGTACCCTATGTTTTATACGAAACAGTCAGAAAGAGAAACCAAGTAACAATTCGTTCTAATTCTGTTGTTCTTAAAAAAATAAGTATAAATATTGGAGATGAATTCTTAGAGATAATTGGAATTTATGATATTTGAAGATTTCATACTATCGTCTAGAACAACGTTTTTGTACATTGAGGAATCTTGCGTTTGAACAATATGCATGATGTCTAGCTGTATTTCATTAAAATATAACTATTGCGGCTGAAAAAAAAAGAAATACAATGCACTTAAGCACACATAGCCGCTTTTAACTATTTTTTCTAGCGGAGTCTAAAGGTGAGTGAAATATAATGTAGTGTTACACTGGTATGGATTTTGCAAATTAGGTTTTGTATTGAAAATTGAATGCAACGCGTGAAGATGAAGTATGTAACACTGAGGGCATGCGTGGTATTAGATAACTTTTTTTTAATGAAAGATAGAACCAAAAATACTGGTATACACTTATCAGACAAATACGACTGTTAAAAGATAAATTTTTCTTATTCGACATCGAGTTTTTATATATTTTCTGTTATGTATATTACAAAATAAACTTTGAAAAATAGAAAATTGAAAAAGGTCAGAACTACTTCTGTCGTTCTACTGCTGGTGTATTGGTCATGTCCCTTTGCTATCACCGAGTGGGCCCGAGTTCAAATCCCATGTTAGGCGTTGGTATATGGGAGGGAAGTCTGCCTTTTGCTTAAAATTGGATCCTTTTCCTCTTTCTCGATAGGGGAGTAGCACAATCCTTTTTCCTGACTGGAGTCTTAGTTTATGTTCATAAGTGTATTCTTTCACGTGTCTTGTATAAATGTATGTCTTGCTTGTACATTCATGCATGAGAACGAACTGCAATACCCAGTCTCTAAAGTGCAGCTGTGGTGTAGGGTTAAGTTGCCAAGTACCGAACATCCATAAATTCGGAAAACATTTAAGTTTACATTATTTGTTATTATAATTGTTAGGTATGACAGGTTAAGTTTGACATTTAACAATCGTATTTGTCTGATATAACTAAAAGTACTGGCATAAGCATATCTTTCATAAAAAAAATATTTGCATAATACCACACATACAATTTTACATACTTCATCTTCACGTTACATTCAATTTCCAATACAAAACCTAATTTCCAAAATCCATACCAGTGTAACACATCAGTATATTTCACTCGCCTTTAGACTCTGCCCATTATGAAAATAAACAATAGTTAAAAGCTGTTATGTGTTTTAAGTGCATTGTTTTTCTTTTTACAATTTTCAACCGCACTGTTTTATTTACGGTAGCTACTGCGGTAGTAAGAAACGGACAGGACATAACAGTACTTTATAAAATGCGAGTTTCCCCATTTAGAGTTGTTTATACTTGACGTATAAGACACTACACACAGTGCCAACCTCACTAGGGTAAAAAAAACAGTAAAAAGGCAGGGGGAAAAAGCGCGATTGGTCTGTTAGTTGGAAATTTTTGCAATGTAATATTTACATGCAAAATTATCTGAATACAATTTAACCAAAATACACATTCATTCTGATAAAATTGCCAAATTTCTCAAATAATATTCCAAACTGTTAGACCTTAAACGAAATTAATGTTTTAAATAAATTTTCCAGATGGATTCGCAAATAATTTATGGAACTCTTCACTTGCGCGGAAGGATTTTCTCCACAGCATATTTCTATTAACCCAACTTAGGTTGGCAAGGAGTATATCCAACAACAACTGTTTTCAAGAAAGAGCATGATACACCCACGCCTTGCGTTCGTATGGGAGCAAAGTGAATATCGTAAAAGTAGGCAAATACGCTGGAGGTTGTAGGATGGCAAGATAAAAAAGTGATGCGGGTGGAAATAAATCCTCGAGACTATGCGAGGCTGTGTAAATACAAATATTGGAGGAACGACTTTTTGACATTGTAAGGTTTATACGAGTCTACATTTTAAGGTTCAATTTTAGCTGTGGATATTCGTGTTGTCATGACGTAAGGAATTACTTTCGTGCTATATTTATTTAAAATGACACAATGTTTGGGAAAAATGAAAGGCTTTTGAATTTCTTTTGTATCTATATTTCTGACAAGGTTCAGATTTTCTACCTTTGTCTTCCGAGTTTTGTTGAATGTAGATATTGTAGAGATTTTTGTGAAATTTAAAAAATGTAGTCAATGGTTTTGACGAAGCATAAACAAAAACTTTCTTAATTATATGAAGTCATAAATTGAAATGTTTGATCAATTTGACATTTGCACATGAGTTTTTCACTTTTTTTAGTTTTGAGAATTTGTACTTTTGACTAGATAATTTAAGATTTTTTAAAAAAAGAATATAATACTCCCATATTAACTTCTCTATACATCAATACGTATATGAAATATGAATACGTATACGAATAGTTAAATATTCAACAATTACTCTATCAATTTAAATGTCTTCTTAAAATAGTAATTACATTTAAATCGTTTCAAACTTAAGGAACCAATTTTAAACGGATTTTGGAATCGAACAATTTTAAATTAGCACTTGAACAAACATACGATGTTCTCAAAATTTAATTAAACATTTACTGTGAACTTCTTACTAAAACCATCAACAATTGCTGAAACCATCTACCTTTGAAATTCTTTTCTTTTGCTTCAGTATTTTGGTATAATGTTTTAATAGATCTCGAAAGATGAACTCGTGAAATTTGAGCCCTTCTCTTTAATGATTCCTTCCGTAATGCATTCACATTTTAAGTATTCTCTCATTCAGACAGGATATAATTTTGTCTATCTGTCAAACCCTAATTTATAATTTCACTGATTATCTAGATATAATTACATTGACCCATTAGCGACGATTTTGTGAATACCATTAATACGCTTATTTTAAATTTTTTTTTTTACTTTGAGTTCATTAAATTCGCTTAAAAACAAATTTAATAAACTTATAAACTTTATGAAAACATTTTGTGGTGAATCTTACTTTATTTCTATCAACTTTCCTTGTTTCGGCCCCCTATTTTGGGTATTAAAACTTTTTCTCACGATACTTATCTTTACACCCAAATTCTGTAAAATTACGAACTAAAACCTAAAGATCTGACACTCAAATTTCAAACGCAATAGTATGAATTTTAATATATTATTTTAATCAATCCCTGCATCATAAATATGGGACAAATTCAGTCCCAGTGAGATTCGAACCAAACAAGACATCACTTTTACTCCTACTTTCAGTCCAAAATTACCTGTGATGTTCTGAACCATATTTTTTGTTATTCATTGTTTACGTAGTTTGTGCCGAGGTTTGTCATATTAAAGGTCTTAAAAAAACCCTTCTGATCATTCCAACATTTATTCATTTACAACACCGGTCACCAAGCCTCAATTTTTTTAAACTTCATTTCTTATATACATTACTCAGGACTATATTCTTTATCGAAACAAAATATCCAAACTTAATTAGAAATTTATTTTCTCGTGTCAAATGAACTAGCCAATCTCCTTTAAAGGTTAAAAGGCCATAAAATAGTAATGGCATTTAAATTGTTTCGAATTAATGAGACAATTTCGAATGAAATTTCAAAATAGCATTTCCCAAGACCATCAATGTTCTCCAAATCCAATCAACCTTTACAATGAACTATTGTCTAAAACCATCAACGACCTATGCAAACATTCTTATCTTCCACAATCCCAACCCCTTGATCAAGAGACGCCATAAACTTCAAAGTGTGCCTAATTCAGAGGACACAGAACATAATGGACCATCTGCCTTTGAGGTCCTTCCCCGGGCCTCAGGATCTTGGTACTGTGCCCGAATAATTCCGAAAGATGAATTAACTCGTATGAAAGTTTTGCCCGTCTCATTAATCAGATGCTTCCGTATTGTATTCAAATCAAGTCATTTATTATCCGTTCACAGAGACAGGATCATTTTTCTGGGCCCCTACGAGGGAGGGGATGGGGGATGGTAAACACGGAGGAGGCTACTACTGGCTTCTTTTAAAAATCGATGTCTCCCTTTTAGGAAATCGCGTGAATTATTCGAATTGTCGAGATATTGGGGAAGGCCATTTTAGGGCACTCGAAGCGGCTTAACTCAAATGGTTATTATTTAAGAACAGTAGCAGCATATTTTTCATATTAAGATGATTTCTAATGACACCATTTTTGGACAAGTTACTTCGCCAAATAAAATATTTCATTTTTTCTTGATAGCACTTTAATCACAGTAAAAAAACCCATCTAATTATTTAAATTGAGGCTTAACTGGAGATTTTAGTTTGAGTAGTAAAATGTTAAAAACAACCTATTTGTGGAATCAAGAACCGGCGATCCAAGTTGGTTGAGAAGTTATGCCATAGATGTTACTTTTACTGGTTCTAAACTCATAAGCATATCCTGTAGAAGATAAGTTAGCAAAAAATACTATCATTAAATAGCGTTTTGCTTATAGCATTCGTTCATGTTGAATCCGTCGTGCTCCAAAGTTCTGAAATCACGGAAGATGTAGCTGTGAAGCTGTGTTTGTTGTAGAATCAGAGGTTGGTATCGTCACTTGGCTGAGGTTTAATTTATGACTGCAGCACATTTGTCCCAATGAATTGCATTCAAATAACATTTTGTGTTTAATAAAATGTGTAAAATAATTCTTTTTCATTGGTTCTCGAATTAGTTCTGCGAATTGTCTATAGTTCTCAAATACCATCTTATCCTAATGTAGGGCACATTTTGTGTGGCCACCAAAAACTGAATTTGAAAATTGTCGTCTTTTATATTGTGGTAGTAAATATACCCCATAAAGCTCTAGTTGGACCCATACAATTATTTAAAAAACTGGTAGAAAAAACATGTTTGTTTATCTTCTCTACTCGAGTCGTATCCGCCCTGGGAGCGCTTGAAGCAAGAGATCCGTCCCATCGAAGTGAGTGATGGTGGAAAATTTTCACGCAAGATTTAATTTATGGGGATCGCGTCTGGGATATCGACTTTATTTGTGTAACATGGGGAATAGTTTTGCCGTACATTAAATAAACATAGTGTTGGTAATTTGCGGAAATTTTACCATAAAAAGAGAAAATGATGTAAAATTTCTGTTACTAATGAGTGATCGTTCAGTCTACAAAGAAATATTGATGGTTTCTTTGCATGATAAAGTAAATTATGCTCCTTGCTATTAATAGACGGTGATTAAATATATTTTGGGATGTAAAAGGTACTATTTTGGGGGGAAAATGACTATACGAATATTTGAATAAAAAAGGTAGGACTCATTTAAAATTTTTAAGCAGCTATTCTCTGAATTATTTGCTAATGTATCCGATATTTTTTAAAAAGCATATTCATAAATTATAACTGAAAACAAATGTTATTTCATGTATGAAGGCTAATAATAATGTAGCACATGCTTTTGAATCGAGTACGATCGATTAATGGATGTCGTTCGATATGCCAACGGTTTAAGCAGGGCCATAAAATTTTGTACCTTGTGTCAATATACTGTGCTCATTGAAGAATCTAAAAAATAAATTTTATTCAACAGCTAACAATGGTAAAAATTGCGGCAAAAGACGTGCTTATTAAATTTAAGCAACCCATTTATAAATAATTGGTTAGAGTTTTAATTAAATTCATTAATATAGGTTTATATGTGAAACTACTCTGAATTCTTAATTAAAATAAACAAGAGCTTTAAACCATTAATTTTTTTAAAACTAAATACTAGTTTAACTATTTCGCATATTACCAAACACTAATCTTTAATTAACACTAATGATCTAGTTTATTCAATCTAGAATTATTAATTCTTTAATTTGAGCAACTATTTATCTTTATTTTAACAATTAAAATTTATCATTCTATTAACTACATAATTACAAAAGTTAAGAACACATGTTTCCTAAACAATCAATTACACTAAGCATCGAATTCTTATCCCTGGCCATTTTCCCTCTTGTATCCAAAGAATCAGTTTCTGTCGGGTGACTTATCAAAGAAACCATTTGTCAAATCTGTCGCAAAGTATTATGAATTCTTCCTCGGCGTCATTGGTGATAAATCTTTGTAACTGTAAGCTTAGATTTTGTAATTTCTGATGATTGTTCTTAAAAGGCGTTTTCTCAAGCGTTAAATTACGAATTCTTCAACCGTTATAGCAAATCAACAAGAAAGTCTTATTCAATTAAAACAAGTACAGAAAACGATTGGTTTTGTTTTATCTTACACGCTTGAATGCATCTCTCGTTAGTAGAATTAGGAGGGCGGTGGTATTTTAATTTAAGGAATATTTTTTTTTACTTTGACTTGGAGTCTATGAAGTTTAATTGATTTTCAGTGCTTCTAATCAGTACACAATTAAAAATGCCATTAAATAAGATTGGAGAAAAGTTGTGCAATAATTATAGGTTAAACAAGTGAGAAGTTTAGTTCCAGGGTATATTTACACGAACTTGGATTTTCATATTTGCCTGGGTAGAAAAAAAATTGATCTGCAAGAAAAAATCACTTAATTTAAGATTTATGTAAGATGTTTAATTGATATACGAAAGGAAAGCTGAAATTTCGGAATTTTTGAAAGTAAAGTAAATTTTAATTTATACGTACTTATTCTCTTAAAAATATTAATTTCACGATTAATAATCTTACTAAAATAAATTAGTGAAACTAATTGTTAGAAACTAAACATTTAATTGTATGTTATGAACTGCAATGCTAGATGCATTTAACATTTTTACAAAAAAAAGATGTCTTTTCACTTTAGGAACTATCTTTATTTCGCCGTTCACTTATGCATTCGAATGGAATTCAATAAATATCTCGTAAAAGGGAACGGAAACTGCTACATATCCCTATTTACTTTTACAAATATTCTTTTTTCGTCATACTTTATTTTCAATTTTATCACAAGCCTTGATCTGACTATAACCGCAACTTTGATCCCACCTCACCATTGGAATGCAATATATGCTCAAGGAGTAAAAAAATTCTTCTAAACTTATACGCGGAAGGAAAAGAAAAAGGGATATTTCGTGGTAAAACGTAAATAAGAAAGGATATTTTGCGTTATTTTTTTTTTTGCTTTCGGAGGGTACGTAAGAGATCGAATAATAAACCAGAGAATTCCTTTCCCTTAAACCCGGTTCTTTATATTTGTGCCCCACAAATCTAAAGAGTGATTCATTTTATGCACTTTTCCCTTAGACGCCCTGGTATTTGCATATGAAAGGATTTTTCCCAAGGAAAAAGGACAATTTACTAAAATGCTAGAATTTTTAAGTAAAAAAATGCTAAGCCTTGGGTTGTTTGAAAGTTATCCCTGAAACAAGAGGGAAGAAGCTGAATAGCATCACACTGAGTAATTTTGACAAGGTTGTAATTACATCTGAACTAATAAGTTCAGAAATACGAAGTAACGAACTTCAGATCATTACTTTAACGATCTTTGTAAAGGGTTTTTAAGTAATTCTTTCAATTTCACTTTCGATTTTTAAAAAATAGAAACTGTAACAGTAACATATATATTGAACACTATTATAAAAAGGACACATTTTGCATTAGCAATATTTTTGAAGCAGGGATATTTATTCTTTATTATCTTAAAAAAATTAGATTCTAACAAATGGTTGACTATTTCTTTAATTGATATATAATTAACACTTTATAACAGTATAAAGGTTTTTGGAGTTTAGTCGGTGAAAATAAAATATGGCTGTGAAAACGAGAGAAAAGGCATAATCAAAGCAAAATACCTTAGCTCAAATCTTAACCAATATAGGATTAAGTCTATTTAAATTGACTTTATTTCTAAATTACGACGCTCATCGCCAATAGCCTTCGTGTAACTCTAGTGCGACGATAATTCAAAGCTAACCTAGAAATGTTAATGTTATTGCTGAAACTATTAACAAGCATGATATGTTCCCATTCTACTTCGATTTGTGAAAGTTTGGACCATTAAGAAATTATACAAGATAATAGAGGCATGTGATGTAAAAATAATCTTCAAAGCTACCAAACAAAAATGTTAAGTTACTAAAGTGAAATAGTATTGATACAAATTAAAAAAAAGACGGATAGTGAGCCGAGTTAGTAAGGCTTTGGTCTTTGCAATATACATAACTGCTACCAGGAGACTTATAGTTAGGAATAAGTTCTGCAATCCCATAAACGGATTGCCAAGGAAAATAATCCAACTGAAGAGCACTCCGATAGAAGGAGGCTTAGTCAGTCACTTGATCGATTTTAAAACGAGCGATGTATATGTGATACCATCACCAACGACTTTGGGAATACTATTAACAACTTAAGGGGGTTCAGTACCCCAAAATCAAAAAGTGAAAAAAATCAAAAAATAAACTATTGGCTTAAAATACTGTTACAACCTTTATTAATAATGTCACAAAGTATCAAGACGATTGGAAAAATATTTTTGACATTAAAAGTTTTTTTTATTTAACCCTTCCTTACTGAAACGGCTTCCAATAAAAACTTTAAACGCGTTTTTCTCAGAACTTGATTTTTTGAACTTCGATGTACCTTTTCTCAAAAACTATGCTATGTTTTCTCGTAAACTTTTTTATAAGATGTAATACATAGTATAGATTAATCTGAGGTTATAAATTTTAATAAAACTAAAGTGAAAAAAAAATTTATGGGGCAAAAAAGTGAAAAATTTCATGATTTTTTGGGTACTTTAAAACTTATATTATTTAAAATAATCTAACAGTTATTTACAAAAAAAACTTTTAACCTCATATTAATATATAAGGTTGGTATAACACACAGAAAATTATTTTAAGATAATCAGAACAGTAGTTATTGTGAAAAGGTACATTGCAATCGGCCAATTTAACATTACCGATATACGAGTACAACACACTGAACCCCCTTAATTTACGAAAAACAAAACTTGGTCGCGTAACTTAAGTCGTCGTTAATATTTTTCATGACTTCGGTCTCCATTTGTGTTACGTATTGTTTATTTAGATAAACTTAAGCCAGAAAGTTCATTTTCACTTGTCAAATTAAATCGTTGTTAATGAGTTTAAGCTCTGTAAAAAAAAAACAGCGCACACGAACAAATGCATAACTAATAGCGAATACAAATGTCTGTTGACATTTTTTCACACCAAAGCAAGTAATATAGTACTGAAAAGAATTTCTTGTGAATATTCTATACTTTTTTGTTTATTCAGTATGCTTTCCCTCCTCCCGGACCCCTCTTAGAATTTATAACAAGACCCCAGGGAAAGTAAATATTAAAGTAGAGTAGTTTCCTACATTTCGAATCCGAGAAAAACTTCTTCGGCACACGATATAATTCCATTGTTGGATACATCAAAGAAAAAGGTGAATTTCTGAAAAGTATATTGGCGAACACATTTTGATAAAGTTTCGAGTTCCGGAGGTTCTTTTTTAAGCTTATTAATCCTTTTAAAATATATATAAAGTTCTAGTTTTATGTTTTTTTTGCGGGACCACTGTTCATAGGTTCCAACTTTAGAATCCTATTATCACATGAATGAAAACAATGACATAATCTAAATTCGCTTGTTTCATAATTTCTTTCAGCCCTAATTTTTTTTACTTCAATTGCTTTTATGTTGAATATCAAAACATGAAACATGCCCCTACACATTAATTTATTTTGCCTATAAAAGTTTAGAATACTTGTTTTACTGAGAGATTTTAAAATTATGAGATATTTAACCACACTGACGACTTAAATAGCCGAAAAATATTAAACTATAAGCTGAATTTTATACCTTTCGACTGGATTTTAATTTAATACTAGAAAAAAATATCCGTTCTTTCTCGCTGGCTAAAAATATCAAATCAATCCAAGCAAATGCACAATTTACTCCTTTATATCATAAAAAGCTTATGTTATTGTTCTGGCACGTTATGATGGATAAAATTCCCTTACTTATATATTTTACCTTACAATTACAAAAAAAAAAATACGCTATAAAAATGCAAGTATACCGACTTCCAATCATATATACATAAAACTTTTTAGATCTTTGGCTCGTTTTGGAAAAAAATTTGGCGAGGAAATAGATAAATCTATAAACACACCCATTAACAGCTTTAGTGCGATGACTTTCGAGCAAAAAACCTACTTTGAATTTATTAAAAAAGCATTTTGCTGACTTGAAGCGTTTTATGTAATAATTCTGCGAGTTCGGCAATGTATTTGGCGAAAACATTATGACTTAATACCCTAATATGCAGATCTAGAGCGATGCCCTTCAACGAGCATTATAGTTATAACCCACAGTAATAGCTTGAATATGAATAGTTGCATTTATTGCTTAAATCCTCATATGCTGTCAAAACAACCATCCATGAAGAAATCATCAACCAAACCCTGAATTAAATCCATTAATGGCAACTGGACTTAATTAAGTCACTTGAGTCAACTAAATGCCAAGATTTTCAAATAGTTTCTGAAGGCAATGGCAACAGAACAATCTGAGACAATGGCAACATGACAGAAAAAATTCTCACCTTTGGGTGTAAGAGGCGTAGTTTTTACCAAAACAATTAGAATTTTCTGTAAAAATAGAACATTTTCAGGTCTAAAAGTTCAAAAATCGCAACTTAAGAAAGAAATACATATTTGTTTTAAGTTACGAGTCAAACAGTTGTCTAGTTTAAAAGTCTATAAGGAACATACAAACACACAAAAACTTTTCATCGTTATAAACAAAACCTATAGGAAACCTCTTTCAAATACGATTTAAAAAAAAATATTTGTTTCAATATAACTTTTGACTGAATTTGGATTTCTTTTATACAACCCCACAGTAAAGGTCTTAAAATTATAACTTCTAAAATTGCCAATATAAACTAACTACATTTGTGGATATTTTTTTTTTTTGCTTTTTTTAAGCCTGGAAGAAAAACATTTACGAAAGATAACTGAGGATTAACAAATTAAAATATTTTTTTATAAACTTGTCACTGCAAAAAAAAAAAAAAAAAAAAAAACAGAAGTACACACAATGGTGTTTGTAATTAAAGTTATGTTTTTAAAGACGAGCAGAGGAAAATATATTCTTGGTTTTGTTTCTATTCTAATAATACTTTGTTACATAATTAATCAATATCATTAGTTTCTTTACCTTTCTTAAACTATAATCCTATATCTTTCACCAGAGCGCCTATAAAATATTATTGTATTCTTTTCTATTGCCTAAGTGCTCATTTTTAAGTCATTTTCACACGATAACTTCAATTATAATTCGCTAACACAGACCTTCAATTGTATGAACCAGTTTCTCCAGACACTGAGTATTTTAAAACCTTAATTAGAAAATATTAGTACATAAGGTACCAAAAGTTCAAGATTTACAGGAGTTTTAAGTTATTACGTTTATATGTGGAAAGCAAATAGAGTTTTTATCTCAACCTTCACGAATGATATTTGAACAATTAAATATCTTAGACATTAAATTATGCAACTAAAAACTAACTTTTGCCAAACAAATAATCAACGCATTTGTGCTCTAGTGATGAATTTTGCTTTAAATAAAGAGTGTGAAGATTTTGTCAAAAAAGTAATTTTTTAGTGTATCACTTTAGAATATTAAATACAAGAGTGTCTTCCCCGGTCACGTTTTTAATTATGTACTTTTTAAAAAAAAAATTTACATAAAAAACAGAGCACTGAAAATTCCTCAGTAATATTTCAGTATCTCTCATTGAAACTTTTAACAGATAGATAAAAAATGTAATTTGCCACGCGTATAAGTATTTTTTTGTTAGTTCCCAATTATAAAAGGCAAAAAATAAAAACATAGCGACATTTATTTTCTTTCTAAAGAAAATAATCTTTGATTTCTGATTTAAATTGCAAATTTAAGAAAAAATAAGGTACGAATAAAATGATATCACGAATCACAGAAATTCTTTAGTTTATTTAGACAGTTTTTAATGAAAATATAAAAATTTTCGCGTTTGAGTTTGAACAAACCCTTAAAAACTAAGCAGATACTTATAGCAGTAAAATTTATTGAATAAATTTCTTAAAAATCTTGCTTTTTGTGTAGAATCTCTTCTATGGAATTGTCGATGTTATTCAAATGCTATTTATGAAAAGAAATGACGGAATTTAAAAATACATTACTTTGAGAGATTTAGTCCAATTATTATCATTTTTTTTGTATTTTGTATGCAATCGACTGAAAGAAAATATATTTCGATGTATTTCTCCAAAATATCTATATCGTCTTATTTATTGTTTTCAGTGTAGTTAAAATATTTTCAATTTGCAATTTAGTTAATATAAAAAGCCGCTTTTGGATACATTGTTCATAAAATACAGTATAATAATTTCTTTTTTCTTTTACGAAATTATGGTTTTAAGACTATATTAAAGATATATTTGCTTTAACTTATTTTGAAATACTGTTATACTTTGTTTTTAAAAGTAAAATAGTTGATTTCAAAACTATTTTTCTCTACACACAAATACTACAAATTTTAGTAGTTATTGCTTTGCAAGAAAAAAAATTATTTTTTGATAGTTAAATTCTAAGCTGACTTTCAGAAAAATAAATAATTTTGAGGAAGGTATTTTAAAGCAAAATTTTGATGAATAAATCCCATTTCGTCATAATTCATTGTATTTAAATGAAAAAAAATCAAATAAGACAATGCTCACTTTGCGAAAAAAAAAAAAAAAAACCGAACATGCTACTGACGTTCGATTCCAAGATTTATCTAAATGATAAAGAACTAAATAACTACGAAATTTTGTTTTACAAGAAAGTAATTTTTTTTGGATAACTCAATTTTGATATATTAATGAAGTTTTATTAATTATATCTTTAAAGAAAAATTATTAAAGGAATCAGGGAAGGAACTTTTCGTAAATTTTGGAAATGACCAGCAGTTAAAAATTTCATTGAATGACTCATTATTTTAGATTTGTTAATTGTATTGTAGACAAGATTGTTGTAAATTTTAATTATTATGATAATTTAATCCATAAATATTTTCGCTGAGACTATAAAATTTTCTAACGCGACATTTTTCCTGTAGATAAAAAATCAATGTTATTGTTAATAGCTAATAGTAATTTGTAATATTTTTCCCCTATGCATTCATCATTATTGCTTTTTAATTTGCATTATACTTGCAGTTAATGCTTGCTAGCTTTAAAAGTTTGTTAAATGTTTTTTTTGGTCAACTTCATATTCGAGTTTTTATGAAAAATTGAATAAGTTAACTATGTCGAAACTTAAAAATATTTTTTATTTTCATGCACTTAAGACTTTTGGGGATACCGACTGTGAGCTGTACATAAATTTAACTTTTAAACAGTATGCATATCGAACGAACTATTATTTGAAGAATTTTGAAAGTAGGACCTTAAAAAATATAGAATAAAAGTACTTAGCTATTTGTGACATGGAATAGTAAACTTGAACAAGAGTATAAGAAAGGGAAAAATGTTTTTTCTGTTTTAGAAATTCAAACTTAACCATAAATAATTTCTGCTATATATTCAAAAGACATTTGAAAAATTTCGAACAATTCATAAATGTCACTTAAGTTTAGGGAGATAGTAATAGTTAAAGAATCGCTTTTATTTTGTATATTTTGGGTTCTTCAAACTATTGGCAATAAATCATACAGCGGAAGACAACCATGAATTGTAAATCAAGCCTGCCGATTCTTTACAGACAGCATTACGTGATTCAAAATAAGAGAAACATCAACAAAAAACAAAGTCTTCGATCAAAATTTGTCTCTTCCATCTTTGCTGTGCAGCAAATCTTTTTAAATTCATGGTTTATGCGAATCCATCTTTTTTTAAATAAAGAAAATTCCAACGCAAAATATAAAAACTAGTTTCTCAGACTGGAGAAGATATCGGTATTTCACCCGTCCGTTTGAATTTTCTGCAGACACTGCTGACATTTTTTTTAAAAAAAATTCTAACTGCGTTTGCTTTAAAGATTCCACCATTGGCAGTTGTTAAAATTGTACATACTCTTATAGTTTGCTCAACGAAAATACAGAACTAGTTCTTTAAAGTTAGTATTCTGGGTTACGAGTACGTCTGTAAACGTTATGGTTTTATTTGAAGAGTTAGGCATATAAAATACTGCAACCCAAGTACTCTATGTATAGTTTTTTTCTACCGCATATAAAAATGATTTTTTTTTTGTCTAGCCCTCTTGTGTAAACACAACCAAAGTTCAGAGAGAAGTCAGGTGAAGCAACTTTTTCGATAAAGTATTGCTTTTCCAAATTCTTTTTGCATATATTGATTTTATTTTTGAACAGGGAGTAAAACTTCGTAGAAAGTTGAACCCAAAGGAGACATTTTATTTTGTCAAAGAATGGTATTTTTGAGTTAGGAACAAGAGTTAAATGTTTGCATTGGAGAACTTTGTATCGATCCTACTTCTTGGTAAAAGGTCGTAGTTCTTTCTGTTAAAGTTTAACCACAACGTATTTTATTATATTGAGGTAAAGTTAGTATATTGAATGTACATAAAGTTATTTAATATTGTTATAAGGTAAAATTTTTTTATAGTTAAAATATTGTTATTGTATTCGCTTCTTCAGCTTTTAAAAAAATAAAGCACATCTCTTAAACGACCTCAAATATTTACATTAAAACGAAGGATTTTAGGAATGTTCTTTTAATGCGAATGAAATAAAACTAATTATATTTAACATAAAAACAGATAAAACATTAAACGGGCAATAAACTATTTTAAACTTTTTATATTTAGTGTATTGTGTTTTAATATTTGTGACCCATTTTCTTTTTTAGTTTTTATGTTACATTAATATTTTACAAAAAATAATTTGATTTTGGTAAACCTATTCGTTAATTAATAAGAAACGAACAATTCTGCTTTATGTTTGTGTGCGAATGTAACGAAATTTAATTTAAACAGTTAAAAAAAGCCACGCAAAATACCACACATTGGGCGATTAATTTGTTTCGATACTTTAAATTTTTTTTATTTGACGCTATTTTAAAAAAGTTATTGACAATCCAAAACTTTATAAATGTTGAACTTGAGATGCTTATATTTTATTCAGATAAGTTTGCTTGTAGAAGAGATTCAAATGAACAAAAACAAAACTTAAACATTTTAACGAACTTTACTTTTTCCCTAAACTTAAACCTGATAAAAATCGAATTGATGCATACTTCATTGTATTAAAAGTTTAATGACGTTCAGACAGCGAAAAGAATACTTTTAAAATACTCAATAAAAGGTACTTACCACTTTTTTTCAAAACTTCCTGTTCAACTAAATACGTAACGATCTCATTAAAGCAATAAACTGCCCTAAGCAAAGTTATTAGTTTCTCGCACGAACTGCTTTAATTGCGACGGAAGTTTCAAGCAACTTCTATTTTTAAATTTGAACGCGATTCGAGCATTGATTTCTACTTCAAACAAATTTTGAACTTAATTCTGCTTGATCGAGTTAGGTAAAGTCAAGGGGAAGTTCAAATAAAGTAACATCAAATATTGATGCCATTTTGATCACATTTTATTCAATCGGGGATTTCCGAAATATCAAAGCAGTTTTTTTGTAAAGAACAATTAAGTTGAGATTTCTTTTGTTAAGTGATTTAATTTCATGGTAAACTAAACACTTTGTAAAAAATCTTTTATGCAATAAAATTTCATCTGAAGTAAATAAGTAAGGCTTGTTTTTGTAGAACACCAAGAGATCAAATCTAGTAATTTTTTTTAAGTAATGTATTTATATATATTTTTATTTTATCATTTTGGTTGGTCGCTTAGTTGCATTAAAAATACTACATTAAGTTTTTCTTCAGTAACAATGACAGTGCTTCTGCCACAAGCTTAACAAAGAAAAAAACCCGTGTAAAAGTTAAACTTAGACAGGTAAGCATATGTACTGTAATGAATGAATTTTAAGCACCAAGGTTTATCTTTCAGGCAGAGAACACTGCGATTGCACGATATTTTATATTAATGAAGTAATTCTGATGTAATTGTAGCCTGAATTGCAGCATTATGCTGGAAACTTAGATAAGTGGGTAGGTAAATTAACTGTCGTTTGGGAACGTTTTTACACACGATTTATACAAACCAAACTTATCAAACACAGTATTTAGCTAAAAATAGAATTCTTAAAATCAGTACCGTTACGCATTTTCTCTTGCAAATTCAATTAAAATTTTTAGTTTTTTTAAATTTATTGACTGTTCGAAGAATGTGTTTAAAATTGCTTCTTATAAACGTGAAACCTAAACTTATCACCATGTAGATTATTATTTTCAAATTTTTGAAAACATTTAACAATTTCGAAAAATATTCAAACCATCTATTTCTTTAGAAAACACTTAACTTCATGATTTTTAAAAGCATAAAAAATTGAGGTAATAATTTGTATTTTTACGCCATTACATATTAATGAATGTGGAAATGTAAATTAAAAAACTTTTTTAAGAAACTGTTTTTACGATTAAAAATAAAACTCCGTGTGTCGCATTTTTGATCAACAAATAGCGAGTCATTAAAATTTCAGTTCTAATTATTCAGGCTTTGAATGGCAACAGAAAATAAATTCTCTCAATCCTCAATTGGGGAATCAATGTCAGAGCACCAATCTCAGCATCGATAGGAGGAAGGCCCGGAATGAAAGCTAGAATGAGTACGTCATCTGAAAAAGCCAATTGTGATTTTTTAAGACGTCATCTTTAACTGATTTTTGAAACAGTGATATACTTTTACTTCCAATCTTCAACAAAATAAAGTTTCTCAAAAGACAATGAAGTGGCATAGTGGAAAAATTTAATCGAAATGGGATTCTAATATAATTTGAAATTGTATTAGATTTTTAATTTTTTTAAAGTTTTAAATTCAATTTTTAAAAGAAATTTGATATAGTTTAGCATGATTTTTTTGCTTCAATTTGCCGTATTACAGTTGTTCGGGTAGTGAAAGCTTGTGGCGGACGGATGTAATGATTTCAACACTCTTTACGTCATAAACTTTTAATATTTAAGTTATTTGCTAAATTTATAATTTGAAGAATAACAATATGATGTAATCGTATACAAAAGAAATGGAAGCACAAATTTGCTAATAAAGTTTTATGAAATTAAACTAAAATTAGTTTTCATTTCGTTATTTGAATCCATCCTCAACTTTTCCTTGATATTAACGAAGCTTCAAAGATTCATCTGACCAAAAGGTTAGCAAATCATTTTCATTAGCAAAAGCTTAATTATTAAACTTATTTAGATTAAAAAGTTGGATGAAAATTGGGGGAAATATTTTAAATTTAAAAGAAAATTTTGTACTACATATACTGCTTTAATTTAGAATGCTTTGCCTTTTATGCTAAATCATTGTATCATACTTGTCGCGGTCATTTAGAGTTTGAAACTTATTTGTCATTTAGAGCTTAATTTCTCATAGCATGCCTAACAGTAATTCATATTGTACGCTTTCATAACCCAATACTAAAACCCAAAATTCAAATTTACAATTGTTTAAAATGTATATGTTGAATTAAAAGGAATTGCAGAGACAAATCAGTTAACATTTACCTAATCTTAGTGCTGTATACGAATATTTACTTTTAAGAAAGTGATATTTATAAGAAAATATTGAAAGATCATGTCTTACTCCGATACTCTATATAACAAATATAACTTTAAAAAAAAAATGAAACATTTTTTTGCGGTAGCAGTTTGAGCATAAAGATAATTGATTTTAATTTAAAAAAATAAAAAAATAGTTAAGAAGGTACATTATGGGAAAAAACACTGAAGAATAATTATAACAGAACAATCACGAACTCCTCTATGACTGCTTACTCATGACTATTTAAAATAAGGCACACTCACTTAAGTTTTAGTTGTGTTTGAGGTCATGCTAGAGCAACACAGATGCTATTAACCACTATCTATAGGATAACCAACCAAAACATTCGACTATAATCGCAGTATCACGGAAACATCGAATGCAGACATGGTCTTCCATGCATTAAAAACTAAATTCTTCGTTGCAACAGCCCATTAGTGAGCCAAGACCTGTCGTGCCCATTTCAGCTTTCGAGACCTGAGGCTTTGGGGTACTAGGCAGATGTCCCGGTAAGGTGGTCAGCCTCACGCATAATCCCCAGAGTTTAGTTCCCAAGGATGCTTGGTACCCATGTTATCGACCCACTAAAGGGATAAAAGGATGGGTCAACTTCGTCCAAACCAGGATTCAATCCCCAGACTTTGGCGTGGCAATGCGAAGCACCACTAAGCAACTGCACCTCCTTCAAAGCATTAGTGGTCACTTTTTGTACACATCATGCTAAAGCAAACAACGTCATCCTAAAGCAACACCGGTGCTACTGTTAATCAACTATCTATAGGATAACCAACCAAAACATTCGACTATAACCGCAGTATCACGGAAACATCGAATGCAGGCATGGTCTTCCATGCATTAGCGGCCACTAATTTTACACGTCATGTTAGAGGTTTACCGGTTCTATTGTTAACCAACTATCTATAGGATAACCACCCTAAACAGTCGACTATTACCGCAGTATCACGGAAACATCGAATGCAGGCATGGTCTTCCATGTATTAGCGGCCACTAATTTTACACGATATGCTAGAGCAACACAGGTGTCATTGTTAACCAACTATCTATAGGATAAAAAACCTAAGCAGTCGACTATTACCGCAGTATCACGGAAACATCGAATGCAGGCTTGAACATTGTTATGATCACGTATAACGTTATTAAATGAACTATAAATTTGTTAAATGAACATTGTAACTTACTATTAAAAAGAACCTAAAGTATTCAAAATTTTGATGGCACCCAAGAAAATACATTCAATTATACCTAGCAATTTGACGCACTTGGTTTTTATCTTATGCAACTGTTTCCAAAACTTGATTAGAAGTTATTTTTGAAAGATGCTGTTAGATTGAAGAAATTAAGATGGGGAAAATTTCACATTTTTAGTTGCAACTGAAATGTGGAATGAAAAGAATTTCTTCTGAATTTTTACCTTCTAGATTGGTGCTGTGTGAGGCCCAGTGGCCTAGTGGTAGTGATTCGCATTGCCACGCCACAGGTCTGGGGATCGAACCCTGGATTGGGCTAGGTTGACCCAGCCTTTCATCCCTTGAGTGGGTCGGTAAAATGGGTACCAAGCATGCTTGGGAACTAAACACTGGGGGTTCCGCGTGAGGCTGACCACCTTACCGGGACATATGCCTAGCACCCCTGAGCCCTAGGTCACGAAAGCTGAAATGGGTTCGGCCGGCCTTCGCCCAGTAATGGGCTGTTGCGCCGGGGAGTTTAGTTTAGTTTTAGTTAGATTGGTGCTGTGTGCCCATATGACAATATAAAAAAACGCTTACTACATTGATTCACCAAATCAGGAGAATAAGAAACCAGAAATAATTTCCATTCTGCCTTTCTGTTGCCAGTCAAGAAGTAAAACATGGGCATTAATGAAGTTAGTGATTGTTCTGTTACAATTATTCTTCAGTACTTTTTCTGTAATGTACCTTTTTAATTAACCCTTTCAGTCCCAATGACAATTTGGCATAATTTTAGATTTTTTTCTGATCATCCATAGCCATTTATAATATTAAAAATCACATCATTCGATTCTTCAAATTCTTCGATTAGAAAATATTTTTTATTAATCCTAATAAATGTCATCCTTATTTTTAATTATGATGAGAAACATGCCAAATGGCATCACTGGGAGTACTGCGACTGAAAGGGTTAAACTTCATTTTGTTTAAATTAAAAAAAAAAACAATTATCTTTACACTCAAACTGCTATCACAAAAAAATGTCTATTTTTAAAAATGTTACATTTGCTATATAGAATATTTGCAGTTCTTTCATCAAAATTAAAAATATCGTCTTGCAATTTTTACATTCAAAAATATTTGTTGACTTGTGAGTTAATTAAAAGAATATAGTCAGAAATGGTTAATTTATCTCTTAAAATATCTAATCCCGTAAAAACTTTGTATTTTGACTGCTTGTCAAATCTGAAAATTAAAAATACTTAATTTGATGTGCCGAAGTTATGCTTGCACAACTTTTGTAACTTAAAAAGTGGGAAGATATACAATTCGTTCATTTCATCCGTCTGTATACAAACGTACAGCCCGAACCAAATTTTAAAGTGTGAAGAGTCCAATTGAAGCACAAAATCAGGCCAAGCTATATTCCACAAATTTTATCTAAAATATAATTAAGCGTACATTAAAAATTTTAATAATCGCAAAGCTGAAATATTCTCTTGAAAATTAGATTTTAACTTTTTACTGATATAAGCAGTTGTTGCCACAGAACCAATCGAGAAACTTTATTTGAAATGAAAATGGTAAGAAACACTTATTTGTGATCAAAATTAGATTTAAGTGCTCGTATGTGTTTCTGTGCGTTGTACATCATAATATATTTCGAACATGATTCGCATTATTTCTTCAATAAGTAAGAAGCACAAGGCGTTAAATTTTGTTTACTTAAGGGGTCTAAGGAGTCTTAAAAATGTGCAAAGAAGGAACTACAAAGTAGAGTTTGATCTCTCATGTAATTTTTAAACTACTCAATATACAAGTATAATTTTTTTATATGTAATTCTACAAGATTTATTTATTATAAAACAAATTTTAAAATTTATGAAACTTTAGCCAAAACTAAAATAAATGATATTAAACATAAAGCTGTTTTAACACATTGTGATTAGGCTTGCGCGGCAAATTTTGAGGTCAAAATTGAAAAAATGACCAAGAAAATGACTTTATATTGTACACATATGTACAAACTAGGACTTATACCTAAATTCTCAGCTAAATTTTAATTAGAAATTATTTAAAAATAAATTTAAAATCAAAATTTAAAAAAAAATTATTAATTTTTTTAGAAAAAAGCTCTTAAAATAATTTCTCATTAAAATTGAGATGAGAATTTAGGTATAAGTCCTAGTTTGTACATATTTCTACAATATAAAGTCATTTTCTTGGTCATTTTTTCAATTTTGACCTCAAAATTTGCCGCGCAAGCCTAATCACAATGTGTTAAAATAGCTTTATGTTTAATATCATTTATTTTAGTTTTGGCTAAAGTTTCATAAATTTTAAAATTTGTTTTATAATAAATAAATCTTGTAGAATTACATATAAAAAAATTATACTTGTATATTGAGCAGTTAAAAAATTACATGACAGATCAAACTATACTTTGTAGTTCCTTCTTTGCACATTTTTAAGACTCCTTAGACCCCTTAAGAGAATATATTTTAATAACATTTCGTTTATTAATGTACATTGTACAGTGATGCCTAATTATAAATTATTCCTTGAGTTTATTTCAGATGTTTTGTTTTTCAAAAGATGTTAAAAGGAACCTCGAAGTTTGAAGATATTTTGTTTGAAAAGTTGTATGTTCATAGGACAATTTTTGCCTCTATTTCTGAGCGATTCTTTTTCGATATGTATTACTCGAAACAAATAATTTGAACAAATGATGAGAAAATTTTAAATATTGAAAAGAAAATTATCAAAAATTGGCAATACAAGTTTAGTACAGAACTAAATACTGTGTCGCTTTTCCCGAGTAGCACAAATTATTGCAGGCGGTTCTAAGTGACACTTTGTTACAAACCCAATTTTTAATCTCTCAAAATTTATTACCTTAGTATAAACGAACTTAATTTGTTTTATATACCTTTGAGATTCAAATTTTAGGGAAGGAATTCGAAAGACTTGCTGATGTAACAATAATTCGCTTTTAAAAAGTACCATTCAACAAATATTGTCCCTTGCTAAAGAAATTTCCTGAAAAACTTCAATTTTCACTTTTTTAAGCGAATGCTATTACTGTTTTAGAGCGAAAACACCCATCGTGTCCAAAGTGCGACGATGCTCCGTTTTGTCCCCCAGCACCTTTTGCTACGCCTAGGGTTTTCACGCGAAGAGGCTGTGAAAAGATCCCACATCTGTTTTCGGACATTTTGATAACTTTTCAAATCATGGATCTGGTTAAGCTCTGCTAGACTAGATGGGGAGTAAACCCAGCAATACCACTTTTTTAACGCTAAAAATACAAGTTTAAGAGCAAATTCTTGAAGTTTCGGTTAAAGGGACATTTATTTTTAACTACTACTTGATTCAAGTACAAGAATATACATGACAGAAATTCAAATCCATGATTTAGTAATATCAAGAAAGAACCTGAGAAATAATGCCGTGTGATTTATAGAATAAGTAATTTTCTTATAATTAAGATTTTAAAGAGGGCTTCTGATAAAGTTTGAAGACTGTTGTAATAACAGTTTTAGAAGAAAAGAGGCAGTTTTCCATTTTTTAAAAAATATTTTGAAAAATATGATAACCAAAAGCTCCTGCTTTTCAGCATATTTTTCTTGCTGATAAGGGGTTGAAAGGGGGCTAAGTGGTTGGATGGTGTTGATTAATCGTCGCACTACAGTTAAAAGAAGGCTACTGAAAGGAAGCACAAGGAATAATCAAGGATTTTTTTTTTTACCTCCACTCTAACCGTATAAAGGAATTATAACAGTTTTGCTCATTTCACTAGCAGCTGGTCCATCACCCACTTTTATAGCTCGTACCACACAAAACAGGCATGATAATGCTAGTCTACAACCTTGGTTACATTCCAAATAAAAGAAATATTAAGTGTGAGTTATATAAAAAGAAATTATGAATTAAAGCTCATTTAAATTTATTACTTCCATATTTATTTCCTAGAAGAAACTTACATAGGGAAGAGTTCTGAAAAACGGGATAGTGGGTGGAGGTGGGGGGGGGGGTTGTTCAAAATTAGTGCTGCATAATGACGATAGATACTTTCTTACTTTTCTAGGCCGGCATTACATTCCGAAATTAATAGAAAAATGCATTTCTTTTAATTTTTTTACAGTTGATTGTATCTATATTTATCGCAACTGGTTGCTTACTACATTTTACCGCCTACATATTTGCGAATAAATATTTAACGAGTATTACGTATGGAAGTATTTATCAATGAATATTTTAACAAGTAGTCCTTTTAATTTAAGGTTAGGTGGAAGCCATGTATGTTTTTAATAAGTCGGTATTCGCCAAAACGGGACGTAAATAAGTCTGATAAAACACGAAATATGAATTTTACTTAACGCATTGCTCATTCATTTAATCGTTAAGCTTTACTTTTTTTTGAAACCATCTTCACGAGGAATATAGACGAACAAACTTTTAATTATTTTTTTTCTATCAATGCATATAATTTTTAAGTATAATTTAAAAAATATTAAACTTTGTAAATTAAAGTATTGGAGAGCTTTTAATACCTTTTACTACAAATAACATTTAAAATCCTAAGAAACTAAATAAATGATAATTATTTATTCTAATGCATTGAAAACAAGTTTACACTTTAGACAAAGCCGATTCCTTAGAGGGTTCTTCCATTTTTTTAAAATTGCCCAGAAAATTATTAAATGTCTCTAATTACTTAAAATGTTATTTCAAGCGAAAATTTTGTTTTACACTTTACTTTTAAATTATGATTTAAAAAATGCAATTCATTTCCTGTTTTGGTCAACCTAAGAATAGAAAGTTGGGATATGTAAGAGTAAAGTAAATATATTTTCAGTAGTTTATAATCATTAAATTTGTTTAAAGTAATAAGTTTGCATTTATAAAATTTTTGTGTACTTCACGAAATGTTGTAGTTAAAAAATATGTTTTTTCTTCTGATTTTCCATTGTAAATTAAAATAAAAATTCCGTAATTCGTCAGTTATAAGCGACAGTTACTGTACCAAACCTACTTGATGTGTTTTCATTAATTTTATATTATTAGTAAGATTAACTAATTTTGTCAAAAAAAAAATCCGTTAAAGAAGGACTCTAAGCGAATCGCAAATTTGGTGCGAAAGATAGTTGGATTTTTTTGCCCATTATACATATCCGCTCTGCCCCATGAACCCTTTTTAAAAGAAAAAAACTTAAAAAAATATGAGTTTTTTTTGTATAGCAGCTAGGTATTATACATATATTGTGTTATTTAAAACACGTCCGTTTCAGAATTTTTAATCCGAAACATTCTGTTTTAGAAGTATGCTCCGGTAAGTTCTCCGGTCTAAACCAGGTGACGTTTTCCAAACTCACATGACTGATGCCAGTAACTTTTCAGATGAATTACGCCAAGTCAAAGCAAAATCGATTACATTTAAAGTCACTTTACACATCAGTTGATAACTTTTTTCAGAGAAAATTGACATTCTAGTTTGAATATGAACGAATTGTGATTAATGTCAACCATAACCAAAACAGACTTTACCGCAGTAGCACGGGAACATCTAATTTAGGCATGGTCGACAACAAGTAACTTTAAATTTGAATTGCTTCTAATATTCTCATATATTAAGGAATATTCCGAAAGCTTGTTTAAATTTTTTTTGAACACATGCGATGATAACTATGGCTTGCTGATAAAATAAAAATTGATAAATTTTTAGTGTTATGTTTGAAGCGGAGAAAAACTTAAAAAAATGAGTCGAAAAGTTGATGTAAGTTATTAAAAAGAAATTCTTAAAAGTGCGGTTTTATTAAAAAATTGAAATCGTAAAATTGACTATCTAAAATTTGTTTTAATGTGTACATTAATATTTTTTTTTATCTATCGATAAATTAAGGCTGTGCTTAGTTTAAAATGTATAAATATCCAGGGAAAAAATACAATAATTTACTTTTCATATGAACTTTAAATTTTAGATATTTGATTTTCTAAGTTCTAACAATCAATTAGCACCACTGACATTTTGATTTTAGTTACCATTTAAATTTGCCAATGCGAACTCCATTATGTTTAAAAGCACTTTACATCGAGGTTGATAACTGTTGCCTCTGAAAATGATATTCTACTTCGAATCCAAGAAATTTATGATTAACGGCAACCATAACCATAAAGTCAGACTTAACCGCAGTAGCACGGAAACATCTGACTTAGGCATGGTCGACATCAAATATCTTTATCTTTAAAATGCTTTTAGTATTCTCTAAATAAAAAAAAATCATTGTACAGTTTCTTTTTAATTGATAAGAATAGCTTGCTGATAAAATAAGAACTATTAAACTGTTATTTAACTATTAAATGAACTGAAATAAAACTAAATTACAGATGTTGAAAGTACCAAAATAAGTTTGTTGGGCAACTGTCACTCAGAGCCTTTTCGACTCAAGATTCTTGACATCAAAATAGATATTTATGCAACTAGTGCGAAAAGTAATGCTTTTTAAAACAAGTGGATTTTATTTCACGAGCGAGGTACGAGCGAGTGAAATAAAGACACGTGTTTTAAAAAGTTTACTTTTCGCACGTGTTTCATACACTATTTTTTATAATTGCGTGAAAAAAATCAAATCTCATTGGTTCAAAAATAATTCACGTGCTAATTAGACTAAAATAGACTAAGAGATGTCAAGGAAAACAACCAATGAACTCGCAGTTCGGAGCGCGTGACGCTATAAAAAACCAATAAGCGTGTTTCAACATTTTGTCAAAGAAAGCAACCAATGAACTCGCAGTTCGAAGGGCGTGACTTAAGAAATATTCCCATCGCGATAAAAAAAATTCATTGATTCAAAAATAATTCACGCGCATAATATTTTTAAATACAGCAGATAGATAAATCTTTGGATTTTATGAGTATTATTAAATCAAAATTTTACTTGAAATGTTGGCATCTTATAAAAAGAGTGCGACAAAGTCTTTTTTTCACTGCTTTTGGGTGAAAAAAAGTACTTTTTTTCACTGTTTCAAAAAGTCCAGCTTTGTGCACGCGTCTGATATTGAAAATATAATGTTAAAGTCGGCTTTTTTTCACGCAATTATAAAAAGATATTTGCAAAGCTATGGTTTATTAAGACTTTGAAATCGTAAAATTGGCAATTTAAAAGTGCTTTTTAATATAAATTAATATTTTTAAAATTTGCTAAATTAAATTGTTGAGCTAAAAGTTAAAAATTTATAATACCTATAATGGAAATAAAATAAATTAAAATTTATTTAACAAAAAGTTGTGAGAAAATTTACTTAAGATTTATTTTACATTTTGAATGTTCGATTATCAAGTTTTAACAATCAAACTAGCACACTATTTATATTAAAAAAATCTCGTACCCCAGAACTTCGAAACATTTAACAGACAAAACATAGCATGGCTAATTATACATTTAAGTGGATAAAGTTATTACATTCCTCATTATTAAAATGTCAATAAAAGGTTAGTTGCCGAGTAGAAATTTTTAAAATTTTATTTGTGGAATTACCTCATTACAAATTGCACAAATAGCGTTATAGTAACAAAGACTTGACCAAGGGGGACATTATAATAGGAATTCTTTAAAAAAACCCATTAAGCTTAATTTATAACTTTTTTGCCAAATTAATGTGTTACTAACAAAATTGTGCTTGAATCACTAAATGTTATGAACGCCAATTTGGCGAGTTTCTTTTAGCGCTATTTAACATTTTAGGGAAAGAACGTGCAAAGATTTCTTTTGTGATTTGCATATTTTCGATATAGAGACTAATTTGTCATAAATATTTGATTTAAAAAATATTAATTCATTTATATGGATAATTTAAATGTTAAATGCTTCAAACCAGGGAGTAAACCATCAGCTTTTAATTGTATATATTTTAAGCATTTGATTTGCGATCTTGGAATAACGATTAATTAACATTTAAATACAGTACAAGTTGTGAACTCACAGTGAATAAGATGTATTAAGTTGTCAATAAATATTGTGTTTATAAATTCTAAAATTTGTAATGCTTAAAACGCTAAATAATTGTAACTAAATGTGAATCGATAAATTTGTGTATGTAAAATGGCAATTATTAAATTTACAATTAAAAAATGAAAACTAAAACAAATGTTATTAGTTACTATGCATATAATTGTAGGTATAGGATAACTAGAGATCTGTTGCAACTCGATATTTCCAGTTGCATGTAATTCGAGATTTTAAATAAATAAGTTTATCACTGAAGCTATAATGGTATTAAAGACATAAAACTTTCAATACAATATAAAGGGAGTCCATGTTTTTCAAGGTATAATTTGAATTATAATTTATAATCCCACTTTAAAAAAATTGAAGAGGATTTTATTTTTTGTTACAATTTTACTCTGTATCACACTTTGTGGCATTTGTGGTTCAAGCTGTAAAACTGCTAATGGATGGAAGGATAGTACCGATCATATGCTTTCACTTTTTTAAAATTATAAAATCAGTTGAGATAGTTAATTAAATATCTATAAAAAGTAATTTAGAGGAAAAAAATTTTATAATTTTTTTTTAATAATGCCTACAGTATAAATTTCTCAAATATTTGTGGAAATGTATTTTAATATTTAGTCCAAAAGTTTGTCTTCAATTTTTTAAAAAAGATATGTAAACAAGAATTACCATGAATTTTATTTTGAGGTTATATTTTTAATTCAATTTTGGATGATTTTATTAGTTCTTGGGAAAAAATACTGGTCAATTATAATTTAAGATAAAGGTATTTTTAGACCATAATATCTTTTTAATTTTCTCCATTACGGTTAAGAATCTATACCAGAAACTAAATTATAGCCAATCATTTATTGACGGTAACCACATAACATATGTTTATTAAAAATCTCTGAAATCATAAGCACTTTGTAACTTTTAAATCTTAAAAAATTCTCAATGGGGCAAGACAAGCAATGTTAAATACTTTCAATTTACATAGTCATTCAATTAATGATAAATGTTATTTAAATCTAAGTGCTTTTTTTAAATAATTAACTGCAATCCTTAAAATTAAGCAGTTTTCTATATTTTAATGAGGTTTAAAAGGATTGACTAATAATGCTTTAAAAGGTATTTTGTTTTTGATATTAATTATGTGTATTAAAAAAGTGTAAATTTAAAAGTTATATCGGGTAAAAATGTACAAGTCGTTTCTAAGGTCTAATAAGTCGTATTTTGATAGAAATAATTTTTAAGACCTACTTAATTTTTATCTGAACAATTTGTGATGATTGCAATTATTAAATGCGGGCTGTTTCACATCGTGGGTAGCAGCAGCTCAAACAGTTTCTCGTAATTTATTGCCTGGAATTATATATGTTTTGGTACTCGAAAATGAGTTTACAAAGAATATTTTACATATTTAATTTTTTTACTGCCAACTTTTTTGCTGTGTTGTTGGTTGTTAAAAACATTGTTAAATAAAGCTTGCACAGAAAGAAAACATTCTTTTCATCTATATCTGTCATTTTGAGAGTGAAACTGAAGCAACCAATAAAATCCATCATTTGAAACATTCCATCATATAGATAACATACTTAATTTGCATCACGTGCTAGATGTCGGTTACCCTTTACGTTTGAAAATGCTTAGTTCTTGATATCTAAGTTTTTTTTTATTATTTATTAACACTTTTATAATTTAGATGTGAAAAGTTTCAAGGGTATTTAAAATTAGTGTCAGACTTTTTGTAAGCTTAAAAAATTATTGAATGTCGTTAATAATTTTATTAAATTTTTTTAAAAATTATTTCAAAGAATTAAAGAAAATCTATTCCAAAACATAGTTTATTATGTCTTGTTTTAAAATATAAAATGGCAATGTTCAAAGCTTTAAAAAGATATTTAAGGCAGACTAAGCAACGTCCTGAATTACAAAACGCTACTTTTTTTATATATAATGTTTTGTGTTTAAATCTCATGAGGAGAAGGTTCTAAGTGACAGTGCAGAAAATCTACGTGACGTGTTTTCTTTTTATGATAATAAGATTAATTACACCAATTAAGTTAAAAAACATAACTAACTTAAAATTTGTATTAAAAAGAGCAATGTGAGGAAGGGTTCTTGATGAATAACAAATTTGGTAAGAAAGATAGTTACAAAGTTTGCAACTTATACCGAACCACTCTCCCCAATTAACACCTAATGGCTATTTTTGCTGTATACCAGCTAGGTTTGATGCATTGTGTTATTTAAAAAACACATCAGTTTCAGAATTTTTCAACGGACACTTTGTGTTTTAGAATTAAGCAAATTTATCCGATCTAAACTAGGTGAAATTTGTCAAAATCACTTGACTGATGCTAGCCACATTTTAGATGATTTATGCATATTAATGCGAAGTCCATTACATTTAAAGTTATTTTACACTTGTGTTGATAACTTTTGCTGCAGAAAAATGACACTCTGGTTTGAACATGAAAAACTATGACTAATGACAACCATAGCAACAAGTTAAGACTTAACCGCAGTAGCACGGAAACATCTTACTTCTGCATGGTCGACATCAAATAATTGTAACTTTAAATTACTTCTAATGTTCTCAAATCATAAAAAATATTCCAAAAGATTGCTTAAATTTTCTTTCGAAAATATGAGATAACTATATCGTGCCGAAAAAATAAAAATTGATAAATTTTATTGTTATGATTAAAGTGGAGAAAAAAGTTTCTAAGGCTTTGACTCAAGATTTTTAACAAATATAGAAGAAATTCTTGAAACTGATGTTTTATTAAAAACTGTAAAATTGACTATCTAAAAGATGTTTTAATGTGTAAATTAGTATTTTTTATCTACCGCTAAATTGAGGTGGTGGCAAGTTTGAAATGTATAAATATTTACGGAAATAAAATAAATTGAAAAAGAAAAAAAATGCAATAACTTGTAATGATTTTCAATTTTGGATATTCAATTTTCAAAGTTCTAACAATCAGCTACTAGCACGCTATATAACACGTACCAGCACGCTATTTAGATGTTAAAAAAAATCACGTATATAAGAATTTCGAAATCGTCAAGAAACAATAAAAAAACAAGGCCATTAATACGTTTAAGTGAATATATCGAGTTTAAATTACCTGGGTTGGTAAATTTTGCCTTAGAAAAATGATATTCTACTTCAAATCTGAGAAATTTATGATGATTAACGGCAACCATAACCATAAAGTCAGACTTAACCGCAGTAGCACGGAAACATCTGACTTAGGCATGGTCGACATCAAATAATTTTAACTTTAAATTGCTCCTAGTATTCTTCAAATAAAAAAATAATAATTTCTTAAAAGTTAATTAAATATTCTTTAAGAAATTTTTTATGATAAGTATGGATTGCTGATAAAGTAAAAGTTATTAAACTATTGCATTTAAAATCGTAAAATAAAACTAAATTATCGATGTGTGAAGTCGGGAAATAATGTTTAGATGGTAACTGTTACTTATAGGTTTTTTTTGGACTAAGATTCTTAATATCTCAAAGACAAGTTAGTGAAACTTCGGTTTTTATTAAAACTTCGAAAACGTTAAATTGGCTATACAAATGTTTCATTAAAATGCAACCGATATATTTTAAAGCTTGTTAAATTGAGCTGATGAGCTATCGAAATAAAACCTGGGAAATACCTGGGTTGGTAACTTTTGCCTTAGAAAAATGATATTCTACTTCGAATCTGAGAAATTTATGATGATTAACGGCAACCATAACCATAAAGTCAGACTTAACCGCAGTAGCACGGGAACATCCGACTTAGGCATAGTCGACATCAAAGAATTTAAACTTTAAATTCTTTTAGTATTCTCTAAATAAATAAAAAAAATCATTCCTAAAGATTATTTAAGTTATTTTTTGAAAAATTTGTTAATTATGGCTTGCTGATAAAATAAGGACTATCGAACTGTTATTAAACTATTAAATTTAAACACCACTGAAATAAAACTAAATTACCTATGTTTAAGTGTGCAAAAGTTTTGTTGGGCAACTGTCATTTAGACTTTTCGACTCAAGATTCTTGACACCTCACCAAGAAATTTTCAAAACTGGTATTATTAAAACTTTGAAATCTTAAAATTGGCAATTTAAAAATGTTTTTAACAGGTAAATTTATATATTTTTAAAAATGTGCTAAATCGAGTTGACACTAAAAGTTCAAAATGTATAAAATATTTACCGGGATAAATTAAATAGAAGACAAAATTAATTTATTTTCTGTTTTTAATAATCGATTTTCAACGTTCTAACAATCAAACTAGCACATTATTTAGATATCATAAAAAATTCTTATATAAAAAAAACCCGCCAAAAGACAAAATAAAGTTTGGCTAATAATACATTTAAGTGAATAAAGTGAGTTATTGCATTTATAATTATTAAAATGTCAACAAAAGGCTATCTGCTGAGTAAAAAAGGTTAATCTTTTATGTAATTAACTCATATCAAAAATATAAATAGTGTTATGGTAACTAAGGCTAGGCCAAAGTGGATATCGTAATTGGAATTCGTTTAAAAATTAGACATCTTTTAATTTTTGCTAAATTAATGTGCTATTAACTTAAATCTGTATTTTAATGCTTCAAACCAGGCAGTAAAACTTAGCTTGTGATTTTATATATTTTTAAGCATTTGATTTGCAATCTTCTAACAACGATTTATTAACATTTAAATTCAGTACGAGTTGTTTAGAACTCACCAATGAATATTTATATGATATCAATAAATATTGTGTTTATAAAGGCTGAAAATTATAATGCTTAAATATTTGTAACTAGAAGATGTGCAATAAACTATTTGTGTATGTTTTATGCCTATTATTGTATTTACAAGTATCAAACTGAAAACTAAAAACTATCATTAATTAGTAACTAACTGTATAGAGCCGACCTAAATATCTTGTTACCAAATAGATACCTCTAGTTACAGGTAATTCAAAGTTTTGAATAAGTTTTGATAGAAGCAATGTGAATGGTTTATATGACGCAGTGCTCTAGTTTTCATTTTTTATGTACTGCGATTGATTGGTTGCTTCGGTTTCACTGTCAAAATGACCGATAGATGAAAACAAACTATTTTCTATGCGAGCCTTCTTTAACAAATGTCTTGAACAACCATCAGCACAGCAAGAAATTTACATTTAAATAACTTAATAAGTAAAATATTCTTACAAAAACATGTATTTTAATACCAATACAAAAGTCATTCCAGACAACAAGTGAAACAAACCGTTAGAGCTGTTGCCATCCACGACGTGAAACAATTACCCCGTAGCAATGATATCAAAAGCATAAAAATTCCAATACAATTTAAAGGGATGTCATTTCTTTTAGTTGAATTTTAATTGCATTTAATAACAATTTAAAGGGATGTCATTTCTTTTAGTTTAAATTACATTTAAATAACAATCCAATTTATTAAATGACATTTGGAATGGAATCTAGATGCATTTTTTGCAAAGACTTTACCTCGTATGACAGTTGGTTTAAACTGTAAAACTGGTGACGGACGGAAAGACAGCGATTCTTTCCCTTTTTAACATTATAAATTTAATGCGAGAGCTAAAATGTAAAATTATATAATTCTTTATATAAAAAAATACAAAAAACTACGTATGTAAAATAGTAATATGGCATAAAAAGTTTTACGGTACAGATTATGGTATAAAAAAACATTTGGCAAAATATACTGGAATAGGTTCTATAGTACACCACTTGATCTAGTAAGTACACTGAACGAACTTTATCCGATTAAAGTGGTTGAGATACACAATTAAATATTTATAGAAGTAATTTAAAGGACACATGTTCAGTTAGAAAATTTTAATATCACATAGAATATACACTAATCAAATATTTGTAGTATATTTAAATATTAAGTCCAAAAGCTTGTTTTCTAAATTTCATTAGAAAAATTACTTCACCGAGAATTAAAATCAATTTCATTTTGAGATTATATTTTTAATTCCAATTTGGCTAATTTGATTAGTTCTTTGGAAAATAGAAAAACACAAGTCAATTAAATGACATTTCATTACAATTTTCAGACCATAATATTTTGTTATTTTTCTCCATTACGGGAACATTTACCAATACCAGAAAATAAATTGTCTGCAATCATGTATTAACGGTAACAACATAATTTATATTGGTTTTACAAAACAATTTCCCAATTATTAAACGCGTTTAAAATTTTAAATTCTCTTCATTGGAAATCTCTGAAATCATAAGCACTTTGTACCCTTTAAAGTTTAAAAACTTCTATTGGGAAAACAAGCAATGTTAACTTATAAATTTCCTATTTACATAGTTTTAAATAACATTTTTCTTTAATTCAATGACTTCAAGTGTTTAAAATTAATTTCTAAACTGTAATCCTTAAAAATTAGGAGTTTTCTTCAGTTTAATGAAATTTGAAATAATTGACTAATAATGCTTAAAAATTTAGTTTGTATCTGATGTCAAACATGTTGAATTATAAAAATGTAGATTTAAAGGTTGTTTCATGTAAAAATGTACAATTTATTTCCTTCGTCGAGTAAGTCTTGTTATTAGAAATAATTCGTTTTATGACCTACTTAATTTTTATTTAAACAATTTATTATGATTTTTTAATAGATGTTTTTTTTTGTTTAAATCTTGTGAGGATGTGCTTCAAAGCGATAGTTACTGTAGCGAACCTACTTGACGTGTTTTTCTTTTTATCTATAATAATAAAAGAGTGTATGTCTGAGGATCGCAAAAGACCTACTTGGACCGCTCTTAAAAATTCGAAATTTTTAATATAGATTCCTTTTAATACCTACGTGTGCACCTGAGGCTTAGTTTTAGATTTTAATTAATAGTTTTTAATTAGTTTAGAAAAGAAACTTCATCCACGTGGGATTGCGGGACCAAAACAGGGCTTGAAAATACATGGACCGGGCCGAAACGGGGGCTTGATTATGATCCTCTATTAGTTTGATTGAGTTTGGTTGAGGTATGCGCTCGCCCTAAGTCTGCTTCATCCTTTATTAGTGTTTGCTTTTTTAAGTGCGCATGCGTCAACGCCAATTTAATTTGTTTTGATTTTGAGTTTATTTTCACAAGTAAGCATGCTTCTAAAAGGAAGCAATGCGAAGTTAACGGGTTCCCAGTAAGGTGGGACCATACTGCTAGTATACTAATAAAAGTAATTCATTTTTGGCACCAGTTAAAGTAAATAAATTTAATAGGGAAGAAGAATAAATTTAATAGGCAAGAAAGACCAAGGACATGTATATAATGTACCTCAAGTCTATATTATAAGGCATTGAGGAAAGGTTCAAGATGAATACTTAATTTGGCGAGAAAGATTGCTAACTTTGGCATTTTAATGCAAGCAATTTGAGTAAGTTTTCTCCAATCCGTTCAGAAAAAGAAAATATTCGAAAGCTATTGTTGCGTTTCCGCTAGTTATATTTTTGATACATGTGTTGCGTTATTTGAAAATTTACGTTCAGTTCAGCTTTTAAATAGAAACATTGTGATTTAAAAATATGAAAATTTTCTCAGAAAAAAGAACTCCAGGTGACTATAGCTAAACTCACGTGGCTGATGTTAGTCACCTTTTAAGCTTTCCAAAGTGACGTTCATACTCTAAAAAATGAATGCTCAAAAACGACGAAATTTTCCTTAATTTTGACGATTCGTTTACTGGCAAATGCTCCGTTTTCGTTTCCTCAAAGTGAGGAAATTTGATTCGTCAGTTTTAAGAGGATTCGAATTTCGTCTAACCAAAAGAAATATTTCGTCATTTTTGAGCATGCGAGTACAACAATGAGATTCAGTTTCCTCAAAATCAAGATACAGAATCGTCAAATCACGATCGTAAAAGTGAGGATTCGCGTTTACTCAAAAGTCACGTGCTAGTTTGACGAAACAATCCTCAAAATTAACGAATTGAGGATTCATGAATCGTCAAAAATTAAAGTGTTATTTCTGAGAGTGTAATGTTTAAAACAAATTTTCAACCGAGTTGATAAATTTTACAGCAGAAAAAATTATATATTTTAACTATATAATCATGACATTAGACTTTACCGCAGTAGCACGAAAATATCTAATTTAAGTATGGTGATCATTAAAGTAATAACTTCAAAAAGGATTCTAAATCACCCCCTATAAAATAAAGTTTTTATGATAAGTATGGGTTGATTAAATAAATGAACTTGACTCATAAAATGATTTCTATTGAGCTATTATTTAATAGTTCAATAACTAATAATAAACTATTATTTAATAGTTCAATAACTAATAAAATTATTTAACAGTTTAATTAACTAATAAATTCAAAATATCTGGAATGTTAATATTTACTACACAAATTTGAATTTTATTTACACATATTTTTTTAAATGACATTTGGAATGGAACCTAGAGACAATAGAAAAATAGCCCCCCCCCCCCACTACAATTTTACACAGCATCACCTTTATTGAGGCATTTGTGGTCAAAGCTGTAAAACTGGTGACAGATGGACAATCATTAAAATACTCTCCCTTTTAACATTACAAATTTAATGCGAGAACAAAAATATGAAAGTATCAGCAGTTACATATATAAAAAATATCTATGGTAAATAGAAGAATGGTATCTTTCCCAAATTTAGTAAAACATACTGGAATGGATTCTACTACAACACTTTCTATATTTATCCTGCCAATCCTAAATTTAAATTTGATACAATACCAACGACCGAGATATTTAATAAAATACTTATAAAATGTCATTCAAACGGTAAATACTTATTTTAATTTTTGAAACAGTAAAATAGTTTAATATTTTTAAATAAGATTATCAACGTTATATTCAAATGTTAAAATGTATTTTAATATTAATACTAAAAAATGCTTTACTTATTTTTAAACTGTTGTGACCAAGAATAACAAATTTAATTTTTGAATTACATTTTTATTGCATTTTGGGTCATTTTATAAGTTCTTTGTAAAGAAAGATAAATACAAATCAATTATAATTTTAAATAACGGCAATTTAGGAATATAATATTTTGTTAATTTTCTTCATTACGGCTAACAACATTTGCCTAAACCAGAAAATAAAAATATGCAATCATTTATTGACGGTAAGCACATAACTACTTTAACACCGCTTTCATAAAACTCCTTTCCAATTATTTTAATTTGCTTAAATTTCAAATCTTGAAATCATAAAAGCTTTGTATATTGTAAAATTTTAAAAATTCCTAAGAATATGATGCGATTTTATATGTTAACTAATTAGTTTCAATTTATAGTCGCTGTGTGTTCAGCAAAGCTTTTCAAAGTATTTGATAAATTGTATTTCTTAAAATGCAGGAGTTTTCTACATTTTAAAAAGGCTTAAAATGATGCATTTTGTTTTGATATAATATTGTAATTTGTTGAAAAAAGTGTATTACAAAAATGTAGATTAAAAGGCCGTTTCGTTTAAAACGTATCTCTTTAAGATAAGTCCAGTTTCCATGGAAATAATTCGTTTGATATCCAATTTAAATTTTATACAACAAATTATGACCCCCCCCCGTTTATTAAATTTATTAAATTATAAAATGATTCATAACTTCAAAGTAATTTCATAAAAAGATAATTGGTAAACCGCAATACATAATTACATCACCGTTTCTTGCATTATTTAATTTTATTAAAACCGTTTATAATCTTATTGCTGTTCAATATTTTATCTCATAACAAATTATTCAAAAGAATTTCTAAGAGAACTAAAATAGAACATTTTACTGTAAGTTAAATACTATACAGTAACTTTCGCCTATACTCTCTTCTGCAAAAGATATATATTCATTAGAAAAAAAAATCGCCAAATACATATTACAGTTGAAATTTAAACACCTAAAATCGAAAATCGGCTACTCTCATTAATTTCAATTATTAAGTTTAGTTTCCGGTAGCAAATTAAATTAATGTTGTTTATCGTATGTTTAACTATTTTCGTAGTTTGAAAAATAATTTTAATAAAATCGTAAAACTTATTCTCCAAGATGCATTTAAAAATACGTAAACTAACACTATCCAGATTTGTACGCAAAAAGTATAACGCACTACTGCTCTCTTAGTAAACAATGAACAATCAAAGAACCAAATTGTGCTACATTTTATGACGTCATTCCAAACTCATTTTTTTTTACAGAAATAAATTTTGCTTCAAATATTCTTTAAATAAAGTTTCACATGCCCTTGTTGACTTGGCAACAGCGATTTAAATTACTCAAAATTAAGTTTCAATGCTAATTTAATGGGAAATTTACCAAAAGTTCATCCGGGCGTTCAGGCAAACGGACAAATGTATGAAGAATTTTTTAAAGTCATGACCTCAGAAAACCACAGAATTTCTTAGATACAACGGATGGAACACTCATTTTGTAAGGGAATACGGATAGATAGGCGGTTATCCGTAATATCCTTGTATATATTTTTATCATTATACAAAGAAATCATATTTCAAATGTTAAACAATACTACATCATTCCAATTTAAAGATTTAAACTTATTTTATAATTTTTTTTCTTGAACAAAATAAAATATAGTCCTTAATTTCAAACAAGTCCACATTTTCAGTAAATAAATTTACGATGATTTTTGTTGTTGACATTTCAGCTAATTAAGTAGTTTTTACTCATTTTATTAATCATTTAAAATTTTAAAATGTTAGAAATTAATATTGTATAAAAGTGAGAAAGATTCCATCATACACCATCATACCATTCGAAGCGCGTAAATTGTTCACTCATATGAAAACTCCTGGAACAAAATTAAGAACAAGCGAAATTCTTACACTTCCTTGGACAATTTAATTCTGGCCAACCCAAAATAGTTACTTAATATTAAACATGTAAAAGTTCTACACTATCGATCAGCTGCAAAGTTAAAATGATTTCGCAAAAATAGACATTAGGTTAGGTTAAGGGACCGTCGCACTAGAGCTACACGAGCGTTAGGTTAGGTTTGAATTATCGTCGTACTAGAGCTACACGTGGGTTATTGGTGACGGGCATCGTACTTTAGAATCAAAGTCAAGTGACGAGCCGGCACCTAAATAGGCACCAAACGCAACCGTTAAGGGCGACATCGTACGCAGAGCTACACGAGGGATATTGGCGACAGGCGTCATAATTTAAAACCACAGTCAAGTGACGAGCCGACCCATAAGTCGGCAGAAAACACATTTCTTTTAAAGGAGACATCGTACGCAGCGTCGGGATATTGGAGAAAATTATAAAAAGCACTACCTCAACATGGGGTATTATTATCCATCTACAAGGGCCGTTTATAGGTCGGCATTTAATTTGGAGATACCCGGGTCCGACCTGGGATCTTTCGCATGCAAGGCGAACGCCTTAGCCGACTGGGCTCTCCTTCCCCGTAAAGATTGAAATTAAAATAATCTTTACGTTGTATGAAATTATGTGTAAAGGGAAAACACATGTATAATTTGAAGGAAAAGATGCACCAAAACCTAATTTTCAGTAAAGAAGTATTAAAAGTTGAACGTGAAGAGAAATCCGAATTGTTATTGTTACGTTTCACAAAAATAATTTATGCAGATTAAAAAAAAAAGCATCAATGTCAACAATTTTCTAATAAAAGGGTCTTAGTTTACTTTCATATTTACATTATCCAATTAGTAAAATTATTACACAAATTAAAACAAATAAAGCTCTTGCAAAATAGAATATGACACTTACCCCATCACTTGATTTAAATTAAATGTACATCTACTACCTTTATTTACACGAACAACTTGATATTTGAAGAAAAGTTCACGCCGAGTTCAATGAAGAAAATCGCATTGCACTTAACTTATTTTAAGTAGATTTTCGTACCGTCGGAATTGATAAAATTGGGAGGTTGTACCTTCTTTAACAGTAAAACACCCACTATTACAAAAGAAATGCATGCTACGACCAGTTAACACCCAATTTCAAAATTGGTTGATTGGTTGATATACATATATTTTCAGGCTTGTGTGCTTGCTCAGAGAGCCGCTTATAAACCTTCGTCAAGTAAGACAGTCACAACACACACACACTCACACACACATGCACACATATACGTGACAGATGCTGCCATCTATCACGCGCCACCTCCACAATTTAGACATGTCCCTGAAGGGGAGGGAAATTTTCTCCAGGAACCTGTACCCATGGTAAACTGCGCAATGACCGACCACAGGACTTTCGGACCCAACAGATTTTACGAGCACGTACTCCGCATATACTCGGTAGGTCTTCAGTGGCGACCGGGTCTCGAACTCTCAACCTTCCGATCTCAAGCTCGTGATCCCTTGACCACTAGGCTCCCTACAGCCCCCCCCCCCAATTTCAAAAGAAAGAACATGTGGCAAACAGCTGAGTTGCCAAGTGCTATGTGGGAATTGTAAAAGATATATTGGTCGAGTAATATCTCAACTAGAGCTATTCAAAGAGATTGGTTTAAATGCAGAGGAAACTATTTGGGAATTTTATAAAACTAGCACTATTAAACACGCAATAAATTTATATAATTGCAGACATTTAAAAATTAACTTATACAGTTTACATGATATAGAAGTGTAGAATTTGTTTTGTAAAATTGATAAAGTTACGAATTTTGTGCTCATTTTTTGTCCATGTTAATGAGTCTCAATGGGCAATTCGAATGAGGCCAGGTCGCTCGAAGTTCCATTGAGTGAACTCTCAGGCATCAACATTTTGCTTGATGGTTTTAAATTACGAGGCGAAATTGGCTGTGTTAAATATTTTAAAGGAGGCTACAAATAGATAGCCGAATCGATTACATTACCAAATTACCTAGCCAAATCAAATGGGGGGCTGTAGGGAGCCTTGTGGTCAAGATCTCGGTCTCAAGATCGGAAGGTTGAGAGATCGAGACCAGGTGCCACTGAAGACCTACCGAGTATATGCGGAGTACGTGCTCGTTAAATCTGTTGGGTCCGAAAGTCCTGTGGTCGGTCATTGCGCAGTTTACCGTGGGTACAGGTTCCTGGAGAAAATTTCCCTCCCCTTCAGGGACTGTCTAAATTGTGGAGGTGGCGACAGATGGCAGCATCTGTCATTTTTGTATGTGTGCGTCTTGTGTTGTCCTACTTGACGATGGTTTACAAGCGGGTCCTTGCGACCAAGCACACAAGCCTGAAAATATATGCCAACCAAATCAAATGGGTCATATTCCCGCCTTCGCCCTGAGTGCACTTTATCTCTATATGTCAGTAAAAAATTTGCCTGTGTCAGTCTTACTAGACAAAGTTTTATAAGAAGGATCAAGCAACACCAACAGGTAAATACATGCACTAACCTATCTAATTACCTCTCATCAGATGGGTAATTTTTACGCAAAATAAACGTGCTGTAAAATATTTTCAAATCATATAACGTAAAAAATTAGCGTTTCAGGAAAATAAACACTTAGATTCTTGAGCTGTATTTATGGATAACTCATTGAGAGGTAAAAATATAAGTATTTTCAATAATAATAATAATTAAAATTAAATTTACCAAACGTAAAATATGATATTTTTTAGCGATATTTGTATTGTAAAGGGTGGAATTTATTATTACTAATATCTCTGTAAGTGTCTATTTTGTTATTAATTTTAAAAAATCCAGATTTTTTCCATACTGATGATGTTATGCACTTCATTTACTTTTGATTTTTTTTTTGGAAAGGTATTTGACGACGTCAAAGATAGATTCTTTATTCTTTTTGTTAGCCTGTTCGTGCCTATCACTCTCCTTCAAAATTGTTTTTCTTTGAAAGCTTGACGTATTAGATTACTTTTTTAAAAAAAAGAACCCATCTACTCTTGAGTCGTTTGTCTGCTCGTGCCAATTTTCAACTTGTTGCCTTATAACCATCAGATCTTTAAAAGTTCAAAAATTTTATATTAAAGAAGTGGCGGCCGATTGGTTATGAGGCATAATATGGTAATTTTTCATGTATCAGAAATTGGTTCATAATTTATTGCTCTATTGTTAGATACTAGACTACAGTTCCCCAATGCACTAAGATGTTATTGCTCAATTTGTCTGTGCAAGTTAACTATATGTGGCGTTCTTGCAGGTTGTTGCTCGTTTTCGTACGCGCGTTTAATTTTTTTTAACTTGCCTGTATTTAACTGATAGAACTCCTTTCAGATTGTTATTTAAGCTACGATTACTATCCTAAAGCTTAGGTTTCCTGAGGTAAGGCTCGTTGTCAAACGTCACACTTGCATCGCGTCACAAAAATATTAACCGATAGCGAATTTAAAGCTCTTTTTTTCAAAACTGGGTGGGCCTGAGAGCCCAGTCAGTTAAGGCTCTCGGCTTGCACGCAAAAATTCCCAGGTTTGGGTCAAGAGAATCACCACAAGTTACTGCAGGCCTATTATAACGGCCGTATAGCAAACGATGTCCGTCGAATTCATGGGAAGTTTATGTTAAATATGTTTCAAATTACTGACTCCGCGTGCGATGTCGCCCTTAAAAAGTACATTAGGTGCCTACTCAGGTTCGTCACTTGACTGTGGTTCTAAATTAGACTACAGTTCTCATGTATCTCTAGTGCGATGATAATTCAACCAAAACCTATCCAAAGAAGCTTGCCGATTATGATGGTAGCTACCAGGGAAAGCTTAGGAAAGTTAGGTTTTGCAGGTAAAATGATCAGCTAGACTCATTGGATAATTTAACCTAACCCCCAATCAAAACAGCGATTGTGACGGACGCTGCGATGCTCGGGCTTTACAGTTAAGCTGAACATTCCCCTCTCCCACTACGCCCTTTTTCCGGATATCATGTTCCACAGCTTCGAGCCGTGTCGCGTCGACTGTTAGTTTATGTTGTGTATATTTCTTATACCGCGGTTACACTATCTTGAGAGCTAACTTGGGCAGAGATTTGAGCGTGACCTTGGTTTTGTCAAGGTAAAGAAACAAGCTTGATGGGTTCATGACCTTGAGTGCCAACTTGTGTGCTAGCTTGGTTTTCGCGGTTACATTGCCTTGGTCACTGACTTGGTCGCTGACTTGGTTAGCGTCCAAGGTAGTGTAACCGCGGTATGAAGAAAGCTAGCTTCAGACTCGCAGAAACATGTGCAATTTTTACCCACTAAAACTATTACTGCGCTAATACTATACGCCGTTTCCATCGTGAATACTCTCATGACCAAGATGGCTGGGGAGCCCAGTCGGTTAAGCACTCGCTTAGCATGCGGAAGGTCCCAGGTTCGGGTCCGGGCATCGCCAAAATAGCTGCCGACCTATAAACGGCCCGTGCAGCCAAAAATGTCCGACGAATAATACCCCGTGTAAGGGAGTGCACGTAAAATATCCTTCAAAGTCCTAACTCTGCGTACGATGTCGCCCTTAACGGTTGCGTTTAGTGGCTATTCAGGTGTTGGCTCGTCACCTGACTGTGGTTCTAAAATACGACGCCCGTCGCCAATAGCCCTCTTGTAGCTCCAGTGCGACGATAATTCAAACCTAACTAACTCATGACCAAGGCTACTCACCGATGTGTCTAGCCGCGGCGACCACACGTTGAGGTAGAGGCAGTCCTCCGTGCCCACGTGCTTCTTCGACTCCGGGTGCACGTGGAAGCAGGCGCGCGCGTACTTGTGCGCCCTTGTGCGCTCTTTGCGCCCGCACCACTCGCCGTCCGCCCACCAAGATATGGGCTTCTTCCAGCGGAGGTGACCCACTGGAGCTTTTGCGTACGGGACGCCCTGAAAGATAAACACGTCTGGCTCTCATACACTGTATAAAAATAGTATGGCAGTTTGGATTTATATACTGTTAAAAATATTAGAGTTTGGCTCTTAAACACTGTAAATATGAGAGCTTGGTTATAAGACACTGTAAAAAATATTAATAGAATTTGGCTTTCATACACTGTTAAAAATAATATGAGAGTTCTGCTTTCATACTCTGTTAAAAACAATATTAGAATTTGGCTCTTATACAATGTAAGAACATTAGTTTTATCTTCATACACTATAAAAATATTAGCTTTGAGTCTCATTTCTCATACATTATAAAACCTATTTTAGCGTTTGTCTCTTTTACACTGTAAAAATAATATGAGAGTTCTGCTCTTATACACTGTTAAAAACAATATTAGAATTCGGCTCTTATACAATGTAAGAACATTAGATTTACCTTCATACACTGTAAAAACGTTAGCTTTGGCTCTCATACATTATAAAACCAATGTTAGCGTTAGGCTCTTTTACACGTAAAAATATGAGAGTTTGGATGTCATACTCTATTAACAATTGCGAGTTATGGTGCACCAACAGCTGAAGTCGATTTGCTGTACTGTGAAAAAATATCCCTGTGATATTACAGAAAATTTCTGGTTGCAAAGTTATTAGTATGCTACGGACAAAACCTGATGACAGATTTTCCAATAGCAAAGCAATTCAGATGATATTCGTGATTAACAGATATTCTCTGTATTTTTTTTTGTACGTAGAAAAGAACCAATCTAGCCGTAAACCGTATTGCCGTATCGAACCCACGTTGACGACATGTATTAGCCAGACACACTTACTACTAAACCATCGCGGTCACAGAAGCACTTTCTATGTTTTAAATTTAATTTTCGCAATCAAACAGAAAAAAACTGTTCTCAATGAGTGCAATCTGTATCAGTGGCTACAGATTTTATTCATTTATAGAGAAAATGTGTTTTTTATAAAGTAATTTTACAGTAAAGTTCTGTAGTTTTAGAAAACTAATTTTTTAAACAGAAAAATGATGTAAGAGTATTTGCTTCTTTAAAAAATTTTTTTACAGTGTGGCTACAAAATACGATGCTTAATACCAGTTTGCAAAAACTGCACGGGGCAAATTTTCCCACTATTCTGTTTTAACACGTATACTAAACCTTTTATGTTACTTCTTATGAACCTTTTATTGAAATCTAAAAAGACTTATAATAGTATACACAGAAAAGTGATAAGTTTTGAAAATAAAGTTACCAGTTTCTTATGAAAAATATGTAACAACATTAAGAAAAAGTTTTTTTTTTCAACAATTAATATCATCTTTTATTCGTCTTCATGCATCCGTCTCTTTTTCGTTTGGGTTGAATTTCAAAGCAAATAAATGCATAAACTGAAATCTTTTTATCATTTAAATGGAAATTGCCCATAATTTTTCTTTAGAGTTTGATGCTTCATACTTAAATAAAAAGACCAAAACATATTTTTTTAATAGGGATTAGTTTTTCTTAAAAGAAAATCGTCGTTCTTTTAATTCATTCAGAAGAAAAAGCTTCTGTTACGTTTTTTATTACGCTATAGACAATTTTGTAGTCTAGAACAACTCATTTTTACAGTTAAAACTTTATATCTGATTACATTGTTATTTTTATTAAAAATAATTACTATCTTTGGCACAATAATATTAGTTTATATAGGTTAAGCACGAAATTATGCGAGGCATTATTGGAATTTGTCCTCGTATATTTTCGTCATCTACGTATCAGTCACCATATTTTGGCTAAATGAAAACTAATACAAAATTGAGTAGCTAAGAACCGCTTTTCAGTACACGAAGCAATAAAATAAGAAATTGATAAGTTCAAGGTTAATTTAACCTTCAATTTTAGCATAAAAAGCTATTCAATAATTTAAACCTCACAAAATAAGTACTAACGCAATATGACAAAATATTTGTGGGTGAAATATGGTGCTTTGCTTTATAAACCAAGTGACCATTCGGTGCTCCCTAATAGTTCATTTAGGTGAAAAAATAGTAGGTGATACCCTCTCATAGTAGGTTGAAAAATTTCCTAGTATGATTTAAAATTAATTTCATCATTAGTACCTAAAACACACAAAAAAACTTTGGCAGAGTAATCATGACAACTAAAAACTAATTATCCCATGTGTATCTAAAGAGTTTCTAACGCCGAAAAGTAATTTTAATTAAACCAACGACGAAGGATACAGTTTCCATTAAATCCTTTCTTCAAACATTCCACTTAAATGAATAAAAAAAAAATAGATGGGAAATTAGCTGTGTTTTCAAATATGGCTTTTATAATTTTTAATGGTATTTACTAAGGTTTTTAATAGCATATTAAAAAGCATTTGGTAGGAGAGGTCTTTTTTTCTTTAGTTATTAGAAAATGCGTCAAAATCGTTTAAAATATAGTCAAGGGGCCGTATAAAAGTAAGTTAAAAATGTTTTATAAAGTAATAAATAAAAATTTTTCTTGCTTGTTGAAATTGTTTATTAAAAAATTTCCAGGTAGTTTTAAAAATACAAAAAAAGTATTGATGAATAAAAAGCCCTTTTACTATCAATAATATCATGCATGAAACTGACATTAAATTTTTTTTTAAATGAAATCTCACAGTAGGTAAATTAATACTTTTAAATTTAAAAAAGTGACAGTAACGTAGGGCGTTAATTTTAATACGGATAACTTTTTCTTTTTTTTCACTTGAAGTTACTTCTACTCAGTAATTTTAAAAGCTTGAATGTTTTTTTTTGTTCTAGGGTAATATACACTAGAAAATAAGAAATGTAGGAAATCTTTATATTTTTTTCAGGAAACAAATATTCTTTCAATGTTCCTGAATAAAATATTCATATTTCACGTTTATTTTCAATTGAAAGCGAAAAATCAGCGAGGCGTGGCGACATAAAGGGAAATTTCAATATTGTTACTTCGTATCCTATATATCATCTATTTTTTACGTTTTTGACGATACGATTAGAGTTTTGCTTTGAAAGAAAACACATTTCATTTTTTAAATATATATTTTAACCCTTTCAGTCTCAATGAGCAATTTTGCATAATCTTTTTAGAATTTTTTTCTGATCGTCTATAGCCATTTATGATATCAAAAAGTGCATCATTCGATTCTTCAAACTTTTTTCTATTAGATAATATTTTTTATTAATCCTAATAGATGTCAGCCCTATTACTTTTTAATTATGATCAGAAAAACGATGATGCCAAATGGCATCACTGTGACTGAAAGGGTTAAAACAAACTATGGATCTCGGTCTAAAAACTAGCAGTATGGTTCCGCCTTACTGGGAACCCGTTAACTTCGCATTGCTTCCCTTTAGAGGCATGCTTACTTGTGAAAATACACTCAATATCTAAACTAAATTAAATTCGTGTTGGCGCATGGGCAATAAAAAAGCAAATAATAACAGAGAATGGCGTCAAGCCCCTGTTACGGCCTGGTCGTTGTGTTTTGAAGCCCTGTTATGGTCCCGCACTCCCACGTGGATGACGTTTTTTGAAACTAATTATATATTAATTAAAAATCACAATCAACTATGAAAAAACTAAGCCTCTGGTGCACACGTTGGTAATAAAAGGAATCTGCATTAAAAATTTCGAATTTTTTTAGAGTAGTCTAAGTAGGTCTTTTGCGATCCACAGACATTCACACAGACTCTTTCTTTTATTATTACAGATATATTCAGTTTTTATGATAAAAATTGTAAGATTACGAAAAGAAATAAAATTGTTTGTTTTACCGCTAGCAGTCGTAAGCGTTAATAAATTCAATAGCAAAATAGCATTTAATTTTTCTCGGATTCATAACAAACTGAACTCAAATATAATAAAAAAAAATTGTAGGAATAATATTTTTTACCTTATCAGGATAAAATATTTATATGATATACGGCATAAATATTTTTTACACAGTAATGTAGACTGTTTAAAATTAGCTGCAATTGCACTGCATTTGATATCTAGTTTATGAAATTCCTATTTATTTCTTAGTTTAATTTATTTTAATCTTGCAAGTTTATAAGTATGATATACGGCATAAATATTTTTTACACAGTAATGTAGACTGTTTAAAATTAGCTGCAATTGCACTGCATTTGATATCTAGTTTATGAAATTCCTATTTATTTCTTAGTTTAATTTATTTTAATCTTGCAAGTTTATAAGTTTTAAAACTTCGTTGTTATTATTAAATGTTAAGATAAACATGCGGAACGTAGCTAATAAGTTTGGTTTGAATTATCGTCGGACTAGAGCTACACGAGGGCTATTGGCGACGGGCGTCGTATTTTAGAACCACAGTCAAGTGACGAGCCACACCTGAATTGGCACCCAACGCAACCGTTAAGGACGACATCGTACGCCGCGTTAGGACTTTGAAGGACATTTAACGTGCACTCCCTTACACGGGGTATTATTCGTCGGACATTTTTGGCTGCACGGGCCGTTTATAGGTCGGCAGCTATTTTGGCGATGCCCGAACCTGGGACCTTCCGCATGCTAAGCGAGTGCTTAACCGACTGGGCTCCCCAGCCCGTCACATAACTAATAAGATGCATAATTTGTTTCGCATTTCAAATCTGCAGTTTATTATTTTGAATATCAAATGCACATGTTTAAATTTTTCTATTTAATTATTAGTCTAAAGTTCATCCTTCCTTTTCCCTTCAACTAAACATTAAAAGTTAAAAATTGAAATAAAATCTCGTTAAGAAGTTTTTGAAAAAAACAACAACAATTTTATACATTTTGTTTTATTTTATGTTCATATTTGCAGTGCTACTGGTTCTAATTTTTGAGAAACCTATTAAGGTATGCTAATTTCTTTTAATTTAAGGCTGAATTATACTGAGCATACATAGCATTTCCTTATAGGGTAAGGTGGGGTAAGTGGGCCATTGGGGCAAGTGGGCCACCCCCCTGGCATTTCCCGAATTATGGACGTAAAAAAAAATCTGTTGCAATATTTTTACGTATTTACCCCAATAGATGCAAGAAACATTATGGCATCATTTTCACTTAAGTATGTAACAAGGTACAATCCTTTTTGTGAAAATTTTTAAAATTGCATCTTTTCGTAATTCACGCCATCATACTATTTTTTAATTTATTTCCAAACGGTTCATGATACAAAACAAAATGTTATATATTTTGAAAGTGCATAAAACATAGTATCTTTTTGTAGTGTCATGTACTTGTGATCTTGATAAAGTTAAAAGAAAATTGGGGTGGCCCAGTTGCCCCGCGTTTGGGGTAAGTGGGCCACCTTAATGGCGGGGTAAGTGGGCCACCCCTGGCCCACTAGCCCCAACTCTTTAATATACTTAAAAAAAGTCATATTTACTGATTCATAGGTCTAGTCATATACACTATTCATAGTCCTATTCATTGACATAGGCCAGTTTAAAATCTGTAGCCCTAACATTTTTTTTACACTACATGCAAAAATGACAAGATGAAAATTAACGTATTTTTTCTTGTAGTAAGCTTGCAAGCCAGAAAAAGTTGCTATTGGGGAACTATTAGAGATACATCATTACTTTTTTTTTTCAAACACTCAAAAAATCATGTAGATTATTCCACTTGACCAGCCTTATCTCTACCAGTTATGTGTAAAAATATATTAGGGGGGTGGCCCACTTACCCCACCTTGCGGGGCAAGTGGGCCACTCGGATGACCAAAATGAAAAACATACTTTTTATATTTATTTTTTGCCAATTTGTGTTAAGGTTGTCATGGGTACAGTAATAACATATGAGAGAATGGACCACAAAAAAAATAAGTTGTTAGGCCGATTATATCCAGTGGTATGAGGGTCTAAAGTTGAATTATGCCAAAAAGGTGGCCCACTTACCCCACCTTACCCTATTTAATTATTTACTTTTTGTAGTTCGTTGAAATTTTTATTAAAAAATTTCATGCGTATTTCTGACTAATAAATTAAAAATGTAAATAATAAAACGGAAAGATCTAGACAGTCAAAAAATAATTTTCCATTCCTTCGAATTACTGGAGAGTTCAAATAACATGAACAGAATAAATTATATGTAACAGAATTAGGCGGAAAGTCGATGATTTGGTGTGACAAAAACGTAAGTGATACCTGAACAATTTAGGTTGCATAATTATATGAAGAGTACACGGGAAAAACCGATTGATTTTGCAGAGAAGTTTCCTTAGTAGGCCACTTTGGCGATGATAGCGAGTGATCGCCTAAACTTGTGTAAGGAAATCAGTTCCTACCACAGATATCATAGTTAAAGTAATAGAGAGGCAGATCACGTGACCTCCAATGCTAACGACGGGACGCGCAAGAAGCTCCCAGAAGAGCCCCAATGAAGTCAGTGTTGTAGGTCACGTGATATGCCACGCTAATACTTCAACTACTATCTCTGTGGCTCCTAGCTACCAAGATTAAGGCGATTGGTGATCCCAACACTTGGACCAAGCGAGGAAGAAAGAGAGAAACCGGTTTTCTGCCGCCAAGCAGACAATTGCATCTGTCCGCCTAATAAACCAATCGGTTATTCCCGTGTACTCTTCATATGCTATTCAAATTGCAATATCAAAATTAAAAACTTCTGATGTGTGTTTGGTATTCAAGGTGTTAATTTTTTTTTAAAACTTTTGATCACAATCAACATATTCTTAACCATAACCTTTTACTTCTAAGTGATGCTTTTAATATGCATTAGCCGTCTTTAATAAATCATCTGCAAACAATATGCAGATGCTTTTTTAAAGCTACTTCCTCGTTTGTTCATTTTCTTTGTTTAGTATTATGCAGACAAATATAAGAATTAGAAAACAATATTTTTTTCCCTAAATGATTAAAGTTTCAAGGTGTTCGAATATATGAAGAATAATAAGAGAGCTGCATAAACCATATCGCAATTTACTTATGACAGCCATAGTACAATTTCTAACAATAGATTAGAACTATTCGTAATGTAAATGGTTTAGTTCTGTGAAACTAACATTCTCCGAAGTGTAACTAAGATCTGAATCTGGTTATAAACAGCGGGATTCGTTAAAATTAGTTGTAGTTCTGGCATAAAATTGTGGAAAATATGCGTTTTAGAAACTTTTAAATACAGTCTTCAAAATACCCTACAATGAGTAACTTATAGTATGTAATAAAATTGGGTAGAAAAAATATGAAAAAAGCGCCGCTTGTCGACCTTCTGTGAATTGGTGTGACGAAATACTTCTATATTTGCAGGCTTCCTAACTTTTACTTTGTTTGGTTTGGTTTGAATTATCGTCGCACTAGAGCTACACGAGGGCTATTGGCGACGGGCGTCGTATTTTAGAACCACAGTCAGGTGACGAGCCACACCTGAATAGGCACCCAACGCAACCATTAAGGGCGACATCGTACGCAGCGTTAGGACTTTGAAGGATATTTAACGTGCACTCCCTTACACGGGGTATTATTCGTCGGACATTTTTGGCTGCACGGACCGTTTATAGGTCGGCAGCTATTTTGGCGATGCCCGGACCCGAACCTGGGACCTTCCGCATGCTAAGCGAGTGCTTAACCGACTGGGCTCCCCAGCCCCCTTTTACTTTGTATGGATGCTCTGCGCTTAGTTTTATCGTGAAATATTTATGTTCTTCCGTGTGTCCTCTTATAGGCTGATGTCGATATTACACCAACCTCTTATCGAGAAGGTTCCTTGTTCTGTCAAACCGTACTTCGTACGTATTTGTGTCGAGGAAAAAAAATCATTTAAGTGCCCGTGTACACTTTGATATACGTGCTCGTTATAGCTGTGAAAAATAGATGCAAAACTACCATCTTCCAAAGTTTAACTGAAATAAAGGGTTCAACTACTTTCTTTGGCGACTTTTAAATTTCGTAAATTTAATTGAACGAAGTCGCCGACTGCCAGCGGATCCTTATATCTTAATTGTATTTTTGAGAGTAAGAGTTTTGCAAGTACGTCCTTTAAAGGCACTACGGACAAGGAAGCACCTGGCACCAATCAGTCAACCTAAATACATCGCCGTTTAAAGTCTGAAATTTAATTTTTCATCACTTCAAATTTCTAGTAACAACCTTTTTAAACCATTCCATAAAAGCTAAGAATGAAGATAGAAAAATACAAGCGAAACGCGGAGATAAACAAATGAGATTAAAATAAACAAAGGAATGTGCGGCATTTCCTTTGCTTTGTAGTAATTACTGCTTAACTCATAAATTGTTTCGTAACAATTCGATGATATCTATACATCTGGACGGAGGAACAATATTGGATTGTCTTTTTTTACTTATCTTTTATTCGGATACAAAAAGGATTCCGTGCGTTTTACAATTTTTATGAGCGTAAGTTATTCTGTTAAGTTTATAGCTACACATTTCCTGAAACTAGTTTTATTTATCTAGACAGTAGACAAACATTGTGAATATTTTGTCGGGGTATAGTTTAGTAGGGGAGTTTGGTATAGATTGTAAAGGAGTTTATTGTTTTGTTTGTTTGAAATATTTTAATGTTTGTAAAATGAATACAAGTTATTTTTTTCTGACTTCGGGTGTACCATTAAAGCCATTAACGAAGACTTTGTGCATGCCATTAATACCTTCCTTTCCAAATAAAACGTTAACCATAATTCTTTTTAAACTTATTTTTCGTGCAAATCAATTTACCTGCATAAATTGTTCGTGAATAAGGTTTTAATTTGTGTAATCCTAATTTTCATTTCGAAAATTGCCTTGCCAATCATCATTAATCAATATCATATTTATTTTCAATAAAATGTTAAAAAACGCATATAATTCACACGGCTATAGCTTGTTATTATATTCTATTTGAGCTTTAAATGTCTCAATAACTTTTTTTTATTTCTAACAAAATATTATTTGTAAGCATTATTAGTGTATTTGCATGCTAATATTGAAATATTATTTTAGTAGCGAAATCTTAATTATTACAATAACGAAAATACACTATTTATGCCAAGCGAAGTTTAAAACACAGTAAAATACATCTTATAAAGAAATACACTTTTTTATTCATACGTAACATTTATCCAGTATGACGTATCCGTTAAAGGTATTGAAATAAACAAATCAATAGTTAAGTTTTAAGTTTCAAGTAAGTTCTTTTAAAAATAAATTCAGAAATCGAAAAATTATTTTTACGAATGCAGAAAATTGCAGTTTTCGAAGCTTAATTCTTGTAAATAATCTTGATAGTAACGTTTAACGTTACGTGTGTTGGGTCACGAAGTGAAAATGTATTAAATATTTAAAATAGGAGCCATTTGAACGGACAATTTACAATTGCTTTAAAATTTATTCAATTCGAATAATTTGGTGAATACCTGCTGTCTAAGAAACGTATTCAAATTCAATCGGAATATAAATTCAGGGTTCCAGTTAAATTGTATATAGTATTTATATATGAATATTTTGAAAGGAAATTCGTATAAACGTCACACAAACGAGTTTAAAAATAAAAAAATTTTCAATCTTTGGTCTTAAGGGACTTAGCTTTCATAGAAATAAATAATAGATTTTCCTCTAATATAATTTTTCATTCTCAATAGAATGCTTTACGAAAATACTTGTTTCATAACAGATATAAATAACATTAGTAGTTTTATTTGCAGTTGGATTTTAAACAATTCTATGCACCAATACCAAGCGTGTTTTTGCAACTAATAAGCTCATAAACTATGTGTAAATTTCACAAAAAAATGCACTATTTGAGTGGTACTTTTTGAGATCTTTATAGAATTTTCTTTGCAAATTTTAAATTCTGCAATTTAAAAATAAATTAAAACATAATTTTTCAAAGTTCTTAATGCTACACACGCTCTTTGGTATTAACCTTTTAATGTTATCGTTTTGCTTATATTTCTTTTGCTAATAAGTACTTACTGGTTCATAGTTATAATTAAATAAGATAGGTTTCTGAGGTCATTTCTTTCTAACAAAAATAATTTTGAAGATCAGAATGACAGAACTGATTTTGGAAGAAGGGTACGGATAGATGAACATTGTCCGCACCTATACCTGCTTTTCAGTTTTTAAAAAATTATTTCGAATTAAAAAACTAGTAGTAAGTTGAAAAGTGTGTGTAAGCCAAAGTAGTATGTTTAAAGCCAATTACTAAAGCAAAGATAAGCCCCAAACTAATTTTTTTACTTTCAAATTAAATTTCATAAACAAATTGGAATGCTTTTTTGCATTTAATTTTTTTTTAAACTATCCTAAAGCCTAATACATTTGTGCATTTTTGAAAACTTTATTGCAAAGCAGTAGGCGAATCTATGAGTATCCATAGTAGGATTTGAACTCGGACATAAGTTAGGATTTGATTATATTAACACTATATATTTGGATTGTTATTTAGAAAAACATAAATAAGGAAAAAATAAATAAAAGCCTAGTCATTGACTCTAACTATTTCAAATAATAATTAAAAAAAACAGCACGTACACTATAAAATGTGAAAAAAAAGCGATAATTAGTTCTACTACATATCTATTAACAAGCACTATAAAATTTCGTGTACTATATCTTTCCAACTCCCGAAAAGTCTCTTATCGCTTTTTAAACCATATCACGTACACCATAAAAGGCACTTCTAAGGCCTTAATTGCTACTTCAAACGTATCATTTTCACCGGCGAAGAAAACTTATTTCCTGGCAGAGTAATAAACGTCACTAATCAGTGACTTTGTTGAAGATTAATGGATATGTTATTAAATATGTCCAAATAAAGGTTTAAAAATTGAAAGTGTTAACAAATTTTCAATGATACATAAACAAATCTTGGGAAATTAATTAAGTTTGGATTTTATAAGTGTTTTACTAATTATAATCATTAAAATTGACGTTGCTTGAAACTTTAAATTTGATTATTTTATTTATTTGGAAGGAGTAGACGTGCGTTGATTTATTTTATTTCACTTTGCATTAAACAAATGAAGGTTCGTATTAACCAATACCATTCACCATATTTATTCCTGAACTTAATTTAATTACATAAATTTAACTACTACTTATCTTCAATGGGCAGTTCTAACGAGATATATGTGTGTAAGCAACAATAACGTTGTTGAAGAACCAAGTATGCTTGCGAACTTTAGGGGTCGACTACCTGACAGAGATTGAAGGTTTACACTCCGAGCCTTTGGTCAGGAGAGCTGAAATGGGCACAGGAGGCCTAGGCAGACTATGAAATGTCACGCCTCAAAGCTTAGTTTTAACAGTATTTTTTTTCTCTAATAGGGCAGCAATATTGGCGGTCAAGCCTTTTTGCAGACTCGGCATATTCCCCAGAACCGAGGGCCATTATTTTGTGGCACCATATCTGCGACTCTCGTTACCAATTTTGAGTCCCAGATTATAATGAATCTAAGCTCTCTGTGGATGTTAAAGTATGCCGAGACTTATTTTTGCCGAGAGAACCCGAAGCCAAATGCTCAAGGGATCTTATACATGTCAGGTAAACACATGACATGCGCGCCCAAGATATTCCCATCTAGAAAATCCGTTGACTCAGACGGGGCTCGAACCCGTGAACTTGGGGTTACGAGGCGGACACGTATAACCGCTCAGCCACTGAGCAATATTAGTGTAAGGATTTCGTTTTCAAATAGCCTGCTGTTTACTGAATAACAAAGCGCAAAGGTTTTTGATTATCAGTGGTCTTGATTAAAAGTAAAGTTTAACTAGTTCTTGCTTCCAGGCTCCTTGCTTAAGTACTTTTATCTCCACTTAACTATCATTAATTTGCTAAGCTTTAGATTTAATAAAGTACACCTTAAGTAATATGTAAAAGTTTGTAATTTACACTTAAAATATTCAGTAATTGAAAATTATTACACTGTTCTTTACTAAGGTGTTTTGCAATGTGGTTTATGCAACATAATAGTTATTAAACACATTTTTTAAATTCTTATTTTAATAATTAAAAAAAGTTTCAAAAAAGTGTAATATAATTGCTACTTTATGTAGATTCGTTCTAAACTCGAAAGTTTTTTTAAAAACAATGCCACTTCATATCTTTTAAAGTATACTTTGAACAAATATTTTTAAACCAAAAAAAGGTATCTGTCTAGACCATTAAAAACCAAGCTTTTAAAACGAATTGGTTTTTCTTACGTCTAGACACAAATGAAGAGTTATAACAGTGTTTTTAGTGCATATATCTTGAAATAAAAACCCACTTTCATACTGCTTACTTTTAAATGAAAACAAACACTTGTATTACTTTTGGTATTTAAAATGAAAATGTATGGAAATACATTTGAAGTTGTTTCAGTTTAGAATTCACATTTTTATCAGCAATGCAATGATGAGACTTTCGGAAATTAAATTCTCTTGAAGAATGTTATGGTTTTTGTCTCGAATTTGTCTTGATAACAGTCCATTCAATCGAATGGTGTAGCATTGGAAAATGAAAACGATGTAATTAAATTTAGTTTTTTTTTTGAAAAAGAAGTAGAATTACTTTTATTTTTCTTGTTGATCCGTTAATTGGATTGAAGTTTAATTTTAACTTAAATTACTTTTTGAAGACAGAAAACCTTTAAAAAGTAAGGGATTTAAGTAAATAAGGGATTACATCTTGAAAGTAGTGTTTGTTGAATGAGACTCGTAATCAGGCCATTGTAAGTAGTCGCGTTCATAGTTAGGTCAGCATTAGGCGACCAGCTTCCTTTTTTTCATTGTGGGTTAAATAAACTAATTACAGGATTAAAATTATTTTTGAATAGAATGTTTCATAGCTATAGGCAATGGATATTTTTATTTTAACTCAAGGTATTAATGGTTGACACATCCCTCATCTCTTAAGTGGGTCGATAAAATGGACACCAAGTGTGCTTGGGAACTAAGCACTGGGGGTGACACCATATGCCTATCATCCCAGAGCCCTAAACTCTTAAAACAAAAGAGTGAAATCCAGTCCAGTTGGAGAAGTGCGTTTTCGACACTGGAAAGGCATGAATATTAACTCAGACTGAGTTAAAATCACTCGTTTGGAGTGATCCTGTCGGAGGTTTAACACGCAAAGGATCCACCCCAAAAGGAGAAGTGCATTTTCCAGACTGGAGGAGTGAAAATTAATCGGACTTAAAGTTAAAATCGCTTGTTCGTTTTAAGAGTGTAGGTCCCCAGAAAGCCTACGAAAGCTGAATTGGACACGAAAGGCATTGGCTTACTAATGGGCTGTTGCGCCGAGGAGTTTAGTTTTAGAAAGTAGGGCACCGAGTTAAAATAGGATATAAGTTTTCTTGATTTTTTTTCGCAATGCATAGGGAATATTTAATTCCTACATCCTTTCTCAATAGTTATTGAGCAGCATATACTGAAGTGACAAGAGTCGGAAGTGGCTTTCTTTTTATTACTATGTAATCTATTTTTAATATAGACTTTTTAAATTTAGAACTTAATGTCTGATTTGATATTGGTAACGTATTATTTTTTTTGTATAAGGATCAGTATAAACATGTCGGAACAAGGTTTATTTTTAATGAGTCACTGTTGGAATTCGTGCCCCGTAAAATTTCGAACACCTACCAGGTCGTCATATTTTAACTTTACTCGTATCTTGGCGAGTAGTGGTTTCAGTTATTTTGAATAGTTTTGAAAAGTTTTTATCTTTTTCTGTGTAAGTATGTATTTGTTTTCAATGAAAACAAATACATACTTACACAGAAAAAGAGAAGAATAGTATTGTATTACACGCAACAATAAAAAGTAAGTTTAATAGTAGTTCGTTTAAGGTAGGCGAATAACCAAAATTTCCCAAAATTCTAAACTTTTTACTATTACTTTAATCTTTTCCGTTAAATTCTTCGTTTTGAACTGATACATGCAATGACCCTCTAGAGTTACATACAAATTACAAGGAAAAAGTTATTAAAAAAATGCTATAAATTAACCACAAAAAAGGGATTTTTTTCGATTAACTTACACTTGGACATTTAAAAAAAACTTGTATATTTACACCAGATGTTAGAGGTTCATGGCACAGATATATATTGAAATAGCATCTGTGAAAAATTTCAGGTAAATTAATGTAAAACTTTTTATGCTAGAAGTGTTGGCGTAAACCCCTTTTTTTAGTTGAAAAACACCGTTTAAAATAAAACAATTATATTTAAATAAAAAATTGCCCAAAAAGCATTGCTCATTATATTTGAAATCACTATGCCAAATTTGGAAAAGATTAAAGTAATAGTAAAAATTTTAGAATTTTGGATATTCGCCTACCTTAATTTAAGTTTCAATACATGTATGAAAAGTTTACAAAGTTGAAGAAAAATCACAAAACAATATTTAGTAACTATATGGCAACACCAACTGAACAAAGATTTATGTGTGTGGTCCATAGAGTGCTTGATCATACACCAAGCCTCCAGTTAGTGACCCCTAATTGCCCACTTCCAACGAAAACTAAAAAAAAATATATTCAGCTAGTTGACATTTTATCTGAAATTGTAATGTTTCAAACACAACCAATTGCTCACATGACTTAAATACAAGGTAATTTGAAACGTACGAAAATATATCAAGAAATCGTTTAAGTATAGTAAAATAATTAGGATATAAATTTTTTTGATAAGGAGTCAGGTGTAAGAACGAGTCATGGTTAGACGAGTCTAATGAAACGACTAGTAAACTCTACACAAATTGGCTTTGTCACAATAGTCTAAGAGCTAGCAACGTTTTTGAGAGAGAATTTCAGGTGGGCCAGTTTTAAGATATGCTATCTCTCTCACTCTCCCGGACATCATACGGGCTATCTGGCTGGTGGTAGTGGTTGCGTTCATCAGTGCGCATCCTACTAATACAAGTAAAAAATTGATTTTTCAAATCATTTTAGGACGTTTTATTTTTTTATTGTTATTTTTAGCGAACTTTTTGCAACATAAATCTACTATTGCCAGACATTTTTATTGTTGTTTAAGCTGTGCCAGACGCTAATTTTGATTTTGAAAGCTCAAGTGTTGCCCAAATTACCAGCTTGGGTGTGAATTCACCGATCATTGTAATTACGTCATCATCATTCATTGCGCAATACCATGTGGCAATACTTGTAATGATCTGATAATTTGGACAACACTTGAGCTTTTAAAATCAAAATTAGCGTCTGGCACAGCTTAAACAACAATAAAAATGTCTGGCAATAATAGATTTATGTTGCAAAAAGTTCACTAAAATAATAATAAAAAAATATAACGTCCTAAAATGATTTGAAAAATCAATTTTTTACTTGAATAAGTAGGATGCGCACTGAGGAACGCAACCACTACCGCCAGCCAGATAGCCCGTATGATGTCCGGGAGAGTGAGAGAGATAGCATATCCTAAAACTGGCCCACCTGAAATGCTTGTTTTTCCGACGTTGCTAGCTCTCGTACTATAACGGCAATGCTTCTAGCTGGTTTGCCGATTGTATCAAGTCGGCGTAGAATAAGTTTTTAAAGCGACCGGTTTCATAATCGAAAAACTGCATGTTTGACAATTTTATCAGGGTAAAGTTTAATTATTTTAGTACTTAACCACAAAAACTCAACTCCACAATATCCTTCTTCAAAATACTACTTCATAAAATCATGGTCATTCGTTAGGATACGCTTTTTTTTTTGCTTTCATGCAAATTGACTGATATAACGAGTAAGTTGACTAGGTTGGTTAGTCAATTTTGACTCTTGTAAGTTAGTCAACGTTTCGCAGTCAGCATATTGAATAGGAACTATGACATCTTTTTCGGCATTTTAAATTGCAATTAAACTTCGTTGCCTTCAAAACACTAGATCTATTTCAAAGTTTAAATCCGAATTCCAAGTAATCTTTCTAATATTTTCAACATTTGTTTTTACAAAAGTAAATATAGCAAAAATAATCCTTGGAGTATTGTGCAACCCAAAAATTCCCTGAACGAAAAAACTCGAGATTTTCTTGTACAATAATCCCTTCAGATGTACTTTATCAGCCTCCGAATAAAGGAATATTTCGAAGATGCAAAAAATCCCTTTTCCTTAAATCAATAAAGCTGATTGCCGAAAAGAGGTCAAAAGACAGTCTAGACTTAAATCCCAGGAAACTAGAAAGCTGAAGTTTAGTGGTATTCTAATATAGGAAAGTATGAAGAGGAGAGTACTTAGAAAGTTCTTTCAAACTAGCATTTCTTTCGCAATAATGGAATTGGTTAGGTATAAAATAGAAATTTGAGAGAAAGTGTATTGTTATTTTATTAGAATTTTGTGATATGAAAATTTAGGCGTGGACTTTTTTTTTATTATTTTATTACTCTTATTTCAATTTTGAGGAACGCATAGAATAGGTAAAGTGAGAAATTTAATTTCTTAAAATAAAATTTAGTTGTTGAGGTTTCTATCATCTACTATATAATGAGTTCCGGATAGCTTATGGAGAAATGATAAACAAAACCGGTATAAACGAATTGAAAAAAAAAAAATACAGCTTGTTTAAAGTTATTTGTGGTGGTCTTTACTTTCTTTGCTTTCTTTATTTTACTTTCTTTGTATTTATATCTTTGTTTGAAATATGACGTTTGCTTAAAAAAAGCTTGATCTTGCAATTGGACACGTCAATTTGTGAATAGTTAACAATGATGAAAAGTTTTGAATTGTGAATAAAACTATTTTTTTATAGGATTACTACGTAATTAAAAAGATTGGAAAGGTGTTTTTTACTGTATACTTATAATCTTTCTTTTACTAATGTTTATTGTTTTTATAAAACGATTACTATTCAAAGTATGATTCTTGATATTTTTAGTACTTTATTTCGAGTGCAGTATATTACTTAAATATTCAAATCATTAAATATATATTCATTTAAATAATAAATTTAATTGATGGCAAATTAAGTATATTAATAAGTAAATATAACGATTTAATGTTTCTCTTACTTTTTTAATTAGCTTTTACTATCCTATATTGAAAATGAAACCTTACCTTAAATACGAAAGCCCCATCTTCTATGGTACCAATGTATTCTCCGCAATTGGTTTTAACCACCAGCGCGTCCTCAAACGCTGCCGACGACTCTCTGTGCACGGAGTTGGTTTTAACCTCGGAAGCTGTTTTCGGACTGAAGAGGGTTATTTGGATAGCCGCCACTACCACGACAGCTAACACGAGGCTAAGGGCTGCCACAGTACCTAGCAAACACCTAAAAATAAGAAAAAATAACTAAGAGGGAGTAAAACACTTTTTTCCCTTTCCCCATGTTAAGTCTATGTAATTACACTGTTAAAAATTCCGCTAGATTAGTTTAACCATAATAATGGTAAACAGTAGTTGTGACCGCTATGTCATGATGAAATTGTCACCGTATTTTAAGTATTTGCTTGCACCGGGGGGAAACACGAAAAATAAGGTGAAATATTTCACCATACAGAGCCGTTGCAGCTACTAGAAGCCATATTTTTGGTAAAACCAAGTCCCAAGTTTTGACAATGTGGAGTTTCCTTGCACGTGGAAGTCTAGGATGTTTTCTAAGGATATTATTGATTGAATTGATTAAATCGTTTATATTTATTATTGAATGAATCGTACATTAACAAAAATTGGCTGTGAAAATGAAAATAGAATGGTAATACAATTAAAAATTCTCCATAAGTTCCATATGTTAACTCCCGCCCTCCTGTATAAAGCGAATCGAATTTTAAATAAATATAGTGTGTATTAAAAACGTTTTCTTAGATCAACAGGGAGAAGTTGAAGAGATTAACAGGGGGAAGTTGAAAAAGGGATTGTCATAAACAAGTAGGTTTGTAACAGAATCTGCCACTTAATCCGCTTCCACACAACACATTTGTGTTTAACAGGACAAAACGCGCCAAACGCAGCATTAATTTTATATTAAAAACTTATATAAAAAATCTCCAAATTTTTAAAGTAAATAATATCTTAATTAAATAATCCCTAAATTTCCCTAGTTTCATTCATTTTCTTTTGAAAATTCAATAATTATTGGTGATCGTTTTTGCTAAAATAAATTTTATTTATAAATTAAAAAAAATCTATTTCTAAGAATTAATCTATAACATTTCTCGATTTCAAATAGAAGGAAAAGAATTCATATCTACATGCAGGGCCTGCTCTAGGAAATCTAAGACTATAGGCACAACCTATTTTGGGGGCCCCTTTACGGAAAATATTATGCATGATTACATGATTTCCAATAATAATGGTACTATATGACCCATGTATAAAATTTTTGCTACAATTTTTTAGGCTTCCTTACAAACATTGATCAAAACAATAACGTTAGGTCAATTACTCACTTAAAATTGAGCAAAAAACAAAGTGGAGTATCTGAATTTTTTTTAGTTTACTAATATTTTGGGGATTTACAGCATTTAGCATAATAGAAACTGAAATTTAGGGGCCCCTAAAGTTTGGGGGCCCTAGGCCCGGGCCTAACAGGCCTTATGGAAGAGCAGGCCCTGTCTACATGTAATCAAACAATCTCTTTGTGAAATATATATTTGGCGTCATTTCAAACTGAATTATGGGGCAAAAATAAATTTATTTTAATTTATTGTTTAAAAGAATTAAAAGTTCTGGAGCGATTGTTGTGAATCGCATTCGTGATTTAACTCTAATAAAATGGCCTTTTATTCTTTTTAAATGAACACTAAATTTTAAAAGTACTTCAAATTCCAATTGTGTTCTGAATTTTATAATGTGTTCTTATTTCGATGCGCTTAATATATATATTTTTTTGACGTTTCACACTAGTCCATAGCATGTGTAGTCTGGACTAGGGGCTGGGGAGCCCAGTCGGTTTAGCACTCGCTTAGCATGCGGAAGGCCCCAGGTTCGGGTCCGGACACCGCCAAAATAGCTGCCTACCTATAAACGGCCCATGTAGACAAAAATGTCCAACGAATAATACTTCGCGTAAGGGAGTGCTCGTTAAATATCTTTCAAAGTCCTAATGCTGTGTACGATGTCGCCCTTAACAGTTGCGGTGGGTGCCTATTTAGGTGTTGGCTCGTCACCTGACTGTGGTTCCAAAATACGACGTCCGTCGCTAATAGCCCTCGTGTAGCTCTTGTGCGACGATAATTCAAACATAACCTAACGTACTTTGGACTATGAAAGTGAGTGACGGATCGACAGACGGACTGAACAACTATAACATTTTCCAATTTTTACGTTATAAACGTAGTGTGGAAGCTAAGAAAGTGAAAGTAGCAAGGTTTTTTTTTGTGCTTGCCCCTTTTAGAATTCTCATCTATAATAATAAAAGAAAGAGTCTGTCTGTCTGTGTATGTCTGTGGATCACAAAAGACCTAATTAAACTGCACTAAAAAATTCGAAATTTTTAATATAGATTCCTTTTAATACCTACGTGTGCACCTGAGGCTTACTTTTTTCATATTTGATTGTGATTTTTATTAATATAATTAGTTTAAAAAAACGGCTTACACGTGGGATTGCGGGACCATAACAGGGCTTGAAAATACATGGACCGGGCCGAAACGGGGGCTTGCCGCCATCCTATATTAATTTGATTGATTGAGTTTGGTTGAGATATGCGCTCGCCCTAAGGCTGTTTCATCCTATGTTAGCGTTTGCTTTTTTAAGTTCGCATGCGCCAACAAGAATTTAATTTTGTTTTGATTTTGAGTGTATTTTTACTAGCAAGCATGCCTCTAAAAGGAAGCAATGCGAAGTTAACGGGTTCCCAGTAAGGCGGGACCATACTGCTAGTATACATATATTAAAAGAATTAACTGGTTAACAAAATTAATACTTTTAAGGTCAGAAGGTTGTTTTTGTTTCATTTGTGGTCAAGTAAGGAATTTATGTATCCAAACAAAAGTTCCTGGCTTCTTTTGGTTAACAGCGAATAAGGGGGTTTCACAGGGTATATTTTATTTAAGAGCTTGTAACGGGGGAAATTATAATTATTTTAAATCCAATTATTAATTATTTTTATTTCTAATTAAAAAAAATGAAAACTAAAGCTAATATATTTTTGTAAATGCATGCACTATTCTGCAAATTCACACGCTTTTATGTATCCAAATTATTCAATAATTAAATTGATAATGCAAAACATTTAGTAAAACATTTCAATTTTTAGTTAGATTTTAACGAGAAAAAACATTTTAAGCTCATTTTAACTCTCCTGAAATGATTATTACGCAGAACTTATAAAGTACAACAAATAAGTTTTTAAAAATTTAGTTTATATTTACCTGTGTAACTTTTTCCTGTGTACTTTTTTGTGTCTTCTGTGAATAAAAATATCGTCATCATTATCCAAATGACAGTAAGGACGGTGACTTAAAAGAGACATTGAGAATAGTTCTTTGCACTACATATCAATAAACAGTCAGATCAACCTGAAAGTAAACAACACACATAAAAAATTAAATAAAAGTAGACCTTTTAAAAAAATATGTAATTTTGTTCTTTAAATTAGCAATAAGAAGAATATAATATTAGCTAATAAATAATAATTTAATATTAAAAAAAAACCTTGTGGGCGAATAAACCCGGTATAAACAAGAGTGTCTCTGTGTTAATTCAAGGGGAAAAATTCTATTTTAAGCCACATTCCTCCTTCTGTATTAAATATTTTTACAAAGTTTTTTTAATGGTAAATGTAGATAAGTTATATAGGTCTCTACAATATTAATTTTTAAAATGCTTCGGAATATTTTGGGTCAAATTGTTTATTGAAAATTAAAAAAAAAAAAAAAACGGTCCAGCGGCCTCATTTGCCCTTAATAACTAATTCATTTAACGAAGAAAGTTTATTGGGTGTTGTATTAGATGATCATTAAGGCAAATCTGGGCACTATACATTTAACATTAATGGAAAAATTCGAAAACGTTTTGTTTGGATTGCTACTTAATCCTTAGTGGAGTAGTAGCCTTAGTTTATATATCCTTATATATCCTGAGTGGATTTCACTCCTCCAGACAGGAAAATGCACTTCTCCTTTTGGAGTGGATCCTTTGTGTGTTAAACCTCCAACAGGATCACTCCAAACGAGTGATTTTAACTCAGTCTGAGAAAATATGCATGCCTTTAGGGTGTCGAAAATGCACTTCTCCAACTGGAGTGGATTTCACTCTTTTGTTTTAAGAGTGTATATAGTGTTAAAAACCAATTAATTCTTTTATGGAATAACACTTTCAAGTTATTAGTAAAATGTCCGTATTATGATTTTAATGGAGTTATGATTATTTTTTTTTTTTATAAAAGAATTTTTGAAGCAGGGAAATATATCAAATTCCAAACGTTTACAAACCAGAAAACTAATATCTCGCATTATTTAACGAAAACAAATATTTTAAATATGTAAGATGAAGCCATGACAAGCTATTGTAGCAACTTCAATTTTATGATAAAACGCAAAACAAAATCGTATTACATCCAAATCTAACACACGACATATTTTACTTTTCCATTCCATTTTAATCCCGGAGACACAATTCGATTCCGAAATCAGTTTCCGTTCCAACTAGGCCTAAGAGATCCACCTGTTCGACGGTGTTGTTCCAAACAGGAAGCCGCACTGTGGTCGAAACAATTTATTTTTATAGTTTCCGGAAAAATACCGCTATTTTTTTCCGGTTTCTTGTGTCGGTCTGGAGAAATGTATTTCCTTTTTCTCCAAGATGGTGGAAAAAAATAGAGAAGATACGTTTTATTCGAAATGAAATATTAATTTGTAGGGATGGGTCACATTTTTACTGGTCGAATGGTTTGCAATGTTTGTGAAGGCAATGCGGTTTCCAGTTTTTGTATGGCTCAGTAAGTAGAGAAAATTTCATTACCTTTCAGACTGTGAAAAAAATAGTTTGTTTGCCCAGAATTGAAAATGTGTGGCAACCTAATTTGAAAAACCTGTAACAGACATTTTCTGCAAATATTTAACATTGCATTTGCATTCCTCCCAAACCAGCTTGTTAGAATAATCGATGTCTCTACTGTTCGAATCTGTTTTCAAGGAAAAGGCTATGGTCGAATTAACCCCGTGTACCTATAAAACAAACTGCATCACTATCTATTAAAACAAATACTCCTTCTGCCTAAAGAATCAGCCATGTCATCGGCAAAGTAGGGTAATAAGCATCTCATGGAAAGAAACTAATTAAGTTATATAATAATTATTATGATAGGGGCTGAGGAGACCAGTCAGTTAGGCACTCGCCTAGCATGCGAAAGGTCATAGGCTCGGGTCCTGGTATTTCCAAAATAACTGCCGACCCATAAACGGCCCGTGCAGTCAAAAATGTCTTACGAATAATACCCCGTGTAAGGAAGTGCACGTTAAATATCCTTCAAAGTCCTAACGCTGCGTACGATGTCGCCCTTAACGGTTGCGTTGGGTGCCTATTCAGGTGCCGGCTCGTCACTTGACTGTGGTTCTAAAATACGACGCCCGCCGCCAATAGCCCTCGTGCAGCTCTAGTGAGACGATAATCCCAAGCAAAGCAAACCAAACCAGCTTGTTAGAATGATGGATGTCTCTATTGTTCGAATCTGTTTTTCAGGAAAAGGCTATGGTCGAATTAACCAACTCGTACCTATAAAACATACTGCATCACTATCTATTTAATCAAGTACTCATTCTGCCTAAATGAATCAGGCATGTTATTGGCAAAGTAGGGAAATAAGCATTTCATGAAAGGGACTAATCAAGGTATCAATTAATTTTGCTTTTATTATGTCGCGAATACTCTATAAATATGAAAAATAAATCTTTGTATTTATGGAATGTTTCTTTATTAAATTGACTCTGGTAAACCTCTTTAAAATAAAGGAGTTTGTTTTAATATGAAGCAATAAAAAATGCATTAAGCTGCGAGGGTTTATATTCGAAGTATGTTTTAATAAAAAAACATTAGTTATCTAAGTGTTCGTTATCTAAGTTAAAAATTACCATAATCCGAAGTTTTAATCTACCTCCTAGCATAATCCTTTCGTAATGGAAGTTTAGTAATAGTATACGTTTAAATTATATGCCAAAAATCAGTTAATACTCAGTAATAACTTTGTCAAGCCAAGTACATTACAAGTTATATGTTATGTTTGTGTCTGGAAATTTTAAAGGATGCTAGGAGAATCACAGCATGAAAGGAAGAGATTGCAATGTCCTCTTTTGAAAACGTGTGTTGAAGTCGGAAAATTGACAAGTGATATGCGACGTTTTATCGATAATATTTTTGCATTGCTATTGAATTTTGTGCATGTTGCATTCAAAGCATATATATTGAAAACGCTAACATTCAAAATGCAAAATAATCATTTTTTATAAGATATTTCTTATTCCGAATATAAAATAGCACTTTCAGCAATGTCAACTTTTTATATAGATTTCTATTAACTAAACTTTTAGAAAATACAAAATTATAAGAACAAACTTTTGAAGAGGAAAGCTTTTGAATGAGGGAGACTAAATCTGACGCATTAAAAAAACAACAACATTTTTTCATCCTTAAATTCTGGCAGTCTACAATGCCTAACTGAACAATTTGAATGTAGCGCTGCTTTATAGAATCGCCAGATTTTCATGATAGAGAAGTTTCGTACTTAAAGGATATCTGAAGTATTTTTTCTTTTAGGAGAGATGGAGTAAATCGTCACTTAAGTTCCCACTTGTGCTATCTCATTTTGCACAACGGATCAGATTTACTGTACGGTAATCCTTGGCGAACTTTCCAAAATCACGCCAAAAGTCCGTATTCTGGCGACTTTTGACGTCACGCTCTCTACACTACGCCAATAAATAATGGTCAGAAATTGTTGCCCGAAAACGTCATCGTTGGGAAGTCAAAGAATTCGAATCATCAGTCTAAGTCGGACAGGTTGCCGCAAAAAATTATTTATCGAGAAATCCGAAAAAAATGCGCCAAGGTTTACCGTATCGTTAATCTGATCTGTTGTGCAAAGTGAGATAGCACAGGTGGGAACTTAAGTGACGAAATATAGACATAACAATTTAGGATCACCGCAGTTTCTAGATATATTGCATGAGCTTCTTAATTTTTCGATCCCCACATTAAAGGGATATCATTACAGCGGTCTGGTTTTGCAATTTATATCTTGCCAAAGTTTCAGAATTTGTCGAATTCGAAACCCATAGATCAACGAAGCTTCTTAATTTAGGTATAGCAGTTGTGCGATATTAGAATGCATTTTTTTTAAAAATTTTATTATCACAATATACAGTTCGCAATTTTTTCACAGTAGAAAAGTTCATACATTTATGATTGGTGAATATTTTCAATTTCAAGATAATCGATTAATTTGGGCAAAATCGTTTGAAATCCTGCAAAAAAATTATTAACCATCTGAAAACTAGTCGCGATAACTGCTATTTAATTTATTTGGTTGCCGCATTATTTAAAAATTCGACAACATTTTGCTACCATCGACCGTAAATTTGGAACCTGTTACTTTACGTTACACTTCATACGAAATATGTTACGAAAATATTATATCTTTAAAGTTTTCAAACATTAATTGGTTTATATGCGGCTTATTCTAATGTACCCGCATTCGATGAAAGGCTATTTACCTGATATTTAGTACATTTGAATTTAAATTCTAAAATTTTATTGTCTATTACTTAGTTTTTTAAAATCCTTATTTACTCATGTAGGTTTATGATATTTGATTTTGATCTTTTTAAGTATAATTTAACCAAGAACTGAGTTATTTATAGAAGGCATTTTTGTTCTTAAGCCGAAATCATAGTGTAGAAACCAATGATCTCACATTATTCATATTACCAATAAGTGCCTTACAGTCGACCTAACAGCTTTAATAGTTTATAAGAGTACGAAGTAAACTTAAAGCTAATATAAACTAGCAAATAATTTTAAGAAGCAGCATTATTGTTAAATGCTTTTTGTCAGAAATCACCAGATTTTTAATTCCTGTAATTGTTGTAAAAAAGCGGAAAAAGCAAAGCCCCACAAAATTGCTAAAAATAAGAACTTTATATCTTCGGGTGTTAGTAAGACATAAATCTTCGACTTTTACTGACAGCCCCCTTATATCAGTTTTTATTACACATCACAGTTTTTCCCATCTTTCATTTCTATCCCAATATAAATCTTAGTCCATCCTGCGCTGAGTATACCGTTATTTACTCCAGGAAAAAAAACCGGAACCTGATTTGTGGCCGTTGTCCATCTTTCAGGATAAATGCAGTTTCGCTGTTTCCCGCAAACTCTATATGTGGTTTTATTCCTGGGGATTTTTCCTGGTTTTTTTGCCAGCCCCTGGATGCCTCTCCCGTTACGGAGTTATCTCTGGCAGTTATGTTTCTTTACTGGCTTGTATTTCTAGGGCTTGATGTGTTGGAGTGGCCAGTGGTAACGAAGTTAGCGTCTCGGTCGAGATGGCCACGAAGGCTGGATTTATTATCGGGTTTCTTTTTGTGGAGATTCATGGGTTTGTTTGGATAAGTGATTGTATTGAATTGAAATAGCCGGAGTGGAATTGTTGGTTGAGCCTTCATGCAGTGAAGGATGAGTTAGTTGGTGCTGTCTCCGTCCTTGCCACCATAGCAAAAAGGAAAGAAACTATACACAGCAATAAATAATTCCAGTCAGATAGGAGAGTAGTGAATAATATTCCTCATGGTCTCGTGTTCTTACGTATGCGTTGGGTGCCAGCTCTAGTGTTGATCTCGTGCTTTGCCAGGGCTAAAATTGAGGATTATATTGTGGCTAACTTTAAGCTCTGTGAAGGGGATAAAAGTTAGATTCTGGAAACGTTTTTAACTACAATATAGGGTTCATCAGTGTTCAAGGGACCTGGTAGCTCAGCCAGATTGCCGGCCGCCCATGAGGAGGTTTCATACTCTAAGTTTGCCTTCCAGAGACATGTACTGGTAAAAAGAAAACTCAAATAAATTACAGGGTTCTCAGAGTAGATTGGGACATTTCCCCCATGGGTTAAATCTGTGGAGTCCAAATTAGCGTTAGCATAGTATGTCTCTAAAAGTACAGGGGTATCACTGTGTACTACTAGTTACTTTAGGGGTCACCCTCGACACTTAAGAGCTATTCTAAATTACAAGACGTATTTGGCTGTGTTAAAAGCCTTACGAGGCTGAAAATAAACAGCTATAAACGTGCCTACGAAGCAAACCAATGCGGGAATTTCTTAATAAATACCCAATAGTGCGTTTTAAACATATATTTGATAGTACTAGTCAGAATCTAACATATTTTATAAATTATTAGATTTAAATGTTTCGTAAGAAAGTTTCTAAATTTATCCTCCAACTTCCCCCTGGTATAAAAATGAAAATTACTTTTTATTAAAATTTATTTCTCACAATCTATGTAAGATATTGTCAAAAGTACCTTTAGTATACGAATAGAGGAATGGCTTATAGAATGATCCTATTAATGTTACTAATATTATAACTACCCTTATTTGCATTTGTCTTATTTGCCTTGAGATACACGAAAAACTTTGAAGTGTCATCGTTTTTGTTTAAATGTTACACTTGTTATTAATAAGGATGATATTTAATTATAATTCAAATCTCAAGATTTTATCTTCTGTCATGGACTTAAGCGAAGCTATAGAAAACTAATTTGATTTTCCTGGTACGTCAAGTGCTCATTAATTAAAGCAGAGTTAATTAATATTGTCCAAATCACAATAATGCTGAGAAAATTAAGACCAGCTCTTTGAAAATATTTTCTTTGTTCCTATAAGTACCTTGTCTTCTGGAAAGCTACGTATGAATTTTATAATTAAAACTAATTTAGTTAACTAGTATAGTTAGGTTTATTTATAAAACAATTATAAATTCAATAAAATTGATTAAACTTCAAGACAATTAGCGTAAATTAATTTTAAAGTAGGGTGTTAGTTAATAATTAATTCTTTTATGCAAGTACAAAAAGGAAGTCAGTCTATGCAATGACGTCTTAATTTTACTTATTTACTAACTTAACAATTATTTTTGTTTATCGTATTATGTTTTATGATAAGTGAAAGATCTCAATTTACATAATTATTAAAATAAATTTCGTAAACTAAATTAAAAATAATAAAACCTTACGAAGCAAAACAGTTTTTTAAGAACGAAAACGATTTTAAATAACTATTTTAGAATGCATATTTTATTTTTTTTTTGCCATTTTTTAAAAAATATATTAAAACTTTTTTAGTGAAATTATTTTACTAAAACTGAAGTATGTGTTTGAAGTTCTATAAAATTGCTCTTGAAATTGTATTTAAAATTTTGTGTAAAATTTTTTTTTCTCATTTTCTAAGGAAGAATAATCTTGTCCTTCCCAAATTCTACATCAATTAAAATTTACTATTTTATGTTGTAAGAAAACATATTAGCCTACTCAAAATGTATTTACAATGATTGCCATTAATTCAAATAACGTTATTATGTAACAAGTCTTAGTTTAACTTTTCTTACAATTTAAAATATCTTTTCCAAAGAACATTTCCCCTACATTTATATTTGTCGCATTTAATTTAACTTCACATTTACTACAATCAGTGGAATAACAAGAATAAAATTTCGGTAAACTGTTAACACTTTCGTAAATTGAAATAAAGATAAGCAATTAAAGCTTATCATTTCAAAAGAAAGAATTCTCAATTTACTAATTTGTTAGAGAGCAATTCCAAAACTTTTCCTGGAAACCGCAAAACCGGATAAAATTTAATTATGTTCCAGATTCACCACTTTTTTCACCGTTAACTGTAAGTTAAAGCTTGTACACTTCACCATAAAATCCAATAACACTACCCATAAAGATAAACCTACCATTTAGGAGCTCTATCCTTTACTCGCAGAGGACTACATTTAGCGGATTTGCCAACACTAACAAAGAATTGGATTGACACATCCAGAGGACAATTCACATTCTTATTTCAGTTTACTTACTGCTAAATATGAACACATTCATATTTTTTGTCGTAAGTTTTTGTGTTTATGTTCATATTATGTTTATTTAGTTTTATTAAACAGATCTGTGAAATTTTAACTAAGTTTGAATTACACGCTCTTCAATGGAGAACGTTGCCCTAAAGAAATGAATAAAGCTAATTTAGTGTTGTTAAAATATATGTATTATGCAAATTGCAAAATGTAATGCGCGATCTATTAATTAGAAATAATAATTTTAAAATAATACGGAAGAATTAAAGAGGAACTGATCAAAAAATAAACTAATCATAATATGAATATTGTGATGGCTCCTTTGGTTCTTTAAAAGAAAAATTCCCCTATTGTTAATCCTGGATTACAATAGTGCAACGATTTATACTACTTTACGTATTTTTTAAAAAAAATATCAAGAATTTTAATTGGCATAAAATTAATTTTTTGACTCTAGTTGCTTATTTTTTTATTTAGTAGTTTTAATTAGGTTAGGTAGGAGTTTTTGAAAAGGAGTTATTGTCACCAAACCTTTTTGTTTAGTACTAAAATGAGTCAACATTGCAGCGCTTGACATGTTTCTTTGTTAGGCTCAAGATACGAGTTAAAGCTTTTGTAAGTGGCACTTAATCTACTTGTTTTTTAGACCCATTCTCAAGTATATGAATTCCAAAAGTAGTCACCTGATATAATTCTTTGTTTGGTTCAGGAATATTGACAAAGCTTTTCCAATTGAAAATCACTTTAAGAAACGTAGGCAAACGTATCCAAAACTTATTGTAGTGGCCTGATAAGATCATGCATATCTGTTGAAGCTTTTCTAAACAACAATTATAGTTGTAAACCTATATATTTATTTTCTTGAACCGGATGTGATAGTTGTCTGATAGAATTATTGATAAAGGTTGTTGAAGCTTTCCAATTGGCAGTTTTACTATTAAAATTCTATTTGTTTTACTAAAATTTCGAATTGTATTTTCCTAAAATGGATCATGTATATATAGTGACGCTTTTTGGAGTAGAAGCCATCTACACAAACCTATATGTTTAGTACTAGGGACCTAAATTGTAGTCGCCTGATAGGATCATGGATATATGTGGAAGCTTTTTTAGTTAGCAACTGCTGTCAAAAAAAAAAATTGTTTGCACTCAAAACTCAAATTGAATTCATATCATGGATGGATATACATGAGTATTTTCAATTAGCTATTACCGGAAAAAGCAATTAGTTATCAAAAATTCTTTTTGCAATCGCCTGATAGGATCACGGATACTCATTGTACATTTTCTAAGTGTCAATTACTGACAGAAACCTAATTTTTAAGATCACGAGCTTCTAGATAGGACCCTTGGTTAGGATACGCCAAAGAGCTCTCACTTAACGGTCCCTCAGTGATCCTCCAAATTCGGTGCCAACGGGACTGCGGCTATAAATTCCGAGGCGGTTTCTTTCGCGCCAACGGATCTGAGTGATGCGTTTCCATGGGAACGTGAGATCTTTTTTCCGGTCTCTATCCCTGCTTTTGAAATCGCCGCGTGGATTCCCGCAAAGTTGGTCTATTTTTCTTGGATCCGCGAGGGAATTAGGTCTCATCATCAAACACCATAAACAAACTAGTTGGCCGGATTTGTGTGTTCGGGGATGTCTGGAAGAGCTGGCTTATGGGTGGTCAAGAGGTGTATAAGAAATAAATCTATTTTCTGGCATCAGGTGGTTTTATATGGACGTCTGGACGCTGCTCGAACATGGTTGTATTTCCACTATAAAAAAGTAAACTTTTCTAAGAAATATACTGATTTTTAGTTGAGGTTTTCTTTTTTTTAGTAGGTTTTATTTGTAAATATTGTGCGTTTTATTAATAGGATTTTTTTTTACCGGTTTGTAACAATTATTTGACTAATAAATCCAGCTATAGCATTATAACTATTTTTTAGTCTTTTTGTCCCTTCTTGTGGTGTGTAGATTATGTAAATTTGGAGTCTTATATGCCCCTCATCTATACCACCATAAGCAAAATCCAACGACAGGTTTATGTTTGCTGAATGTTCTAATATACATCAGAGAAAACGATTCAGCTATTTCGAAGAGGATTTAAAGTACTGAAATTCTTTAGAAAGGCAATACCGTTTACTAATAGGCATGACTTTTTTAGGTTAGTTGTGTGCAATCTGAAAATGATACCAAATTATACTTATGGAAACATGGATATGGAAACAAGTTACACTTAGTTATATTATTATATACTTAGATATACTAGTTATGGAAATAAGTTATACTTATGGAAACAGTTAGACAGTTCTTTGCCATTTCCTTTTTTTAAAAAAATATACAATGGAATATATGTTTATTTAATTATCAGTTAAATAATTAGGATTTAACTGCATCCAAGTAAATTAAATATTGAACAACACAAATAACATAAAAGAATGACTCACAAACATCATTAGACTAATTTACATTCCTTTTTGCATTGCTTTTTAAATTCGATTTCGAAAATCCTAAATTCATTATCTTATGTTTAAGTTTGACAAAACATTCAAAGTTTTGATTAAATTGAAATGAACAACAAACTCCTTTCCCCACCTTTTAATGCAATTAATTGGAAATAGAAAACTATACAGCGCCTTTCCTGTTAAACAGTTACTGATGTTAATTGAGGCAAATCTTTAGAGCTCTAGGATTTCAAAGAAAGTCACAATAGTTAACTATTGATCGTTAGATTACATTCGAAAGTGGCGAACCCCTTCAGGGCATAAACTTATTTTCGTTTGAGCCCCCTTTCTCTTAATTGCTTAAAAAGGAAACTCACAATCAAAGTCTAATGTATTCGAATGCAAAACACCGCCCGGGTCTTTTGTATTCCAACAGTACCTCAGGGAGTTAGCAAAGAAGGAAGCGCAAACATGAAAGTGAGACAACGCCGGTGGAATTAGAAGTTTATGTTAAGCTAGAAAATTTATCGCTCTAAGGAAGGTTCTTTTGAAAGTTAGGATTTTTAGGTATTAAAAAGTCATTTGACTGAAATACATATTTGAGAAGTAATTTTCAAATTTCATTGCTAGTTTATTAATTAACATGATTTTAAGATTTTATTAGGCTAGTGTTTGTTTTTTCTGTAGTATTTATAGCTAAGACACAAATACAAGTTATAAGATTTCTAAACTACGCATATTTAAAATGCATAACCAAGAATATAAAAAAAATTACTAACAATTACATAAAGTAAACACAAGAGTTAAAAGTTATTTATTCAATTGGAACTAAAAAAATGTTCACTCAAAAGATTACTGATCTTCATGTAAAATTATGTTAACGTCTTTAAACCGGATTATATATAAAGTTTAAAATATTCCTATGCTTCAATTGAAGTTAAACTAATAACATTTGAGTTTTGACCCTTTCACAATTATTGAAAATATAAATTTACAGGCGGATTCATTTTTTTCTCCTTGAATTTTTTCTGTGTTAGATTTTTTTTTGTGAATTTAAACATGCGTTTAACTGAATTTTTTAAAAAAAAAAACTTATTTAACCGAATTTATTTTCAAAAGCAAAAATAATGATTGGCATTTTAGGTAACTTAACATTTGCATTAACCTATAACCATTAAAAAGCAATATAAACTATATTGTCAATATCTATGTATGTTATTATAGACGTATCGGATTTCTACGAAATTTCCTTTAGCCTAAAGCTTGTATTAGGTTCAATCGATAGCATAAAGCAAGTACTTTCTGAAACGGAAATTTTCTTTCTTAGCCATTTTAAGACTAATTTTCTCTTCGGGCACGAATCAATTAAAAAATTAAATTCTTTTACATTATTTGCAATTATGCAGAGAAACAAATAGAAACATGAGACGGGGAAATATTGGTGACTAAATAAGTAAAATTATATCGAACACAAACGCAAATAATTTGAAATTGTCATAAAGGCTATTTTATTTCTCAAAACATTCAATTGGCAACAGTAAAAGTGATATTAAAGTATAATAAAACTAAATTTTGTGGGCATGAGAGGGAACTTGTACTTTTAAAAGAAATAAGGTAACAAAGGAATCATAATTACATAAAGATAAAAGATGGGAATTATATTTTAATAGTAATTGCGCGCTAACTAGAGATTACTGCCTCGCAGATCATGTGTATATTATATGTAATAATTTAGTAAGATGTAAATAACGTAAGATAAATGCCCTTTCTTGATGGTGGTTAATTTGTATTGCTCAACCAGTTTTCTATCCTGTAGTTAAAACGATAATTGAATTTTCTGGAATTAATATCTTCATAATTATTGTACTTTGAATATCTTATACTATAATAACAAGGAATTGGTGCCAAGTCGAAAATCGCCCCAGAATTAATAAACTCCGGTAAACTTGGGGGTCTGGGGTTTTTGGCCACGACGAATCGATTGGCACAAGTTTTGAAGCGCTACGGTCAAGCAGTTCGGAGTTACAGATAGGATATTTTCAAATTTCATTAGTTCGCCATAATGGCTACTTTCCTGATGCCATCTGCTAAAGCTATAAGCCTCTGCTTAAGCTATAAATGTTTAGTTAAGATTTTAATTTTTCAAATTTAAATAAATTCAACCTTACTTTATACTTTATTGAGTTTTACAGAAATGGTAACATGAATATTTTTTTTAGTTCCAATCAGCAGATGATTTTAGTTCTATTCTGTTCATTGGCGATTTATGGCTATCTTGAAAATTTAACGTATGGTTGCTATACCTATCGAGTTGAATGAAGTATGAAATGGAATGTTTACCACATTTCGACATTTCCTTTGCTTTTCAACGAAACGCCAATTATCAATTACATTACATTTCCTATGACTTTTAAAACTTTACCTTTGTAGAATAGTTCCCTTTCCAAACTCTAACTTTGTTTACAATGGTGCACTTTAACTAATGTGACCAGACGTCCCGCTTTTTGTGTTACTGTCCCGCGGGCCGAATTTCCCGCCAAAACGTCCCGCTTTTTTGTAAAAGTCCCGCAATGTCCCGAAAAACGAGGAAATTGTAAATAAAATAGACTTTTTTTTAATGAATAATCGTTGTAAAACGCTATGACGTCTTTAGAAATTGTTATATAAAGTTAAAGTCATCAACAAATTGGTGGAGTATGGTTTCTGTTTGCCTGGAGCCACTGCTGCTGTTGCACGCGCCTTCCTTATCTTTCTTATACCAAATGTGTAATTGTGTGAAGGGACTATTATGTGCATAAAAAATACTTAAAAAAATACACCGGGGGGGGGGGGGTGATGGAGTGTCCCACTTTTTGATTTTCAAAATCTGGTCACATTACCTTTAACCGGTTATCTTTTCACCAATGGTTTCACAATTTTTCTTATTTTCTTATGGTATGTATTGTTTTGATAAATCACAATTGAAAATTTAAATCTTTGAGTTAGCTTCGATACCTGTTTTCTCCGAGCAGAGCTCGGTCACCCGATGGTGTGTTAAAATGTTGTAATTCATCGTTTACTTTTTTATAGTTTTGGGCGTACCATTTTTCTTTATACCAAAATCTAAAGCGTCCCTTAAAGAATTTGGAAAGCGCTGATGCTTGGTTGGTATTTTAAGTAATATTTTAAAGTTTTAGGATCTTTACAATGCTAATCCTTCAAAAGGCTGCACTTTTTCTTAATTAAAATCCTTCCCAAAATGTCACAGTACCATTACCTTTGAATTATTTCCTTAAACCTTTATAAAGGCCAAATCTTTCTCCGTTATAATCAAAACTAAAATGTGCTATTTCCAAACTTAAATGTAAGACTTCAAAGGCCTTTTCATGATAAAACAAGAAAAGCCATCTCTTACAAAGAACTAAAGAACCTTTTAGAAACACGTAATTTAGGCGCTGCTTGAATATCAAAGAAATATCATTTTCCATCAACTCCGCATCCAGTATTAAATCAAGATTCCGAATCCAGATATCCGAGTTCTAATTTTCTTTCCCCCTGATTCTTTGTTCCTTGTTTCTGTCACTAAATACCACTCATATATATACTTTTCTCTCCCAAAAGGAACTCCAGAATCTAATCACGAAATCTCTGAAGTACTCAGTCACCGGAGTCGTAGCGTAAAATAGCCTTTGGATCTGTATCCTGGATTTCTTTTCAGCGGCATCAAGCGCAGAAATGGCGACAAAGAGTGGCACAAAAAATTCATTACGATACTATCCCGTCCTTTTCTTAGATGGGGGAAGAGACTCGAGATGCAAAACAAAATATGTTGGTTTCTTTTTAACCTGTTTTGCTCCCGGGCGGAGTGGAATTGGGCAAAAATGCGCTTTTGCTTTTCCAGCATATATTTTAAATGAAATTTATTTTAAATAAATATGTGTTTAAAAATCAGAATTAGTTTTATATTTGAAGAGATGACCTTAAAATCATTCCCAAATGGACAAAGTTCATTATAAATAAAATTGCATTATTTTTAAAATTTTGAAATTTAAGGCTATTGTAAGAAACACTGGTGCACACAATATGGAAAATGCCGGGTCTGCCGCTCGGAGGGTTAAATGTAGCACTCAATCACCTAATATGAACAAATGCGGTTATGAAAATATTGCGATGTGGTTGAAAATCCGAAACGAAGGTTTGGTATTTTCTACACGTTTCGAAAAGTGTTGACTCTAAAAGAATGGTTTTTGGACATATCTCTGCCCTGCGTGCCAGTCTGCCCAGACCACTTTATAGCCCGAAATAAAAAAAAAGGTACTGACTTCAAATTTAGTACAAGAGTTCCAAGTTCCTGCCGGACGACATAATGAGGTTTACTGAAAAAACGCGCCTGTGCAAAGGGTAGCTGTAATGCTCTAGACAGGGAATTTTTAATAGTAGCCAGTGGCTTCTATAGTGAAAAAAATGGTAGCCACATTTGGATTTTTAGTAGCCAGTTTTAAATTTAAGTATATACGACAAAAAGAAAGTGCGATTTTCCACAAAAAAAAACATTATTAAAGACATTTTTGATATGAAAAGAATGACAGTAAAAAAAAGGATCAAACCAAATATTTAAGTATTGTGTGATTGGCCATTATTGAAAGGAGAAAAATATTTTTGTACATTAAGTTCACAATAATTTCGGAGAATTCTTGACGTCGCGTGGCCCACGATTGTTCATGAAATTTACTCGTATCAGAATTGTTTAAATGAATAGTTGAGATCTTAATCAGCTGTAAATCAATCACCTTTAAATTGCCGATCAAATCAATCACCTGTAAATTGCCGAGATCGTAGAACAAGATTTAAAAATCAAATTTGCATTTAAGATTTTCGTCGCCCAGCTCCATTTACGTCAAACGGAGTCCGACTCAGTGACGTCAAACAAAACACCGGCCAATGATGATGGAAAAATTTCACTGCTGATGAGCAAAAATTGTCATCAAGTCTTTCTTCCCGACAGGATCAAATCGGAGCATTATATTATTAATATTTTAAAAATGCAGCTTCAGTATTAATAATTTGTTGAACAAAAAGGAAAAATTATGATCGCTACTTTTGGCGACTGGGGTTGGATTTTTAGGTAGCCACTTTCTATGTAATAATCGCCAGTTCGCGACTGGCGACCGCTAATCTAGAGCTTTAGGTAGCTGCCATATTTTTTTTAAATGTTTTTAAGTTATTGAAATTATCTTAGGTTATATAATTATCTGTAACTATGAAAACATTCATTAAGTGCTAATTAAAGGCAGTGTTCAAACCCTTAGTGTTAAAACAAACCCTTCTGTCTTCTGAAAAATAAAGTAGTATACCAATGGGGTAATGGTAGAGGGGTCTATTTTTTATAGGAAAACAAAGCAAAAAAATATACAGGATATCTCAATGCTAATAGATGCAATTTTTTATCAGCCTGCAATCGAAATTATTTTCTGTAAGTTCAGATAATATCTCTTTAGAAATTTAGCTCTTTTGCAATGTCTATGGGGTGCATAAATGCCCAACCGTTTCGGGATTGCCCTTGTTTTAATTTTGCATATGTATATGAAATTGCTAACCCACAAATACCAAAGAAGCCCCAAATACCAAGAGAACAATGCATTTAAGCCACTATTAGCCATGTAAATTTTGAGAAGACAGTGTGTCAGAATGTCGTAACGTCAGAATGTTGTGTATGTTTTCCAAAGGATTACATAGACACTTAAAAAACACTCCCATACCTAAAAACTCAAGTTAAATTTTTAATAAATTGACATAAAACGTGAATGATAACTAATATAACGATTTGATTAAAATATATTTGTTTGTTTTAATTAAGTCGCACTAGAGGTAAAGTTATTAGTGAAGATCTTCGTAATTCATAACCGCTATTAAGTGACGAGGTAAATACATGATTATGCACCCAGCACAACCTTTAAACCACATCGTACGCTGCATCTAGGCATTATACCACAACAGATTTAACTTGCCCCAGTCTCTACTTCATAGCGAATGTATTTAAGAAGTTAAGTATGTTATGAATGTCTTTAAGGACACGCTTAGGTTATCCGCATGACATGATGCTTTGGCCACCGAAGCCATACGGGATTTGACAGTCGTGCATGAATTGTCCGTGCATGAATTGACAAAATTTCCACGGCTAATAACAGCTTATGAAAAAGGAAGCTCTTGGTAAAGAACGGGAGTTTCAAGTCTCGAAAAGAGACCTTTCATTTCGATAGTTACACAAAGTTCGAGAGGAGGGGAACCAGTAACGAGCGTTAGGGAGGGGGAGGGGGGGGGGATAAAGCTGTAAGAAAAGTTATTCCACTGCGAAAGTTATTCGGAGGAAAAGAACCGATTTTGGGAGATTAAATTTCCCCTTGGTTAGTTTTTTAAATTTGTCTCTGCTTTTACCGGAAAGAAGTGTATTAGATGCGAAGCCGTGTTTAAGATTGAAGGTTAGGGCAAATCTATTCTCGGTGAATTATTTTTCAAAAATTACAACGGCAACCATGTTTAAAATTGTGAAGAACAATTTGGGATTTTTATAAAAAATATTCGAACGTAATTTTGAAATAAAATCCTTTGATTTTGATAAATTCTGGGTTTCGTAGAAGATTTTGTGCAATAACTAGGAAGCGTCTTTAAAAATATGTATAATTGGGAAGTTTTATCAATGATATATTTTTTTGTTTTCTACACCTGTAATTAAGCTTAGATTTATAGTAAAACTAGCAGTATGGTCCCGCCTTACTGGGAACCCGTTAACTTCGCATTGCTTTCTTTTAGTTTACTTTTGAAAATGTTTACTTTTGTCATTACTCTTCCCACGTTTACTTTTGAAAATATTCTCAAAATCAAAACAAAATTAAATTCGTGTTGGTGCATGCCAACACGAAATGCGCACTTAAAAAAGCAAACACTAATAGAGGATGAAGCAGCCTTCGGGCGAGCGCATATCTCAACCAAACTCAATCAATCAAACCAATAGAGGATGGCGTCAAGCCCCTGTTTCGGCCCGGTCCATGTATTTTCAAGCCCTGTTATGGTCCCGCAATCCCACGTGGATGACGTTTTTTAAAAACTAATTATATTAATTAAAAATCACAATCAAATATGAAAAAACTAAGCCTCAGGTGCACACGTAGGTATTAAAAAGAATCTATATTAAAAATTTCGAATTGTTTAGAGCAGTCTAAGTAGGTCTTTTGCGATCCACAGACATACCCACAAACAGATAGACAGACTCTTTATTTTATTATTATAGATTTGTGTGTTGGTTAAAATAAAGATGTAGAAAAGTAAAACTTGCCTTTTTAAATTTGTATGAAAATTGAAGAAGTAAGCGTTTTTAAAAATTTTTTAGAGACAATTTCATCAGTTAAATTATATATTTTTGTAATGGAGAAGCATTTAAGTTCGATTTTTTAGAAGCAAAAATATTAACATATTGAGCATTATAAACAAGTAGTTTCTAACTGGAACAGAATTAAAGCAAATATGGAAATAATTAAATTGATTTTACTTTTGTAAAATACACAATAAAGAGATTTAGTAAAATATAACCTGCAGTAGATATTTCTATTGGATATAAAAAGTCCATTAGGGAAAACAGTACGCTTTTTTCAGCGGCTAAAAAAATTGTAGAATTCAATCGAATAATCGTTTTGGCTCATTAAAGAAAACTTTTCTTCAGGTTCTTTGTTTAAATCTGCGATTTCATTGGCTGAAAAGAGACCTTCGTTCCTATAATGCCTTTAGAATTTATTTGCATCCATTCTGCACAAATGGCTTCATTCCGGTCGTTGCCACTAAACTTGCTGAAATGGCGGGAGAAAAAATAGCCTGAGGAATAAAAGAAAATTCTAAGATTGATTTCGTTTTTATATGAGTTATCTTTTTTTTCCGATAGGAAATAGAATTTCAATTGGAATTGAATTCAAAAACTTTTTTATGACGACGCGGCGGGGTGAAATTATTGATATTCGACCGTGGCGGAAATTTGCCAAATTTTTGTCATTCACTGAACTGTAGCGAGGTAATTATCCATTTTGTTTATCGTTTTTGTAAAAATTATTCTTTCAGTTTAAATGAAAATCCCTGTAAAGGGAAAAAAAATTATTCAAATGTAAATACAAATCTTAATTTGTCTACCGCTCAGTGAATAGATGCGAAACAGTGGGCTATCATACAAAAAAAAAAGAAAACCTAGCGTATCGGGGCCATACTGCTGTTTGGCGATCTTTGGCGTTTCTTGAAAAAGTAAACACGGGATTGCTATAGTTATTAGAATTTTACGAAATGTTTATACTCTTTCAAAACGGTATCAGTAAATTCACTTTAAATAAATGCTTATTTTAATTTTTAACATCAATATATGGTGCAAAACGTTGAAAATTTATTAAAATTACTTAATTTAGAGCAATAATTACGCAGCTTGTTACTTGTTTTGGTTTCATAGTTGTTTGTTGGTTTATTGCTTCACCAATGTGGGCTTATTCCTGTCATTGTAGTATGGCTTTTTTTTGTCGAGACGTAATTGATAACGTTCCATTTAATTCGGATTGATGTACTTAAAAAAAGTTTTAAAATGGGAAACTGGGATTAATGTAAAATCTCTTGGCTTTTATTATTTACAATCATACAGAAATATCACTACTCTCTACTTAGCATTGCAGTTTCTATACTAATTGGATGCTTTGTAACATATATATTTTAAATTTTAGTGTGAAACGTAGTCATCAAAGCTTTTCCACACTTTGGTTACTAACATTTAGACAAATTTTTAAATAAAAGTGATCAAAAAATATCTTCAATACTTTTTTATCCATTTCTAAAGAACAACGAATATTGAAAATGGATGACAGAATATCCTTCCCCCTTCGAATTGGAACTACTAATCAAACAGAAATTTCATCATCTACAAGTGCACGCAAAACATTGCAACTGACACCAGCTATAATTTACTGTGGCACAAATATTTTAAACTGGCATAGAATGTATCTTGCATATTTTTTCTTAATTTATTAGCATATGTTATAACAACGCCGGCGCCGGGTGTATCGGAGAATCGGTATTTCGGGAGAATCGAATCGCAAAACTAATAAATCTAATTTTATGGGGTTGTGGTATAGTGTAATGAGCAATTTGCCTTTTCTTTTTAAATGCCTTATGGAAAATCGTTTAGCTCAGAGAAATTAAGTATAATAAGTGAATAGAATGTTTAGTTTAATTGTAACAGTACAATAAATTGCGAAAAAGATTTATCTGTAAATTACGGAAAAATTACCGGTAAAAATATGGAACCATAATTAGCACATTTCGAGTAAACTGTTTTACCGTTACTCTTATCCCTATTTGTGACCATCAGATGTAATAATATGAATTCCCGTTCTAAATCTATGAAACTTTGTTTTGTATCGTCATATCTTTAAAACACGTTAAAAAATTCGTTAATTTTTCAGTTTTATTGGTATAACTTTACCCAATGCAATTTTATGAGCATCAAAATATGTTAAATAAATAAAGATGTAAATCATAAAAGTTTCTACAAAATAATACCAATTTTTTTTAAACCAATCGTTATCAGTTATTAAAAAGCTAAAACTGCTCTAATTATAGCTCTTCGCAAAAAAGAAAACTTTTCAATGTTTTAGGTCATTTTAAACCTCACTTTGTTAACACAATATGATGATAAAAGTTACAAAAAATTTTATTTACCATGGAATACACCTATCAAGAATAAACTTTTAAGAGATTAAAAAAAATTAGGTTTAATTTAAAAGGCTAAGATTTATTAAATGTATAGATGGATGATGGATTGCTAAGGAATTATTTCCCCCTCTCCCTCTCAGATATTACTTTTGGTTTACTTCTCAACCTTCAGGTCTTTACCAGTGTAATTCTTGATGCCATTGTATTTTCGAAATAGTTGAAAATATTTTTTTCATCAAAGCAATGTCTATTGCGTGACATGCGAGGACGAAAGGAATCGGGAAAAACAGTATGTGAAACCTCTAATTTCGTAAAAAACTTTTATTTTAGTTTTAAATCCCAATACTTCTTTTTAACAAAACAAACTATTCTGAAAATTGCAGAAATCATTTTTTATTATATATACATTTATTTTATTTTATGTTCCATCGTAAGAAGTCGAGGCAGGAAAACCAAGCAGAGATTATAGTCATCAAAAGGGAAAAAAATGAAATAATTTTGGCACTGCATGCTAAAAGTGCAAATTTTTACACCTTTAAGAAATGCCGATTTTGAAAGATAGGATAAATTTGTAGGAGTTTGAACAATTTACAATTAGATGTTGATTTACAATTCAAATTAATTTTTTTTCTGACGCTGACATAACGAGAGAACGAAAAATAATGAAAAACATGAAAATATAATCATAAGTTTAATGTACGTTCTGACTTAGGAGGCTTTTGCCCCTAATTTTGGTATTGCCATCTACGTTGGTAAAAAAAACATTTTCGCTATAAAGGGGTTCCCCTAGTATTCAAAATAATCTCTTTTTTTAATTTGTTTAATCTAAATTTCCGACTGTGTAAGAATACGATGTTTCTCCTCACATATTATTTTCATACGAGATCCGTAAAGGTGAGTTAATATTTCTTTGCAAAATGTTGTACAGTAACTACTTAAAAAATATTTTAAAGGTCAACATTTTACCTGGTTCATATATCATGTTAAAATAAACTGCTTGTCAAATATGATACACGCGTTTTGAAAAGAAAACACTCTTTTTATTATTTGTACAAAAATAACATATCAAACTAAACAATGTAATTTTGGGGAAAATGAGCACTTTCTAAATTTTCCCCCCTAAAAAGTTAATCCCTACTTTTTGGGCTCGATAGAAATATTATTTCGGATAAGCACATTTCATGGTTAATTAAATTTTTTCGTCATATTATGATAAAGAAATTCAGTTTTTAATCGATTATGGAGTTGTAAAGTTGAAGAAAAGGATAGTAAAACTCTCTTTCAATGGACTAATATACATTTAAATATAAATGGACATAATAACTTAAGGCGTACATTCTTGGAAACACACTTTATCTACAAACATATTTGAAATACATAAAAAAACGTAAAACTATTCAAAAATAACTTCCACCGATAAAATATTTAAACAAAGTTTAAAGTATTGTTAGATGTCAGCATAAAAGCCTTTGCATTAAAGGAGAGTCAAGCATTTGAGAAGCATACACGAGTTAATCTTTCGAAAGTTTTATTATATAAACTCTCGGTGCAGTTGATCGTCTTTAGATATTTTTAGAGATAAAACTGCTCCAAAATTTAAAACGCTGGTAAAATAAGTCGGGGGATTTAAGAAAGGGATTGACTTATATACACAAGATATTACTTTCTATGTAAAGGGACTTTAACGGTCGATTTGTTTAAGGAGGGGATTAACGAAATTTCCATTAAATAGTTTTTGTGTTTTAATATCACGGTAATACCTTTGCAAAAATATATTTTAAGCTTGCGATAAAACGGGATAGGAAGATTATTTGTAAAGAAAAAGCTAATTTACTTGAAATAAATGTTATAAAGATCAAAAAGACCCATTAAAAAGATATTTTATCAATTTTTATTCTAAAAGTATATATTTTAAACATGTTTTATGTTGAAACACGAAGTATAATATCTATCCATATTGCTTTAATGATTTTTAAAAAAGAGCTTTACTTCTATTATAATAACATGAAAATCATAAGCATTACTTTTTTTCAAATTAAAAGGAACTGTTTTATGACATCTATTTTATTAGCTTATTAAATATAACGTCACAAAATATTGATAGAAATTGACAGAAATGTATGGGGCATTTGAAGCCCTAACAGAAATCATTCTTAAAAAAGAAACTTTGATATCACCAAGTTTTTTGTTTCTTCAAATTAGTTAAACAATTCATCTCTATTAGAACAATCAGCTGGTTTTTGTAATAGTTTGTTTTGGTAACTTTTAATAAGAACTTTACTACAATCTATAGAAAAATCGCGTTTTTTTTCAATTTATCAATTCTGTTATGGGAAAATCTATATACATAAATGGCGACTTCTGTTTGTGTGTTTGTCTGTATAGGACGCAAAAACTTTTGAACCACGCAACAGATCGTCACGAAATTTGGCACAAAAATTCATCTCATCTCCAGAACAAACATAGGCTAAGAATTTTTCGAATCGGACCATTCCTTCTATCGTTTTCGAACGTTTTAAGGGAAAAAATACACCACTTTCGCTCAAATCCGATAATTTTTTCTCTTTCGTGATGCCATCAGGCAGAAATATTTAAATAAAACTTTTTAGAAAACAATTGAAATTGAAAATGTTTAATTTATTTAATATTTGTTCATTGCCTTCAGAAACTAGATTAATAATTTGAAAAAATAATTGATATGTTTTAAAAGTGATGTAATCCTACCAGTCTCCATTCTATTATTTTATTGTGCCTATGAATTTAATTATGAATTTTTTAAAAGCATAGTTAAGATTATACTGAACTATGTTGTTTTTTGAAAGTCATTGCACTACAGATGCATATTATGGTTTTATGTCTTATTTTTTTCGCCAAATACTTTGCCAAACTCGCCAAGTTATTACAAAAAACGTACCAAATGAGCAATTTTTTTTTAATGCTGGTTGTGCGAAGTTCATTGCACGAGAACTGAATGGGTGTGTTGTTAGCCATATCTTTTCCTCGCCAAATTCACAAAAAAGTGCCAAATGAGCTAAAAAATGTTTATTCGGGAAAATACGATGACTTCATCGGTGAATTTTCTAGCGTTTTTTAAATTTTGATTTTTTAATGTAATATAAGTAGTTGGATTCTGTACTTTAATAACGAACGGTATCAGCAACATAAGCTTATTAGAAAGCAAATAAACTTATAAAAACATGCAAATCGTTTGCTGTTTGCTGGAGTAGCTTATTTTTAATTCTTGCTGATTATTTTTTACATAAATATGTGTTCTCTTTAATTTGAGCTTCTTATCAAAGGTATTTTTGAAATTAATAATAATCTTTTCTATATCCAAGATGGGTAATTAAATTGAAAAAATTACTGGGTTATCTTCATATCTTATGTAACTCAAATGAAAGAATAAATAGTTAAATTGACTGTTAAATTATTTTTTCACCTCTACCCGTGCAACGTCGGGTATAACAGCTAGTACCAAATAAAATAAAATAACCGAATTGTAGTGAGAAGTAAGTTATTTACTGTAAGCAGTACAAAATTAAGTTAATAAAGAATGTAATAATATGAGTTAATTATGAGTTAACTTTTAAAAGGTTGAACACAAATGATTTGAAATTTTAATACAAAAATATCTTATGTAACTCTTTAATGACAGGATGCATAACATAGTTTCGAGTGAAGACGACATCTAAAAACAATACTTTGATGGATATCTCTGGGACCTTTGAGGGTTGCAAAAGCAGGGAGATCATTCTAAATCTAATAAAAAAGAAACTCTAACGAAGACTTAAGAATTCAGTAAGAAGAAAATGATAAAGTGGCGGCCAAGAAGTCTGAATCGAGTGAACTACGGAGAGAAAATTGAAATATTCCCCGAAGGTTTCCCATGAGTGTATGGGATGGCAAAAATGTTTTGGGAGAATGATAGATGATAAAACTGGAGTATGTACAAGATGCCCGAAATGTGAATATTTTTGCGCAATAAAGAAACAAATAATAAAAGTAGTGGCAATATTAATCATGGTTTTCAAAATAGGGTGATTGAAACATAGTTTTTCTGGTTTATGTAACACGAGAGATTGGTTTTTGTTTACGTACAGATATTGCCGTGTATTCTTTTCAGTTAGTTGATAAAAGGTTCATAAAAAATAGAATGAATATTTTTAAAAGAAGAAGAAGAATTTGTAACTAAATTTTCTATTTACAATGATTTTATTTAAATGCATCTTAAAACTAAATTACAACTTTAAAAACCAATTGATTGTGGTGACATAAAATAACATATAATGAGCGGAATTAGTTCTGAATCTCTAATCAACCTAAATTTCGACTAAAATTAATGCAGAATTTGAGGATAGATAGTAAAATGGTTTAAATATTCCAATATACAAAACAAAAAAAAATATAATGGCTGGTTTCCAATAAAGTTACTCATAATTTTTTTTAAAAAATGTCTTTTTATAAAATATTTTCTATAGCTCTAATGAAAATTTAAAATTTTATGTTTGCTCCAAGTTTTAAGTAATAATTTAATTAAAATCTTTTGATTGCATTAATTACATTTAAAATTTTATTGAATACAACAATTTTTTTTTTACCTAAAACAACATTAACAAGGACATTATTTATCCCCTATAATAAGGCGTTACTTTTAATATACATAAAGTCTGTCTTTTCTTCTTTCTCCCACTTGCTAAAATAAGCCGGTTTATAATTATAATTTGGAGTGAAACCACAAATTATGTGCGTACTGAAACACGTAATTAATGTGCTAGGGTTTTTCAACCTAATCCACAATTTGCTGCAACTATTTAATATTGAGATACTTTAATTACTTGATCAGTTTAATTATGTGAAAGGCAGCTTCAACCATTGTTATGTGATATCTTTTCTAATTAAGTTTTACTAAGTTTATGAAGCCTTTTTATTTGTCAAGTTCCGTAATGAAAACGGACGTTTAGAGACCTTGCATTCATATAAAATAAATTAAGTTGTTCGCTGTTGATTAATTATTTTAATGCAGAGCAGCTTGTAATAAATGATAGACACTTGATATTTGGGGTAATAAAAAAGACACCGTCATTATTATTACTAAAATTCATTTTATAAACTCCTAACACTCTTACATCTTCTATTGGAACTCGTACAATAAAACAATTAAAAATTGAACTCTAAAAAGAGTTAGGGAAAAATAAGGCTAATGATGTTTTACCCTTTTAAAGTAATGTAAAAGTTTTACCAACGTTTAAACTTTCGACATATAATTGTACTAATTGAGGTTTAAAAAAAAATTCGGATAGTTTTAGCAACCCTATCATCATGTAACCCAAACTTAGTTATTAATTCACTGAGTTATTATTTCACTGAGTTATTAAAAACTTGTTTAGCGAAACAAACTATTTTATATAAATGAGTTTAGTTTTAAAGGAGGGGCAATTGGTATACAAATCTTGGAAAAATAGTTGTTCTTAGGTAAACTTTTAGTTAGTACGGTATGAGGGGATTTGGAGATATTATGTTCATAAACAAATATGTACGATTTTTGATAACAAATGTGTATTATTTTAGAATATAATTCGTGTAATGAAGTGCAAATATTTTTACTGAATAACTGTTGCAATGGTTGTAAAAATCTGCCATTTACTTTGGAAAACTATCTGAACTTTTTTAATCTGATAATTGCGTAGCTTCTATGATCAAAGATAATTTAACCCAAATGATTGACACACTATAAAATCAATAAAAACATTTTTACAACACTAAATTGTTACCTTGTATATAAAAATGATGAATGGGTTAAAGATAAGGTTGAGGGAGACATTGGAAGTGCTACACTGTAGTGCATTTTTGATGGGCTAATTTTAACATCGTCTTTAGAACTTTTACTCATAAATTTAATCAGCAATAAATTTGATATGTATAAGAAAATTAAAAAAAAAAAAAAACAGCGGTATATTTTTCTTATACAGCATACCAAATTTTTTTTAATGTTTTAAAAACATGGCCATAAGTTCAGTAACCAAATGTTAAATTAAATTCAAGTTTGTTACTATTATTACTTGCTTTCAAGTAATGAGGCTTCTTACTATAACTCAGTTCTTCTTACACATAAGCCCCATTGAGCGCACCATATTTAAATTAAACATTTAACTGTACCATAACAAAATATTATATAAATGTTTTTCATGTTTTCCATAGTATTAAATGCAATACTTTTATTTAGTGTTATTTATTTAGTGCTTTTAACAATGTAAAAATGATTTGTGACACTTGAAATAATATATTATGAAGTTTCAAACATTAACAAATTTTCAAAGTCATCTTCAATACTATATTGGTTGATTAGAATATTTTGGAGGGATGCAAAAATTATTTATTGGAATTAGAATGAGTGTCTATTAATTAACCGACGCTATCTAATAAATACCCCGCTTGTGTGATAAACAATAAGGAATATTTTTTTCTAAATTTATAACGCTTAACTAATTAAAATGAACTAAAAATTAATTCTATTTACGTATTGAAATAGTGAGATTTTACTGAAAAAATGCAATTTATTCCAACCATTCATTGTTCTTAAGCTACGAAAGACACGGTTTTAACATTTTGTGACTAAAAATAAGTTTAATGTAATTTGCTTGGGAGAATTTACTAACATGCGAAATTTTGTATAATTAGTTTCTTAGAAAAACAGCTTTGATTGCATCAATTTATGGTTACTCTTATTTGAAATGAAAATTAAATTTTGGAACTCGTTAAAGGATAATAGCATAATGAAATTAAAATAATACCCTTTAGTAAGCTTAATTAGGAAAAGTTTCAAAAATCCATGTTTCTTAAAGTAAAGTTAATGAAATGAATATTAGAGCTTTTGTTGATAACTTTATTGTACTTAATTTTACTGTTGAAAAACAGATAAGTTTCAAATTGCATTTTAGTTGTATGCTGCACTGCTTGATAATTTGTGTACACCATCATTTACCAGTTTTAAGATGGCAAACTAACTTAAATTGAAATATCATTTCATTGTCCTAATAAAACTGGTTAATTTACTAAAAAATATCTTGTTTATTATAATGCAATTCTTACGAAATTCAATATGTTGTTTGGACCCGTTTTTGCATATTTCTTAAAAACTGCACAACATGTTGTTCACTAAAGTTTCGCATTATAAAAGTACTAGATATTAATTTTTATTTAAGCAGTAAAAATAACCGAAGCAGGTTATTAACTGACGAAAATGTTTAATTCATACAGCAGCGGAATTCAAACAGTACAGGATCCTACATATTGTTTACAAAACCTTAAAAACTAAGCAATGTGTTGTTTACTAAAGTTTCGTATTAAAAAAAAGTACTAGATATTCATTTTTTTAAGCACTAAAATTAACCGAAGCAGGTTATTATTATTAACTGCCGAAAATGATTAATTCATACAGCAGCTGCTGTTTATTGATTATGGTGATAAAGCAGTTTATTCCTATGTATGTCTGTTTTTTTTTGAAAATGCAGTTTTCGTAAAGGTTTTAGCATAGAATGTTTCAGACATAAACTGAGGAGTTAATGTTAATCTATGTATTTTATTTCAGATTTCTTGAAAACCGATATAAAAGAATTCACATGCCATAAATAAATGTTTACTTCCCAGAAACGACTACTTGACTTCTGATTTATTCGGATACAATTTTTAATAAAGTAACCAATGAAAACTAGGAACTAAGACTGAAAAAGAACCCTAATGATTAATTTATGATATTCTGACGATAATTTGATTAATCAATATTCTTGATACCCGATGTTTAACTATATAAAAAATACTAATGAAGTTTGATATTTACTATTATTCCAAACTACATATTGTTGAAGTATATTAAATATATTTGTATGTTTGTATAAATGACATAAAACAAAACTAATTTTAGAATTCCATCAGTTATTTAATAATACGGAACTCTAAATATTCCATAAATTTATGAAACTCATTAAAACATCTACATTTGTTTACTGCTTGCTTTACTTAATTGCAATACTAATTCAATGGTTTTTACATATTAAATTTATGAAACAAATTTTTTTTAATTACGGTTTTTACTTTATTTTTTTAAATTGTCGAAAAGTTTTGAGTTCAGAAATAAGGCATAATTTAATAGTTGTTTCCTAAAAGCTCTTTCATCCGAGAAAAAGCGAAAGCTACAAAAAATACATTAAACGCTAAAAAGGTAAGAATGGTCGATTTTTCTTTTGTCAAAAGACTTCATTTAATTTTTTTTTGTCTACATCTGCCAGAAAATAGAAAACTTTTTTCTTCCACAACGCATATTTATTATTTAACATCTCATCTTGGGGCTTGAACAAAGATCTCGTTTTTTGTTTGAAAAGAAGCTTCTAAATTCTCTATAAAAAAAGTCTTAATTAATATATTTCTAGAGTTACAATAGCTTAAAAATAAAATATGCTTGATTATTTAAGAAACTTTATTGAATAGAGATATTTATTAGAGAAATTTTTTTTCTCACACCACGATGCTAAATTACAAATAGAAAATTTTCTGTAATGGTTATTAATTTTTTTTAAAAGGTGTAAAAGTTGTTTTGATCAATATTTGAAATTAATTATTCATGATCTAAATTGTGTTTTGCAATAACACATATTCACAAATACGTTTTTATTGGATACTAAACCTGAATTATCATATAACATATATTGGAATTCTAATCCACTAACATAAGTTTTATTAATCATAAAGTCTCACTTTATAAATTTGCTGTGTATAAAATTATTTTATAAAACTGATGAAAGGATATCGTAGCTGTGTCCAGTTTATGAAGAGAGAGGTTACACAAATAAAGAATTTACTCCTATTTTGCGGAGTAAAATTATTTCACCAATCTGTTATAACATTACTACACAAATAGGCCTTACTTCATCAAGTTGGAATAATTTTACAGCAAGTTTTCACGCTGCTCAATACGGTACTGAACTTGTTAAATAGACTGTAATATCAATTCTTACAGAAAATGATTTTTTTTATTGCATATTGATTTTACGATTCAAAAACGCGAAGGCGCTAAGTGTCTTTAGTAAACTAGTTTAAAGCAGTTTGTGGGATTTATCCTCCATTGTATAAATTGCGATTTAACTTATTATATGCATATGTATATTTTTTGAGTTTGCTGTTTTTCTGCTTTTCCTTAATCCGTCACTATTTATATTTTTGAGTTGTATAAATTCTCTATAGGGGAGAGTGTTGTACCTTGGGACAATTTTTACATTTTAATTTTTTCTTCGATAATTGCAGTCAAAATAAAAATTTCAAAGCGGCATTTCAACACACCAATATATTCCTCTATAATATATTTTTTTGAATTCTGGCAGCTTGAAATTAAAAAATTTCCACTCATTTAAAGTAGAGAGGATAAACTGTCCCAAGGTACAACATCATGTTGTACCTTGGGACATACTTTATAATTCAGTCAATAGTCATGCACTTGAACTAATTTGTGTCAGGAAACAAACTTTATTGTTTTTTCAAGGAAATACACAAATAAAACTTCAAAATTCAAGAATAATTTAAATTATACAGCAAAATTGCAAGTCCAAATTATTTAACCTTATATGATGATACAATATGCTTTCTTGTCCCAAGGTACAACACACTACATGGTTTAAATAAAAGCAAGATATTGGCCAATCTAAATGCATTATCATTATTTTCTCATAACCAAAGTATTTTAAAATCTTCTCTTTTATGAAGAAAATAAAATGCAGTTGACTTTTTGTATAAGTACAAAGGTAAAAAATTATATTAGAATGAGAAAAATATTTACTTTGGGGTAAAGAAATGTTATTTTTTTTTGCCACCAATTCAATGATGCTAGTGTTAAATTTTATTTTGATGATGTCTGTGGGTTAAGGCTACTATTAGAAATAAACAATGTATGAATATTGCCAATAGATTCTTAGAAATTGTCAGTGTCCCAAGGTACAAGCGTCCCAAGGTACAACACTCTCCCCTACCTTAAGCAAAATTATGGTGCTCGAGTTTCTAATGGAATATTTTAACTAAAACTAAACTAATTTTTTTTCATTCACTTACACCCCTAAAAAAGAAAGTATAATAGAAGAACTTGATGAAAAGCCAATCTGATGTTCCTTTTTAATCTTTTCAAAAAATGCCGTAGATATGTACTTGCTGCTAAAAACCGTTTTGTGTGTTGGTGTTGTATAACTCTCATTTAGTTAAGACTTTAGTAGTGAGCAATTGAATTAAATGCTTACATGGAAACACAAATTAAAATATCAAACAATTTAAAATGCTTTGAATATTTAGTACTTTACTGGAATACAATTAGTGGTTTTGGGTCTACTTTGTGCTGAATTTTCTGTTTGAAAATTGCAAATAGTTTCATTTAAGATAAGCTGTTGTTTATAAAAACGTTTAACTACATTCATAAAATAAACTATAATCTAGCATCTATAAATCTATAATCTATAAATAATAGCATTTACTATCTCCAGCATTTTTTGGATTTATACCTGATTTCAAGAAGTGGAATCGCTTTGAATACATATACTACTGTATAGTTTACTCTTTATGGAACAAAGTGTCTGAGATTTAATTTTCATGTACACACACGTTAAAAACTATTTTGAAATTGAGTACCAACTAGTTTTGAAAGCGATATTAAAATTATTTAATGGTTAAGATGTAGGTAATATGTTATTTATCCCAATTATGTTAATTTAAATTTTTAAATGATAATTTATAATTTAATACACTATTTTATTGTCTTATTGCTAGAAAAAATTGTTTATAAATGAATTATTAAATTGCAAGTATTACATTATTAAAATTATAAATTAGTAATTAGTATTACTATTTTTCAATTATTACTGCTGTATAATAAAAAGTATATTTATCGACAAATTACTATTCATTTGTTATATTGCAAAATGATTTCATGCTATACATTTCTATTACGTTATTGTTAATATTTTGCCTATGCAACCGCACAAATTCTGAATATAAAACCATAAAACTGAATTCTTAATAAAAATTACTTTTTATTAATGAATCTGCGATGTATTTATTATTAATTTTGTACTCAATAATATACTGTAAAAATATTTTTTTCGACTAATTCTGATGAATAATCTCTATTTCTAAATCAGTGTTATTTTCCAGGTATATTTGGTATTTATGCTATCTTTCATCCTGTTACGACACCATTCAAAGGCGTTCTAAGACTTCTAAGTATGTCTTATATTTATGCTCTGCAATAAAAGTTTTCCGTGATCCTGAGTAACGTGAGTATTGAGAATTCCTGGAGAATTATGAGCCACTCGAAGGAAAAGGATTAAGGTAGCTTTGAATTAGGGAGTGCTTAACGCAGTGCTTAAATTAATGTGATGCGAATTATGTGGACTTATTTTCCAATTTTTAGATTTAAATTAAGTACCATGGTAAAATTCCTTTTAGTACTCTGAAATTTATATATTATAATGCTTATTTCAGTAGTAATACATATTGTTGTTAGGATCATCTTATAAATACTTAGAATATTAAGACTTTATGGTATTACAATATATTATGAAGCCTTAGGCTAAGGGGATTATATCGAACTAGTTTTGTGCATGATGCTTATCCAACTACCTAACATATTTATTAAAAAGAAATTCCGTAATTTGTTTTGCAACATTTAACAAAAGAAAACTAATTAACGTTATTATATTTCTTTAATTTTTAATAATTGTTAACTTTTTTGCTTTTTAAATGGTTTTTGGTCATTTCTAAACCATAATTACGTGCCAAGTCTGAAAAAAAAAATCAAAATTGAAACAAATATTATTTTATGGTTGGCTTTCATAATTTAAAAACTAAAGCAAAATTCAATTATGCTCCTAATAACTTTTAAATTACTCTTAGGGAGTAACTCAACTTATTATTCTTTAATGAGTGTTTTAATTAATTTAAAGATTGCAAATCTTAATTTCTAAAATCATCATAAATTTCTAAATGCTCTAATAGCAATGCCATTCTTTTGTGACTATTTATTTTTATAGTTTGAACATTAAAATTAGTTTTTGTGATCAATTAAAAATTAAAGGATTATGTTTTTTTTTTAAATTAAATATATTTCTTGAATAAAGTAATTATGATTTTAATAAACTTGTATGTAATTACTTCTAGATTTGCTCCCAATTAGTATAAATGTATTGGCATTGTTTCCAAAATAGCTACTTTTTTGTAAGTTAATTAAACCCGTTTTCATAAGTCATTGGATTGATTCTAACTTCTATTTTTAAATATTAATTTTATTAACATTGACACATAAAGGATAATATATCGTGTATTTCTAGTTCAATGATAATTCAAACTAACCTAATTTAAGGGATATATAATGAGTATAAATTATATTCTTGTAAAATTATTAATTTTTAAATTTAAAGATTATAGTTTAATCAAAAACGAAATATGTAACAATTAAAAAAAGTATGTTATGCATTTGGCTATTTATGCTACTCTTGCTAGGGATTCTGAGAAACCAAATTTGCACATTTTCCCATTTTCTTATCCCTCAGGTTGTTTTAGGGATACATTCTCCTGATTTCGTATGCACATTCAAAATGCTGGTGTTCCGTAGAAGATTTTTATTTCTGAGACAGCGAGTTGCAGGGGATTGTGAGCGTTTTTTCTCAATCTTGCATGCCAAAGCTATATTGCACCTTACTCAACATCTGACAATGGAGTTTTTTTTTGACATGGAGTTAAAAATACGCGAAACTAGAGCTGCCACAGAGAATTTCTGCTATTGTCACTCACGTTGAACTAAGAAATAGAGCACCGTTTCAGCTTTGCAACTCCCAGCTACAACATTTGTTTCGTGCTGAAGAAAGATAGACTGTTCATTCGAATCTTTTTCTTTCGATTTAATACTTCATGCAAAAAGTAATTACATATAGGAAAAGTAATTTTTTTAGTTTAAGACACCAGGTTGTCTTTATTAACAATCCACTCTTAACACTATTAAATCGAAACTGTGAACAAACATTGCAGCGATTTTCAAAAAATTGCTTGGAAATCCCTATTTTTAACAGAACATTTTAAATTACTGATATTGCTTGAACTGTTATTGATTGTAGTACATCTTTATAGCTTAATTAGGATCGAATAAGTAAAAAAAGCGTTTTTAATTTTTTTAAAAGCTAAAATTTTAGTATCTATGACTTTTATCCTATTTTTCAACATTTCATACTATAGAGGCTAAAAAGTTTAATTTGATGAATGTGTTGTTAATAATATTTTACTCTGTCGTTACTCTACAAACACATCCCCCCCCATCGAAATCAGATGCCTTGGGCAAACTCCGCAATTCAATCCCCTGATTTGAATTAGGCGTTCTCAGGCACGGAAACTAACTCGGCTTTTATGACGCGTTGCGCGACGTACAATTGGCTGTAAACTCAAAATGAATATTGTAAATAAGCTTCTATCATTATTTATAGTTCTTGGAATAGTACACTACATAAATATGGTTACGACAAGAATTTGACCATAAATAAAATAAAATATAACTGCATACTTAAACATTTTTAAGTATCATTTTAGTGATATTTTCCTACTCATTACATACATATCTTAAACAATTTAAACTTTAAAAGCGCCATTGAATTTTGTTTGAAATACACTATGCCTTAAAGCTAGTAGCATCTGCTGACCAAGAACTAACTGTAATTTATTCAGTTGCAAAAGAACATGGTATTTTTTTTTAGAATTAAAAATTATTATCATGTCAGTTTGCCGTTCAAAGAATTAATGATGTAATTGAAAAAAGAAAGAAAATGTTTTACATGATTTTTCTTCTTCTGTAAAGCAAAGGGTCACTTTTCTGACCTAAAATGTTTTTAGTGTACACAAAACTTGTCAGTTTTTACTCATATAACTGCTTTTTGCATACCAATGTGCATCGAAAGCTTTTTTAAAATAAAAACTTTTTTTTTTTACAAAAACACTCTGGTATCTTTGATACTATGTGAACTATTTACGTTTTTACGTGAATTATTATGTATTTTTCTGAATTATTTACTTTACAATGCGAAATGAACAATTACATAAATTTATACAGTATGTATCTGTTTCGTATCGAATTACTCAAATATGCTCCTCTCCTCCAAACGCACAGTCATTTTTCTAAAGTATACCTGAAACAATACAAAACAGATGGTTTTCAAAATAACCTCTTTCGATCCTGCAATTGTGCGAGTCGTGCTCGGGACAGGTATTCCCAAGGTTAAATGCTTAAGGGAAAATGTGGGGTTGGACCAATACCACCTAGATTAGAAGGCCGGGGAACTAAATGCTTGACGTCATAGTAGTGCACCGATTCTGGGGTTTTGACCAATGATCATTCGTGACTAGATCTTGTATTTGAATAAATTTTTAAGATAAGATTAATCAAGATGCGATGTCATCTAAGATACGACGTTATTGGTCAGCAAATCGAAATTGGTCCACTAGTGTGACGTTGCGTTGTGTTGATTAGTTCTTCGGCCTTCTAATCTAGGTGGTGTTGGTTGGACACCTCATGCTCAACAATTGGGTCAATGATAATAACAGGAACAAAAATAAAAAATTTTGGCGTCGAAGAAAAACTGAAACCTTTAAAAGAAAATCTATAACAGGATTTAGTTGTTTTGGTAATTGATTTTTTTTAAATAAGAAATCAGTTTTTATGAAACAGTATGAGATATTTAATTTTTTTAACTAAAGAAGTTCTCGAACTAATAAAAAGTAGTTTGGGATTCTTTTTAAAATGCAATCTTGGCTTTCGTACCATGTGCTTGATGCTGAACACGAATAAGGTCACCGTTTTTCTTACCTCTAATAACGTTTTTACTTTACAGTGTTATTTTTTAATCTGAATATTGGAAGATGCGAATGTTTCAAATAAAAAAAGTAATATCGTGACAAAACTCTAAACGGTGAAGAAAAACGGAAACGAGATTAGCTTTCAGAATTAAATTCTGAATATAAAAACCTAGAACTCTTATAGTTTAGTTGAAAATTCCTAGCAGTTTTTCACAATTACTTGAATATCTCAAAAAGTATAGCTAGCTACTTTTGTGCAATCAGTACAAAAGATCATTTTTCATTACATAGTTTTTTTTAAAGACATTTCTATCAATATGTTTTCCTACAAATAACTGAACTTCATAAGTAGACCGTAATATTAATTCAACATAAAAGAAATTTTGCATTGCATGTTGCTTTTATGATTTAAAAATGAAAGGCGCCAATTAGGTTTTTAGTAAACTAGTTTAAAGAAGTTTGGGGGATTTATCCTCCATTGGGGGAATAAATTGCGATTTAACTTATTATTATGCATATTTATATCTTTTGCTGGTGGTTTTAAGCTTTTCCTTAATCTTTTATGTTTTAAGTTATGTGTAAGTTATATAAATTCTGTACACTTCGAATAAAATTATCGCTCGAGTTGCTTAAGTTTCAATGAAATATTTTACGTAAAACCAAATGAAATTTTTTTTTTCATTCACTTACACACTAAAAAAAGAAAGTATAATGGAAGAACTTGATAAAAAGCCATCCTAAAGTTCCTTTTTAATATTTTCAAATAATGACAGAGACAAGTACTTGCTGCTAAAAACTATTTTGCGTGTTGGTATTGTATAACGCTCATTTAGTTAAGACTTTAGTAGTGGGCAGCTAAATTGTATGCTAATATGTAAACAAAAATTAAAATATCGAACAATTTAAAACGCTTTGAATAGTTATTACTTTACTGGAATACAATTAGTGGCTTTGGTTTTGCTTTATTTATCTCGAATTTTCTGTTTGTAAATTGCATATTTTTTTTATTTAAAGTAAGCTTTTTTTTAAAAAAAAAAAACTTTTAACTACATTCTTAGTATAAAACTATCCTTAACATTTTTTTTTATTTATACGTGATTTTAAGAAGTGTAATAGCTTTGACTACATAATTTTGCAGAATAGTTTACTCTTTTTATGGAATAAAGTCATGATTTTCGTGCATAATCAATTTGAAAGTCGAATAACAAGAACTTTGAAAACATTACTACACTAATGATCACAAGTACTTCAAATATAAATATTAATTATATTTATTTGCAAATTTGACCGACTATACTTTAAGACGTAATATGCTTAATGATAAATAAATATGCAATTTGCTTGATGATAAGATTAAAATAAAACTTTGCTCTTTGGAAAAAAACATGAACTTCACTACATGAACCTTCTAACCAAGAAATTTTAGCTTAAATGTTTTTTTAAACATGCCTGAAATTTAATTTTCATGCGCGCATATTCAGGACTATTTCGAAATTGAGTACCAACTAGTTTTGAAAGCCATATTAAAATTATTTAATGCGTTTGATGAAAGTAATGTATTAAGTAGCCTCAATTATGTTAAACTAAAGTTTTAGACATAATAAATTATAATCTAATACACAAGTATTGCCGTTGCATTGCCAGAAAAAATGTTTATAAATGAATTATTAAATTGCAAGAAATAAAGTTTTAATTAATAATTAGTATTACCCTTTTCAATTATTACTGATGTATAAAAATATACTTATTGACAAATTACTATTCATCTGTTATTTTGCAAAATGATTATATGCTACGCATTTCTATCAAGAAATTAATATTATTTGCCTATACAACAACACAAATTCTGAGTATAAAACAATTTAGTAAAATTTTTACTAATTTTACTAAAAATTACTTTTTAGGAATAAGTTTATGAATTATTTATTATTAATTCTGTATTCAATTTACTGAAATAAATTTTTTTTACGAATAATTCTGATGAATAATCGCTATTTCTGAATCATTGTTATTTTCAAGGTATATTTGGTATTTATGCTATCTTTCATGAAGTTGCGGCAGCATTCAAAAGCGTTCTAAGATTTCTAAGTATGTCTTAGATTTATGCTCTGCAATAAAAGTTTTCCCTGATCCTGAGTAACGTGAGTATTGAGAATTCCTGGAGAATTATGAGCCACTCGAAGGAAAAGGATCAAGGTAGCTTTGAATTTGGGAGTGCTTAACGCAGTGCTTAAATTAATGTGATGCGAATTATGTGGACTTATTTTAAAAATTTTAGAATTAAATTAGGCACTATGAAACTTTTCTTAGAGTACTGTGAAATTTATGTATTATAATGCGTATTTTGGTAGCAATACATATTTTTGAAAGGATTATTTTATATATACTTAGAATATTGAGACTTTATGTTTTGACAATTACATTATGGAGCCTTAGACTAAGTGGATTATATTGAAGTAGTCGAACTAGTTTTGATGCTTATCTAATGAAATAAAATATTTATTTGAATTTTCCGTAAATTGTTTGTAATATAAAACACAATAAATAAAATTAAAATTACTATATTTCTTTCAATTGCATTTTCTTTTAACAAATTTTAACTTTTTTTGTTTCTTTCGCACGTGACTCCTTGTATTTACTACACCATAAAAACATTCTTAGTATGGAAAAATGCACAATTGCAAATAAGTATGATTTTATATTTGATTTTCATATTTGAAATATAAAAAAAATTTAATTATGCTCTTATTAGCCCTAAACTACTCCTAGGGAATAACTTAAATTATTATTCTTTAATGAGTTTTTCTGATCAATTATAAATTAAAAGATTAGAATATTTGTTTTTGATTAAATATATTTCTTGAATTAAGTAATTAGGATTTTAATACATTTGTTTGTAATTAAAGTTCTATATGCTTCTAATAAGTGGAAATGTTTTGTTATAGCTTACAAAAAAGCTTCTTATTTGTAAGTTAATTATTTCCATTTTCTACAGTCATTGGTTTGATTCTAACTTCTGTTTTTATTAAAAAAATTATTAACGATTACATCTGATTGATATAATAATGTGCATAAATTTTATTTTATCATTCTATTATTTTTTAAATTGATAGATTTTAATTTAAGGTAGGCGAATACCCAAAATTCTCAAATTTTTACTATTACTTTAATCTTTTCCAAATTTGGCATAGTGATTTCAAATATAATGAGCAATGCTTTTTGGGCAATTTTTTTTATTTAAATATAATTGATTTATTTAAAACGGTGTTTTTCATCTAAAAAAGGGGTTTACGCCAACACTTCTAGCATAAAAAGTTTTACATTAATTTACCTGAAATTTTTCACAGATGCTATTTCTATATATATCTGTGCCATGAACCTCTAACATCTAGTGTAAGTATACAAGTTTTTTTTTAAAAAAATGTCCAAGTGCAAGTTAATCGAAAAAGATCCTTTTTTGAGGTTAATTTATAGCATTTTTCTTAATAACTTTTTTCTTGTAATTTGTATGTAACTCTAGAGGGTCATTGCATGTATCAGTTCAAAACGAAGAATTTAACACATAATAAATGTTCATAGGATGCATATTCAATGTGGTAGACTTGTTGGCGTAAGCCTCTTTTTTTAGTAGAAAAACACCGTTTTAAATAAATAAATTATCTTTAAATAAAAACAAAAGCCTAAATAGTATTATTTATTATATTTGAAATCACTATGTCAAATTTGGAAAAGATTGAAGCAATAGTAAAAACTTTAGAATTTTTTGAAATTTTGGGTATTCGCCTACCTTAATCAAAGTCGAAAACTTGACTATTTATGCTACTCTGACAATTGAGTCTATGAAACCAAGTTTGCGCATTTTTCCATTTTATCAGTTTTTTTAGGCATATATTTTCCTAATTTCGTATGCACATTCTAAATCCTGGTGTTCTGTAGAAGATTTTTGTTTCTGAGACAGGGGTTTCAAGGGTTGTGCGAATTGTGAAATTTTTTTCTTCAATTTTACATGCCAAAGCTATATTGCACCTTACTCAGCATCTAACAATGGAGTTTTCTTTGACATGAGTTAAAAATACGAGAAACGAAAGCTGCCACAGAGAATTTCTGCTATTGTCACTCACTTTGAACAAAGAAATAAAGCACCGTTTCAGCTATGCAACATTCGTTTTGTGCTGAAATAAGATAGAATGCTCATTTGAATATTTTCTTTTCGATTTGATAGTTAATGCAAAATTAATTACATATAAGAAATGTAATTTATTTAGTTTCAGACTCCAGGTTGTTATCGTTTAGGTGTCTGCTCGTCACTTGACTGTTATTCTTAAATACGGTGCTCGTCGCCAATAGCCCTCGTGTAGCTCTAGTGCTACGATAATTCAAACCTAACCTAACCAGGTTGTCATCATTAACAACCCACTAACTCTGGACCATGCAACGATTTTCAACATAAAGGATATTATTATTTTTAAAAGAAATTATAAATTACTGATATTGCTTGAACTGTTATCTGCACAACTATTGCTTGTAGAATTTCACTTAGCTAATTCAAGATAGAATAAGTAAAAAAGCGTTTATAAAAAGATGTCAAAGCTAATATTTTATTAATATCTATTACTTTTATTCTAATTTTCAACTGCCAATTCAAACTATAAAACAGCTTTAAACTACGAATATGTCTTCAATAGACTAAGGATTAAAAGTTTAGTTATAGGAATATATTGTTTTTAATAGTTTACTTATCCGGATTACCAAACCGCAATTGAAAAAAAAAATCGGTGAAACAAGATGTCTTTGGCAAACTCCGCATTTCAATCAATTTCGGAAAATTAGGCGTTCTAATAAACGGAAGCTAACTTTGTGACGCGTTACTCGACGTACACCTGGCTGCAAACTCATATCATTATTAATTATCAGTTTTGTATTACGTATACATAACTGCTTAATTATTATCATTAATTATCATTAAAATTTCTTTTAATTATTATTTTCCACCATAACTACATATACCAATTTTTAAACATTAAAAAGTGCAATTGAATTTTGTTTGAAATATGCTTTGCCTTGAAATTGGTTGTACTCTAGCACATTTCTATTTACCCAACTGAGGTTGTCAAGGAGTGCAGTTTCCTAATTTCCTGCTAATAGAAAATCAGTGAAGAAGGATCAGAAAGAGGGAAATCATATCAAGTCATTAATTATAACTTTTTCGAAGCGTTATCACCTATCGGGATTAATCTTGATCATTTTTTTTAATCCGGTAATTTCTTAAATTAGCTACTTCAAAAATATGCATTGATTTAATTTTTTTAGTTAATTATATAACGCAGCTTGGCCATCGTGTGTCGCAGTGTAAAATGGCGCAAATGTAAATTGAACACTTTCCCCGTTAATTTTACTTTTTTCATGTAAAATTTATAATAGTTTTTTTTAAATACTCAAATGAATCAATTTTACTGAGCAAAAAATAATTTAATTTAGAGAAGCTGGTAATGTAAAATGCTATCAAGCTTAATTGCAATATTTAGTAATATTGAACAATAAAGAAGTGCAATCTAGCATTTTGAAGGAAGTAAGACACATTAAGAAAGTGCTTATAATTCAAAATTATATCATTTATTTTTTTATAAAAACTTTTAAAAAAACTAATCCTAGCATAAGTATCAGTCTATTAACGATCAATGGTTTGAATTTTTTACAGATTTTAATGCCATTTTTAAATTTTGTACTTATTTCTGTCATTTGTTTCTATAAAATTCTCTAAATAGAATCTCTTACTGTCAATAAACTGTCAGAAAAACCGAAACTACCGGCATTTCAAATAAGAAAGTCCTGTGATTGTCAGTCGGACGCTTTATGCCAAGGATAGTGTCCCACGAGCGCATATAAATTTTTAAACTCGGCATTTTACGACGACATTAAAGCAGGAGTTGCCAGTCATTTCCAAGCGGGCAGTCACACATAATGCACGTTTACCATCATGGGGAGTCGCAAGAACTAGGAACTCGTAAAGCTTTAAGGTTAGATACAGTAGATAATTTTCAAGAGTATTTTTGTTCGGTTTCGGATATTTTTAAAAATGTTTTATTTATCTTAGAATTATGGGACTATTTAAATATGTATCTGGGGCTGGAGAGCCCAGTCGGTTAAGGTGTTTGCCTTGCATGTGGAAGGTCCCAGGTTCGTGTTCAACCAGGCAATGCCATATCCCAAATTTCATAAAAAAATTAAACTAAAGGTTTATTTAAAATTAAAAACAATAATATTTGTTCCCATTGAATTAGCAAAAAAATTTAGTTAATTTACTTTTTAGCGAATATATGTCAAACAATGTCATGATAAGTTTTGCTGTTTATTTTCATAGAAAGTAATGGTTTTATATTTATTCCTTGAATAAATTATTATTCTGCAATAAACAAATTAATTCAGCGAATGATAAATTTCAATTGAATTTGTAGAAGGAGTGCCCAAAAGTTTTAATTCGAACCAAATGCTGTGTTAGGCGATTTTTCTTCTATGATTTATACATCGTGTGTGGAAGCGGTTTTATGTAATAGACATGGCAACATTCGTTTTTAAAAGTCAGCAGTAGTTTCGCTCTTTTGTAATGACTTAAAAATGAGTGGCACAAATGCAGCTTTATTTTAATTGACAAATAATTATTTGGAAGTCAATATTTTAAACATACTTTAAATATTCGAAATAGTAGTAAAAACTAAAATAGGTTTTCCAATCCCCATTGTTAGTTTTAGAAAAACGTAGTTTAAATCTTCATGATAAACAATTGTTTGCAATGACATGTTGCGATGGTATCTTATTTGTCTTGGTTTAAAAAAATATATAATATATTAATTACATTTATTATAATTAATTTATTGTCCATTTAATTTAATAAAAACATAAAATGAATCACTGAAAAATTGTTTGTTAAGAGCAAATTTACCTACAATTTTGAAAAAAAGTTTTGAATAATTTGAAGCACAGATAAGAAACAACAAGTAATTTCGTCTTTTATGCAGCGACCGAATAGCTGAGTATAAATTCAGGTTTACATTAAGGCAGCTTCAAGGTGACACACACAGATCTAAGAATTCGAAACGTATTAAATGGCTTGTTGTGTACAAACTTGCATGGATGTGACTCTTAGCATTTAAATTTGGGAATGAGGGTCGTTTAGAATCATAATAATGGACTAAGATGTAATAAAAATTCCAAGAAGGAAATTCTAAAATGTATGTGTACTGAGGAATGAATGTTTACTTTTGTTTTTTAATTTAATTAATAAAAAAGTTCTGGTGAAAGTTTTATTTAGAGCATATGAAAGTGATTTTGTTTAATGAATTTGTGTTAATATTATAGCACGTGTTAAGGGTATGGTTCTACTTTTTTAGAGTATAAAATGGAATATTGTCACCAAAAAAATGTATAATTATTAATGTTTAGAAAAAAGTGTTTATTATTAATTTTTGATGAATAAAAAATTTAACTAATTAAATAATTCGAGTAATTTATATTAATTTTTCGAAATATTAGTTATAAAAGTATATACTGTTCCAATTTATATGGCACTTTGCTTCATCCTGTATTTAAAAATTGGCTAACATTTTCAATGAAAATTTGACCAGAAATTTTTCTTGTTAACGTTCAATAAAATTTTCACAAATTCTTACAAACTAACAACATAATAAATAATTGTAATGGCGAATAGTAAAAGATGAACAATCCGTTAAGAGGTACGTTGACCAGCACTATGAACTTTTCATAGAGATCGATATAAAAAAACTGATGAAGATCCATTAAATTTCTTATAACAATCGTTTGAAGTTCAACCCTAATTTTTGAGCTATTAAATAACAAATTTGTGTAAAATTAATGATGTTAGTGCTAAGAAGATAATGTTTTTCACTAATTAATAATAATGAAAGTAAACTTAGGTACTTACTATTATATTAAAAACGATAAAAGACAGAAAGCTTTAAAACAATCAAATTATTTGATATATAAACATAAATAATAATAAAAATAGTGTTTGGATTCTGAAAACAAATTTATTTCAGAGAAAAGAATTTGGGAGCATAAATCCTAAAGGGCATAAAAATAACTGAAAATCTAATCATCTTCTTAAGCTATTGCTAAAGATAAATGAAACAAAAGACCGAGTACTCCAAGAAATTTAATTTTCTATGCATCAAACTTACTTCAAATGAAGGATTTAATAAAAAGATGAACAATTTTGTGTATGAGTAATGAAATATTTTTGATAAAACATATTTGATATCAAACAGCATTTTTGAAGATTTTTTTTATGATGAAGTAATTTTTTAAGTTCAATTACAGAATATTAAACAAAACAAATGCCTTTTTTTAAAAGTAAATTGTCAGCATCAATTACTTAAAGCTAAATCCGAGGTTTGTTTTTGTTAAGAAATAAATAACCCTATGAATAATTTGCTTAATTTAGGAAAATTGAAACTTGAAGAGGAAAAAAGAAAGTTCTCTTGAAAATTAAATTAGTCGTATTTCCTTAATAAAGTATACAATTCCAACTTTTTTTAATTAAAAATAAGAATTTAATTTCATAAGTTGTGCTTGGTAATTGAATTATTTAAGAAGACATTTCAGTTGGAAAGCATTTTCGGATTCTATTTAAGTTTATTCTTTAGTGGCATTTTAGTTAAACATATCTGTACAGTAGATGAACGAATATGTCTAAAGACAAAACTGAGGAACAATAAAGTTTTCATTCAGTACATTTACTTAAAAAGTTGGATTCAAGAATTCTACTGCGTTGATAGTTTTTATGAACCATTTAAAATTTTATTTAAAACTGTAAAAATACGAAGTTAACGAGAATTCTGGATATTTTATAAAAGAAAGTAGGGTAGACTGACCAGTGAGTGAGCAGGCCCCAGTGAATGAACATTTAGCAAAATATAATTAAAAAAAATAAGGACTGAAAATCATTCCACTATATGGATTTGCAACACTGACTTCCTCCCAAGTAGTAGGAAGCTATCTGACAAAGGTTGGTTGTGTCCTGGTCATTATATCCAGGTATTCATTCACTGGCGAACGTGACGTCTTAAGCGTTCATTCACTGGTTAGTCTACCCTACTATGTGCTTCAACCGAACAAGCTAATCCTTTACCGTAGTGTAGGGAATTTCCTTCGGATATGAACATCAGTTTAAAGAATCAAAACGAGGATGTAGTTGAATTTTAGACTTTTTAAGGCTCTTAAATTTCTGTAGAAATTAAAATAAATAAATTATATTAAAAAAATATTATAACACATTATCATGATATATAACCTTATTTTTTGTAGTGAAATAACGTTGCACTAATTGTATTTGGGGATCAGTGTTAATGTTAATGGGTCTCATAATTTTTAACTAGGTAGTCACTTGAAATATCTAGGTAGTCACTCGAGTTGTCACCAAATGAAACTTTATAGCGACGTCGTAAATGGCGCCAGGACTAGGACCATAATACATTTGTAGCGCACCCAAATATTTGATGGTAAATTTGACACGGCACTATATATTTGTCGGATTTTATTTTTGTTTAGCACGAACCGTTTATAGACTGTCTAAGTTATAAGAGAAATGGCGAATGTATCCTGTGTAGAATGACGCCTTAACCAAACGTCCTACCTTCCCGGCCTTATTCTTTTAGCATAATAATTTGTCACAATTAAAATTTAAAGTTTAAAACTTTTTTTCCTCTTAATAAGAAATTTTTTCAATATATAACTTACCAAAAATGTATTAACCAACAGCTCTTTCTTAGTTGTCCAACCACAGTATTTTTTCCTTATATATTTCAACTTTTAGAACCTACAAAAGGAAAAAAAAATAACGATTATTGGAGACTATAAATATGTTTACAAATATAGGATATTAGTATTTTGAAAATTAAAATCGACTATCTACAATAATAATTCATTGCCTGTAACTTCTTTTATTTAATTAATGTAATAAAAACAATAACTTTTTCTTTTAATTTCAAATTGCAAATAAAATGAGTTAGCCATTTACTCTTAACCTTATTTTTTCTCTTATTTTTACCAGTACCAAAACACTTAACCATCATTGTACAATATAGTCCAAACGTACGATATGAAAATATTAAAAAAATACGCAGTACAATTATTTGTTTTAATAACCACCCGAGGGAAATGACAGTTGTAACAGCATAAGCAATGAACAATATTCATTTATCATAAAAATATTTCTAATACAATTGTCTAAAACATCTGCAATCAAAATCCCCATAAAACCTATTTACAACACATAAATATGACTTTCATCATTAACCTTCGATCTTTCCGCCATTTTAAAAGGGGGGATAAAGGAAAAACCATAACAGATCAACAAATTGGTTTTCCATCTGCATTTAAATATTAAATCTGCACTTAAATATAAAATTGGTTAGCCTTTAGCCTTTATCTTTTTTTGTTTCTTTTCCTTTTTCTAGTGCCAAACTTCTAATATCATCACGAATTGTGATATCCAAATATAATTTTGCAAATTGTTATAAAAAAATTTTCGTACAATTATTAGTTTTCGCAACCACTTGAGGCAAATGACGCTTGTAATATAGCATCAGCAATGAATAATATTCATTTATCATAAAAATATTTCTGGTACAGTTCGTGCAAAAACATCTGCAATAAAAATCCCCATAAAACCATTTACAACACGTAAAAATGACTTTCATCATTAACCTTCGATCTTTCCACCATTTTAAAAGGGGAAATAGAATAAAAACCATAACAGATCAACACATCGGTTTTCCATCTGCATTTAAATATTCTATCTGGCAATCTCTCCCCTCCTGTGCGAAACTGCGATTATTTCCTTGTATTATTCGAGGAGACCGAACAAAAAAAAGCCGCGAGAAAAGCCTCAACCACAGCTCATTAAAGCCTCGAAATCTCGGGCAGCCATTTTAAATCACGCTCATTTATTTTCCATTTCGGTTGTGTTCTTTTTTGGCCTCCTGTTCGCATCGATATTACCGAAATGAGGCTCCTGGGACCCATGAGGATTGTGTTTACACATAGGATTTCTTTTTTTTTTTTGTCTCATTTTATGCGTGATTATGTAAGTGTAAAATGATTTTCTTGCAATATGCAGTTTTGTGCTTTGAGTGAATTGTAACTGACGTTCGGCCGATATTGAGTAAAATTGTTTTGAGAAATAAATTTAGTATAAATTCCAAAGTATTTGATTTTTGTTATTCTTAAAGTAATACCTTTTAGAGAGGTTTAACATAGTCAATAATTAGTTCGTAATATCGAGCGCTTGTTAAGTTACAACTACCGGAAGTTGAAGTGCAATTGAACCAGTATAAGAGTCACACCACGTGTACGGATATATTGTTTACTTAAATTTTCCAAAGGGCAAAATTCCCCTAGTATTTTTGGAGGTTCTAATCTTGAAACCATCAGGGGACGAGCCCATGTATATTGCATCACTGCTATTGCATCATCTTCCTACTGCATCACTAGCTATTCAATTCTAGACTGAGCACGTTTATTCCAATAAATACGTAAATTTTGCTTATTTAAATTAACTTAAAACTCTAATATTTATGGTGTGACAGCCGAAGGCAATCTTGACCGTTTCAGAAAAATATAAAAAAGGTATGGTGAAATCTTCTATTTGAAAGGTCTCCTTAACTGTTATAGTATGTAAGTGAGTTGTGTGATAAAATAAATCAAAATTATTAGTGAAGAAGATTGCCGCTGTTTGTTAATATCACGTAGTCCACCACGTAGTCACGTGTCTCTACAGTTTACGTTGGGTGCTTACTTAGATCTCGACTTCATTAGTTGACCACGGTTCTATATTAGCAGTTATAAATGAGTGGTGTTAAATCTCTATCAGTCTTATGCAAAAAAAGACAGTGATTTGTATTTAAATAGCTATAAAAACTGAATAGGTTCCTTCAGGGACAGGTCTAAATTGCGGAGGAGATGATCTATAGATGGCAGCGTCTGTCGCGTATGTGTGTGTTGTGGCTGTCTTGCTTGACGAAGGTTTATAAGCGGGTCTCTGACCAAGCACAGAAACCTAAATATATATGCCTATAACCTACATGAATAGGTAAATGCGAAAAAGAGGTTCGTTATAAAAGAGAATTTCCCTTGGCAACTTTCTTTTAATAAGCTTTTATTTCTTTTAACACAAAAGTGAAAGAAGTTAGGAAGTTAACCCCTAGTTTTTTTTTTACATTTAAAAATTCATCCCTTTTCTGCTAAAATAAAGTTACAGTTACGTTATTGTCAAACTAGTGAGTGATGGCTTCAAACGGACAATTGTTATTTCGGCTTTATCCAATTATCTAATGTGGAGAGTTTTTGAGAAACATAAGCTTTGGAAAATAGCTTGATGGATAGGGCAGGTGATTAAGTTTTATTAGAACAATTTATTCGAAAAATCTTTATTTAACAACATAGGGTACTAAACAGAGAAAAGGGTAACTAAATAAATAAAAAAAACGCGGTGATAAAAAATAAGTTTTTAAAATGTTTATTTTTTTTACCTAAAAATAATTGAGGGAAAACTGTTAAAAATTAGGATTTTTTTGGTTTTATATCTTCTTATACAATAATTTCAGTAACAAAAACTAATTATATAAAATCTTTCATAAAAGAAGCTGAAGTGGTACATTTTTTTCCATAATAAAAACTTTTGATGTGTTTTCTTCTCTTTTAGATTTAGTTAGAAAAATATCTTCTTTTTAAAATAACATAGTAACGGTTTACATGTAGAAAAAATATGGTGAGAAATTAATTTATTAAACAATTTAGGGATGTGTAACATCAAAGATTTTCGAACGCCTTCTTAAGAAATATATGCAATTAAAGGAACTTATGTCCCCTATAAGGCAATTTTAATATTTTTAAAACCGAAAAAGTTGTAACTAATCTTGCTCTTATAAGGTTTCCTCAAATACCCTATTATGACGTTTGAAAAATACTGGATACATATATCAATTATGAAGCCTGTACCTCCTTTCTTTTTTCAGAAATATCTCGAAAAAAAGTTGTATGGAATCTTTTGTGCCTGCGTTATTTTTCTATTAAATCTAAATAATAAACCCATTAGGTAATTCAAATTGTGTTCCAATTTTGAAATTTGTAGCACTTTTAGATAGAGCTGTTTAGTGGTTTCAGACAGACAGAACGATTGATAGAGACTCAACACTCTCTAGAATGTGTAAAAAACACGACATTTTCCTCAATGCTGTCATTATATTAAATTTCATACTATGCAATTAAAAGTAGCAAATGAAAATAAAATAAAAAATGTAATTAAAAATTTCTATTTTTAATGAATGTTCATTTTCTATTGTTTTGTGGTTTTCGATAAGTCAAATTAATTCGAATATTTGAAATTTGAAGCATGTACTCAATTAAGGAAAAAATAACGTACCATATTTAAATTAAGCTCCTTACAATGAAAAAAAGATCTTCACAAAAGTCTAATTAAAAAGCATGTTAAAAAATTAACTTCTCCGAAGTATTTTCTTCAATTTCATTATTAAATGCTTTTAAGAACACGTGAAGCTTGCTAATGGCCCTTTTTTTTATCTTCTTTCATCAAATGAAAGGTTTAAAAAACCTTACAACGACTTTTCGTGGTTGGTTAACACAATTTTGGCTCCGAGAAAGCATTTAATTGGGTTCATTTTGAGAAGAACGTATTTTTTCGTACTTTCACTGTGTGTTAAGTACTACCTATTTTTGTTAACCTATTTCAATGGAACGTTTAAAAATTTATTTATGTAAACAAATGGTTTATAAAAGCCTAATTAATAACAATATATACTCAAAGTTTGATTTAGCATAAGTATTGTTGAATTGTGAGTTCCGTATGAATTTATAAATAATGCACACAAGTATTTTAACATATTGCGCAGCTTGGATGTTTTCATTTATAACTTATTTATTATTTGTATTACTTTTTTATTTATAATTATAAGTGAGTAGATTTATTTAAAGAAAATTAAATTACTCCATTTAATAATTTTCAACTGCATTATTTAGCACACATTAGTGTTTTCGTATTAAAAGAATCAGATTTCAATTCAATAAAAACTATTCAATTCCATTAATTGTCTTTAACTTGTTTTTTTTCTTTCAATAGATGTTTTTTTAAAAAACGGAACATAAAAGTACATAAAAAGACAAAACCAGACATTGATAAATGATTTCAGAAATCGTGTTTATTTTATTTTAAAATTAGTTTAAAGTACAAACTAAAAACTTTAATTGAACTTTTATGTACGTTTTGCCATAATTAGTCAAAATATATAAACTCCCACTGCATGCATTTTGTATCTAGATTGATGCTTGTGAACTAAAAAAATATTTATTTTTTAAGTATTAGAACCGCCCCGGTGGCACACTCGTTAGGATTCTAGCCTTTGGAGCTGCTGGGGTCGGGTTTGAATCCCGGTCAGGCATGGATGTTTGACTGTCAATAAATGTTGTTATTTGTCAATGTGTTTGTGTCGTCTCTTTCTTTGTGTGTCTCTTGTGCTTGTGTCATCTCTGGGGCTTAGTACAGTAGACTTAAAGTCGTAGTGCTTGACGATCTTGCCCCCCCCCCCCTCCCTCCACAAAAAAAGTATTAGAACAAAACTATAAGACTACGAATCCACCCTTTAGGGAAAATAATGCTTATGTAATTTATAGGTAACAAATAAAGTAAGGGTTTGTAACTAGTTTTTGGATCAAGGGTTTGTAACTAAGTCGCTGCTTTCATGTGATTCAAAAAAGTAAAACTCATGCAAATTCTGCATATATTACTACAAATTGGCAAATCAATATCCACCTATGGGCAACGTTTGAAAACCACTTTGTACAATGTGACCTATTTATTTGTTCCAAATATATATAGTTTTCTAGAATACTTTTTTTCTGCTATTTTAACTGCAATAGGTATTTAAACAATAGCTTTGTTTAATTTAAAATATTTTTTGTTCTTACTTATAAGAACGAAGCATTTCCTTTAGATGAATGCAGAAATATTTAATAAAATACATGTTTAAGTCAAAATCGAAATATTTCTTTTTATTCTCGAAAACTTTTCTCTGTCATATATCAATGCAAGTTTTTTGAATGCTCAAACCTTTTTCTTTAGAGATTTCAAGATAAGTTTTCATACTGTGAAAGGAAGATGTTGCGTAAAAGAGACAGCACTTAAGCATTTGAAAGGGCACCAAACAAATTCACCTGGACGATAGATGTCAGGAATTTATTTTACTCCTTCCTAAAAGCCAGACGTCTTCAACACTCGCACGTTGAAATTTATTTTGCCCAATTGATTTATTTCTGCGAATGGTTTTTCATCGGCTTGACAAAGATGTTATTGATATTTTTGACTTAAAAAGCTATCCATTTGAAACGTCTATTTTCAAATATTTTATTTCGGCAAAAAAGTTTAAAAAAAAAATGTTTCCGAACCGATCCATAGTGTCATAAATGCGCTGTCGAATTATCTATAGCGTTTGTTGACTCTTGTTTTTATTTATTACCTTAAATTTGAACTTGTCTCAATAAAGAGATTTAAATTTGTTTCATAAATTTATTTCTACACAAGATACCAGTTTAAGAAAAATTAAGAACAATAACTACAAACAGACGTTTTTTTCGCAGATGGGATTTTTACTTTGCCTACATTCGACTTCTTAAAAGGGGCTCCATAGATTCGACTGCGTGGACCAAAGAAACTTAAGGGGAAATGTGAGCACTGAACTGCGGGTCACAAAGCAAAGTTCATCAATGTTAATTCAATAGAAAAAAAAATTCTGCCACATTTCTCCGACTGATTGAATATTTTTACAAATTGATTTTTATGTGATAAATGTAGCTTACTTACAGGTGCCGACTATCTATTCTTAAAATATTCTTTTTGAACTATTTTATTAATATTAAAATGTTTTATTAAATAATTTTACAAAAAGTATTCGTAGCAATTGGTTATATAGATCAAAATATCAAAGGTAAAATTTAATAGGTTTATTTCCCTGAGTTTTCATCGTAAATCTTATTGTTCGTACATATATTAGTTAAAACTTACTGTCAGTTTAATGAGTTGTTTTTTTAGTTGAATAAACGTTGCATTAGAGCTACTTAATATATGGGCATCGGTCCTTGTAATTTGGAACTGCGGTCAGGCCACAAGAGTCCAACACTTGAGCTGAAATGAAACGCAATCTCATAGCATCATCGCGCCACCCTTAAATTTATATCAAACCAAATTGCCGTACTTTTCTTTACAGCAGAACTCTGACAGCGAATCAGTAGTTCGACACAGAAAAATATTGAAAGAAGAGATTATCGACGGCCTGAGGTATTTTAGGAACATGGGAGGCAAGTTTTATCGAATAGAATTGCAGGTGGCTCTGGTGGAACCCTAATGTTCGACTGAAAAAGTGATAATATATGGTTTTATTTTGATAAAAGATTCGTTTTACGATCTGGTTTTACTTTCATTCAGAGATTTGACTCGTATTTTTGTATCAATCAGACTTCTTATAAAGGATAAAGTTTTTACTTTAAAGTCTCGCGTTAGAGAATTATTGTACAATGAATGGACGGGGGCTGTTTTTGAAGTTGATTATATTTTTGAGAGGATGTGTTAAGTGTAAGGGTATTCGGATGCAGACTGTATTTTACGACTGTCAATGGTTAAAGAAGTTTAAATTTTTTAAAGTTACTATAAGTTGGTTTTGAAACGATTTATACATTAAAATAACGCATGTTAGTTTTTACAACCAAGAGTGTTATATTGGAATTTTTTTGTATTATTCCTTTAATAATATTTAGTGGGACTTTTATAAATTTATCTTTCAATCAATTTTTAAAAATTTTCATAATAATTAATAAAAATAAAATTAGTGAAATATTTATAAGCAAATGCGATTTTGAAGTAAAAGAAGCAACGTCAGAGGCGTTAAATATAATAATACATAAATATTCGACAGTACAAGGTGTTTTAGAAGCCCCTACTTTTAACAGTATTTCCAAATAAGTTATTTAAAGACTACTCAGTAAGTAAATGTGATACTTAAATTAAAGTTAAAAAAATACTTGTAATGATTGATATTGTTTACTATTTTAAAGTAGAAAAGTCATTTTATTTATCCAATAAATAGAAGTACGCAGTTGAGTTTTAATGATTATTCTTTATCTAATAAATAAACTTTATTTGATCTGAAGATATATATTGACTTTCGAAATTCACAACAACTGCTAATTATTTAATTAATCACCAGATAGTCTCACATCAGAATACCGATTTCTGCTTGAAACGTAAACGGATAAAGCTCTACATTTCTAACATTTTCATCGCTCAAAATTAAAATGTGCAATTATGAAACAGCTGGGAGGCAAGGATAACTTTACTTCTCGGTTTAATGCCTGGTCTCTGCCACCGTTGTGTATTGATTGTCGATAGTATCTCTTGAGCCGTGGCATCGTTTTCTCTAATTATTGGAATCGATCGCCTGAAATGTTCCCTTCCACATCGGAAAACTTCGCCAAGTCCGAGGAAAAGCCAACAAAAGGACTTAAGTGTGGATGTAAAATAAACTACAGTTTGTTGTTTTTCAATTAATTTTTAGTTTCAGTTTGAATTATCGTCACACTAAAGCTGCGCTAGTGCTATTAGCGACAGGAGTCGTAATTTAGAACCACAGTTAAGTGACGAGCTGGCACTTGAGTAATCACCCAACGCAACTGTCAAAGGCGCCATCGTACACATCATTGAGAACATAGTGCACTTTTTCTACACGGGTCGTCATATTCGTCACATTTATTTTAAATTAACTAGCCAGGTCTTAAAAAATGCAGAGAATTATCAAAGTACGTCTAAAAGATCGAAACTAGAGATTATTTCGTAATAAAATACACGTTATCTTACACTGGTTACCAATGTCTATTTTGAAAATAGCATTCTTTAAGAAAAAGAGATTTATTAAAAGTGTATTTCTGGTTAATTTTCAAAGAACTGCGGTCCACGTGTAATCCTATGAAAGCTCACGACAACAAAAACAACAACTATCTTTGTGTTAGTGATTTTTTTAATTCGTACAGGCTCCGGTTTTGTCCATTGGCATCTTACAATTTAAAATAAAGATTGAAATGTTTTTGTAAAACTTTAATCACTGGTTATAACTCATATCAGCTCCATTTCTTAAATAAGAACACAAGTTCAGACCACCTGTTCAACAGAAGTCCCAACCATTCCACTCGGCTGGACTTGAGTCACCGCTTCCTTCCCCCCTTCTTGACAAATTGGAAAGGTGTACGAGGTTCGAATCCATAAAAGATGCGAAGGCAATCCGCTATAAATTTTACATTAGCCCCTCTCTGCCATTAACGAAGCTCGAGTTACACTGATTTAATCGACGAGATGTGTCGGCTTTTTTTCTTCGACTTGCCATTTGGAGTTGTTGGAAGCGGAATCACGGCGAGTTCGGCAACTGTTATCCGTTTCTTTGAGAATGGTATTTGTAGAACGTGGGAGTCCATCCGACTTAAATTAGAACTAATGTCGAAAGCGATCATCAATTCTGTTCGAGTTGTTTATTTTATTGTTTTTCGTGAGAGATGGGAATGGAAAAATTGGGAAAATAAACGGACCTTCGATACTTCAGGTCCCTTGTCTTCTTTTTTTTACATTTTTTTTTGTAACACAGTGTAATAAATAGTGTTGAATGGAATTTCTAAAGCGATTGAGACACAATACTTGAACAAGAATTAAGAATAAGATCATATTAGTGCTTTACAGTTCAATTAAAAAAAATTTCAGGCTGAAATAAAGCATAAAATACTTGTAAAACTTGGAAAATGGAAATTATTGTACTCATTTGAATAACATGTTTTGGATATAATCACAAACCCAATTTAATTATAAACTAAATGAAATTCTAATCAATATTTTTCACAAATGCTAATTGTAATCTAAAATAAATGTAGTAATAAACTCGCTAAATTGAATTTTTAAGACAACGTATTCGAAATAATACTATTTTTGTTCTTTTATGGTTTATATACTTGATTTTACAACTATATATCAAAGAAAATCATATAACAGCAAATATTTACTATGCAAATATAATATGTTCGACAAGCTTTCTAAAGTATTTTTTTGTCTTGTTTCTACTACGATTTCTTCGAACATGTATTTAAAAAAATAGGAATTATATATTTGAATAATTCTTATTTTCCTACTTATAAATCCGTTAAGAAAGCGATATTACAATTGTAGAATATTCCATTTATTTTTTTTATCAAAATACGACGAATCTAATTCCGTTAATGCAATGCTTTATAGGTTTGAATTTTTGTCGGCACTTACTTGCCTCCATGTTTTCGTAATTATGCTACTGTATATAAAACACCCAAATTACTTGTGTTTTTACATCAAAATAAATTGCAGTGAAAATGAGTTTACTCGGCTATTTAATTAATAAAAATTTACTAAGACAAAATATTCTAAATTAAAGTATTTAAACAAAAATTATGTTTTTTAATGTCGCTGAATATGTTTAAAAAATCTAATTTTAAAAACTATTGTCAACTCTTCTTATATGAAGATTGACTAAAATGAAATAAAATATTCAAACTTTTTACTGAATTTTTATACTTAAAACAAAATTCAACTTTAAATGGTTAATACAATTTTCCAATATTTTATCTACAAATAATGTTGTTTATTCTTGTAATAATATTGTTTTTCTTTTGAAGACTGGTTAATATTTTCAAAATCAAAATCTTTCTCTCCTATAACCTAGGAATTCCGTTTTTATTCGATTTTCTCACAAGAAATAGATAATAAATGGCGGAAATGATAAGAAAATAACTTTTCTACGTTTTATATTTTCCTTTTTCCTTTTTTCGAAACCTTTTGCAATATTTATTTTTTTCTCCTACATCTCACACAACAGCCCTAGAGGGATCCTTGCGAAAATTTTCTCTGATATTTTGCCTTCTAATCCGAGATTTCCGATTTAGATATATTTATTCCGACTACATACACTTGTAAATCTAGTTTTGTTCCGTGTCTTTATTCGTCTAAGCAACTGAAATATCTCAGGTTATTTCTTCGAATGTCATGGGATTTTATACGCAAACAATAGTATACACTTTAGTTTCAAGATGAAGATTTAGGTTTTGCATTTGATATTTTTGGTTTTGTTTAAGGGAAGGTAAACTAAGATAAGATCAACGAATCCTTAATTTTTGCAATATATTAAATGAACAAATTACCTGAGTATTATACGTTATACATCTAATTCTAGTGTATTATTATTTTGCTTTTAACTTAGCTTATTGGTACATACCTGAGAATATTTGACTGCTTAAAAAAGCACTTGCCGTCTTAAGTTACACTTGAGAGTAAAAAAAAAACCCTAGTAATTTCTTCTAATTAACCGAAAGAATAAATAAAATAGACAACTCATTAAATCACAAATTTTTTTGGGGGGTGGGGTGGGGGGTGCTTAAAAGGATTTTATTCTAAAACGTTTGTTAATATTCCTCGTTATTTATTCTTTATTTACTTCTTATTTTAAATATTTTATATGCAATTACAATATAAATTATTAAAACATCAAACTATCAACTACAACTAAACAACATTAAAAATACTTATGATAAAATATACCTAGTTTAATCAGAGTAAATCGAGGATAATAACCGTTGGTTTTGCTAATTCAAAGCAAATATTCAATGTTTTACCAGTCTGTTCAACAGCCAGTGCTTGTAACATATGGTGTTTTAAAAGGGCAAATGTTTTAATCTTCTTAAAAGCTTACAATGTTTGTATAGTTAACGTCTTTTTTTTCAAGAAAAATGCTCTTTTTATATTTCTTCTCCACCTTTTTTAGTCATAAATGTTGTTTTATTTTACGTTTCATGTGTGCTTATATTTTCGAGTTTATTATTTTATTATCATCTTCACTTCTAAGTAAACTCCTACTCATATATTCTTTACGTATTTTTATTTTTAAAACAAATGCTCATTCAAAAGCACGTTTTGCAACAATTTTTTTAAAACTTGAGGAGGACATCAATCTATTGGAGTATAAGTTTACCCTCCCTTCATTTAGTGTCATTTATAGTGCATTCTATTTTTTAATACTATTTATAATTAACAGTTTTTTGAAAAACCTTCAAAATAGCGTCTGATACTTGTACTAAATCATTTGTTGTACAAGTAATTAAAGACGGATACTTGTCAGCTGCTTCGACATCGTAGTTGAAAATCTTAGCATTCTCGTTTACAATAGAATAGGTATTATTCTGAAAAACTTTGAAAATGAAGTTGTAAAGTTCATTCTACAAAAGTATTCTGTGAAAGAATTCTAAGAACGTATAGATTAAGACAGCTAAGGAGCATTAGTACAGACAGGTTAGGCAAAAATCATTCAGAACCTTGCAAACAATTGCCTAGGGCAGAAAATTGACATACCTGTGTTCTACTTGATGAGCTGAATAACATACTAAAATTCCTTAAAAATCCCCCTTGTGTCTATTATTTTTTAAAAGATTCTCAGCATTTAACCCCCCCCCCTAGGGGGGGGGGTATTGTAATACCCCCCCAGGGGTATTACAATTTATTTTATCTTTTTTACTGATATCCAAATATGGAAATTTTTCACTTCGTTTAGACATTATGAAGAATGTGCACACAAATTCTAATCTTTGTAATTGAGAATGAATCATTTTTTTAACCCTCCTTTTATCAGTTATTTCGAGTGTCTTACTACAAGTGTGCTACTTTTTAAAGGTCCATAGAGCATTAAATTCTCTGGAGTACTCTACCTCTTTAAACACCTATAAATATATCTAGTACACATAATTCACGCTTTTTGAGACTTTTAAAATCTAGTTCGGACAAAAAAAAAGCAATTGACTACAATTTTTTAGCTTCGTAGTACGTTTTTTTTGGAATATAGAACCGCCAGGGAATGTTTCCTCTTTAAGTCCCCTGCAACTAAAAGTACATATGAGGAATTTGGAAGACTTTTAGTAAGTCATTCAGCTTATTTTAAATGTAACAGGTATGCTAATTTTTAACTGTGCACCCATTTTATGCAGGATTAGCCATTAAATTGTCTGGAATACTTATTTTTATTTCAATTTGGTTCAATAAATTTTATTTGCTAATATAATTTTCGCGGAACAACACGATGTAAAAATATATAGAATGAATGATTATGACAAAGGCAAACATTAACTTAAACCAAAATATGCCAATAATTTTGTATAGATTTACGTTTATTTGCATTAATAAATTCAATAGATTTTTTTACAAATATATTATAAGGGCAGTTTAAGAATAATTAAAAAGTTCTGAGAAACTAATATTTATTTGGTGGAAATTATTTACAATGAAAACATAATTTTGAATCAGTTTACTTGTAATATAGTTAACTAAGTATTTATAAACATTTATATTCAAAGCAAATGATCCATTGATTTTTTAAAGCTATAAATGATTTTCTATTATTTCTGTTTCACCACATTTTCCAAAACTAACACCATTAAAGTACATAGTTTGAGTACAGATTATAATGTAACACGATCAGTTATATATCTGGGTTTCCACATTAACTAATCACTAGTACATCAATCCCCCTGAACAAGGTATTACACGAATTAACACAGAGTCCTAATGCCAAGTTCCACCCCTCAATCCCATTTAATACCACACCAAGATTAAATTGCATTCGAAACCCAATCCATTAAATACGATACTTAAGTCAATAAAGACCATTCGAACGCAAAAGTCTATAGACCTATCTTGAGACCAATGACCGGGCACGAATTTCAAGTAAGGCAGACAGTGTCATTTCGGCCATAATAATTTAACATATTCAGTTTCGAAATTCTGTTACAGGATGTGGAGTTATATTTTATCTAAGAATAGGTTGAATGAATATCTAGGAACAGAATGAATTGTGCACTGAATGAATGAAGCAATTGGATTAAACAAAAGTGTCAGGGGGTTTGAGTGCTTTTTTAAAGCTTTTCAAACGAATATTCTTCAGTTTACGAAATTCTATTCGTGTTTGACGCTATTGTTGATATCCAAAAGAATTATAACACGGAAAATTCAAATGCGAGTAGTATTCAAATTGTGCTATGTCTTTGACAAAAATATGTTTCAAGCATTCAGGGCATAAAACCTAATTTATAGCCATTGTTAAATATTCGAATATAATTTGATGTATATTCAATTTGCGACATTAATGCTAATGAAGTCTTTTGTAAGCAGGGATCTTGTAGAAACATTGCAAGAAAACAACAATATTTATAACAATATATAAACAAACCGTGTAACTTTAGAATTGAGGATTATGTAATTTAGAGCACAGTGGAAGAAAGGGCTATGTGACAAAAGTGTGACAACAAGAAAATAAGCTATAAAGTTTTTAGTTTGATCTGTTATACTTATATCTGTTAAAAATAGTAAACGGACAAAATATACTTTTCTTTCTATATTTAAAGGAACTAGAACTTGTTTTAGGTAATAGTTATAACTTTAGATATTTAAATGAAGGTATAAAGCGTTCATTGACACAAAAATATCAAAACTTTCAAAAATGTCACTTTGCACGTTATTTCACTACTATGCTCTTTAATTGTTTGTCGTGTCCCCTTCGTAATAGCTCGTTATGTATTGCAGATATTCTGCTTATAAATTCAGTTTCTAAAACATGTTGCTGCAAAGCATATCTTGGCTGGTGAATGAGTCAACCGCGTTGCGTGTATTATTAATCTAGTTTAGAATGCGAGTGTACAGCATAGGAGCAGGAGGATTGCTTAATATTGGAGAAAGTATGCAGACCCATACAGTTTCTATGTAAAGTTTGTAGACCGATCGTCTACACTATTGAATTGTTAGGAATCTGACCATTTCGGTATGGTGAATTACGTAAACAGTTAACATATTCCTATTGTAATGACCAGATATATCGCACATAAATATTCTGTATCTAATTCTGTTACAAACTATAGAGCTATTGAACTATAATTAAGCTGGATTGGCATTAAGTGGCTCGTTTGATTTAATGAAGGGCATGATATAATGATACTTTGATATGTGCATTCTTTATTGTTACAGGGGTTGAACAGAAAGATTAATAGATTTTTAGGGTTTATTTTTTACACTTTTTCTAATTTCCTACGACTGCTTTCAATTTTGTATGCTAAAATTTAAATGAAATATATAAAAGAATTTTTTTCAATCCTTTAACATTATTTCTTCTATTTTCTATTACACATTTTAATTATTTTAACCCTGATGGTTAAATTAGCATAGACTCGCATTTTATCCTTTTAGTTTTACTAAGAGATCGAATAATTGGCATTAAACTTTTAGCGTTTGGTTCTTTTTAACTAAACCCAATCCTGTTATCATTGGTACGGACATCTTTAAGGTTAGTTCTCGTTTCCGTATTCTTGTCAAGTCTTGGAAATTCTTTTGTTTTCACAGGAGAGCAATCTGAAGTGACGTAGCGAAATAATTTACGATGCACCAGGGATATCGACAAACTTTGACTTATGGGATGCAAGTGTATCATGTAATATATCATTGATAGCGACACGATGACATACGTGAATGTACTTTAGATATGAATATGCATTCATAGATTTATTAAAAAAACATATCTTAAGAAAAATGGTTATTTTCAATATTTTATATTTTTGATATGCAGACACTTTTGTTCAACTCGTGCTTGTGGAAAAAAGATGAGACGAGTGATTATTTTAAAAGAAAGTTAAATTTTTACATACATTTTTTAGAGTTTTTCTGCTTTTTTCCCCTAAATATTTATGGTTTGTTTTTCATTCCTTTTTTTAATTATATAAATGCCAATCTTAAAAAAGTAAGCTCATTAAATAGTTATAGTATGATGAATCAATTGTGATGATGGTATAGTATGATGTGTCAAAATATGTATGATGAATCAAAATGCGATTATTTTAATTGTATAGATGCCAATCTAAAAAAAGTAAGCTCATTAAATAGTTATAGAATGTTGAATCAATTGTGATGATGGTATAGTATGATGTGTCAAAATATGTATGATTCAAAATGCGATTATTTTTAGAGTTTTAATATTTTTAATATTTTTTTTAATTTTAGCCTATGATGCAATACATTTAATGTGCTTCTTTTACGTTTGAAAGAAGAATGCATCAAAAGCTTTTTTTTCAATTAAAATTCTTTCATAATAAACTAGGTTTGTCTATTTTTGTGCACACTTTAAAATAATTTTTTTTTAGCAAAAATATTTTTTTTCATAGTTTTATAGTTATTTTTTACAGTTTTGGAATAATGTAATTAATTGTTATATAGAATTGTGATTTGTATGTGTGAATAGGAGAAAATGGGGTATTTTATCGACCACTTTCATTTTTTTATAAAAAAAAAGGATAACTTATTTAAGCCAGTGGTTGAAATTACCAACTTGGCAATCCAGCATACACCTTTCGACGAAATACTTAATTGAATAGAAGTTATGTCATATAAATACAAGATTTTTAATTTAACTTGAATAGTCAACTTCAAGCTTCGTTATGTTGAATCTTAAAAAAATACAAAAGTTAAATTAACGTTTAAAACATCTTTTCAATTGAAGGTGGTGTTCTTCTAAATGTATCTTCTAAATGTATCTTACTTTGAAAATAACTTACAGAAAAGTTACTCGCTGAGGTATTGTCAGAGCTCTACTAAAGTGACAAGGTCACGTACGAGACATGGTAGGGTAGGGTATCTTATGCTAGGTACATATATATTCCGGCTTGTGTGCTTGACCAGAGACCCGCTTATAAGCCTTCGTCAAGTAAGACTGACACAGAAAGAATTATTACCGTCACGGAGAATGTAAGTACACCCAGGGCGTAAGCGGGAATCGAACCCGCACCAGACTGCTAGCGTACGGGTCTGCTATCCAAACCACTCGGCCATCCGGGCACCACGAGGTATGTGTTCCTTAAATGTTTTCGTTACAAAATTTTTCTCGCCCTAAAGCAGGTAATCTAACACTATCGAAAACATAATTTATATGATCAATGAACAGTCGATCAATGATAAATAAATTGTTAATTCTTCTTCAGTGTTCTGCTGCTGCTCCGGAATCGTCATCTATTATAAAAGTATCCAGAGAGTGTCTTGTACTCTCCTGTGCAGTAATAAATTCTGCAAAAGTTATTAGTCAGGGAGTGTTGTGACAGCAGAAACACCCACTGAACTGTAAATGATTTCTAATTATACTTTTAGTACGTTAAAAAAATTGCCAATTAAGTGGGACACAACTCAATTGCTTAGATTAATTCATTTACTTTTTTAAAACTGCAGTTACTAATTTGAAAAATAATGATGGTATTTTGTTGAAATAAGGGTTGGAAATTCATTAATATTACGTTTTCATAAGTATAAACAAAAAAAATATATATCCAATTGTAAAAAGCTGGAAAACTAGCCCCGGTTTCCCCAATGTAAATCTTTGCCTAACTTTTCCTTGTATTTAGAGATGCAGGGTTATTAAAAGTCATTTGGAAAATTAAACAATATCATATTCATTAAAATAAAGTGTCAAATAAATTTTTTTTGTTAGGAGTTTCTTTAATCTAAGTAGCAAAGAAAGCTAGAAGAATGTTCCTTACATGAAGTAAAATGAGTGCATATAAATGTATCACTCAGGTCGTAGTATGTTGAAACAAATTTCAGGAAATTCAAATGTCCTGCAGCGTTTTCAACATAGTAAGTTCTTTGAGATATATAAAACTACTGAATCAATACCAAACTGTGTGATCCAAATAAAAAAATTGGTGAAAGCAAATTTCAAGAAAAGGTAAACATTCTTTTTTCCTAGTTCAACATGAGCTAGAATTTTATAGACGATTTAGAGTACCTGCTAAAATTTTGCAGCATAAAAGCAGTGGGTTAAGAAAAGTAGTGTATTCACATTATAATCAAAAATTAAATAAATGATACATTTTAAACAACTATATAGTCTAAAAACATATAGTTTATAAATAAAAAGGGGTTTTTCCCTTTCTATTTAATTCAGTTATGCTCGAATTAGGAATAATATTTACTATAAATCTTTTTAATGGCACTGTAAATCCCAACATGCTCAAAAGCGATGTTTCTCTACGAATATTTTTTTGCGTCACTTAATTTCACACACTTACAAATACAATATAGTAACAATCATGAAAAAAAAATAGTATTTTAATCATTTTATCACTGAACAATCTGCTCCATTTATGCATATAAATAAATATTTTCAAGATACAATTTAATATAATATATTATTCTAAGAAAAATTTCGTATTGTCCCTACAACGTATTTATCAGAATTTTCTATACGCGTTTTGTAATTTCCAAATAAAATAACAGTATTCAGCCATACAATACCATCATAAACATTCCAATCGAATAACTTTTATTATTAATTAACACTTTTCGGAAATTTGCAATTAAACTCGAGGAAAATATTTTCTTACCCACGAATAATATTTTTTAAACCAACAAACTCGTATCAAACCTCAAACTATTCGTTTAGCAATTGAAGAGCTTAGTGGAAGAAAGTGCCAAGTGACATTTTCGAAAAAATTTCGATTTTTGTGTCAATGAACATGTTATTCCTTTCTTTAACCCTCTAATGCATACTATTACCGTTTGGTAACAAGTAACATAATCCACTTTATTCTATTAAATTAGAGCTCCTCCTAGACAAATCTATGTTTTTTCATCTATTACATTCCATTTTGAAGTTTTAATTACTAATAATCCTCATAGATGACAGTAGTAAAAGTGTATTCAAAATTAAAGAGTGAGGCTATTAACTTTTATGAATTACGTTTAATAATAATATTAGTACTAAATACTAATGAATTGTTTTGAAAAATTAATCATAGTTAAAAAGGGTTATTTTGAAATATTTTTAGTAGTTTTCTAGTGATTATCATCAAAATTGGAATTTTGCAGTTGGTTTTTGTCGTATGGAAATTTTTTTAAAAATTGAAATTATTTAAATTCTAATGCAGTTAACATTTTTTTAGTATTTTTCCCATAATGTGTGAGTATTAAAGATACATATATATTTTTTGGGGATGAAGATGAAAATTCATGCATTAGAGGGTTAAAGATAACGTGATACCCTATTTATGAACTTTAAGTTAAGTAACATTTTTTTAACCTTTTGTAACATATCTAAGTGCAAACGAAAACCTTTATCATAAAACTTATAAGCTCATTTCTAGTCTTCAGCTCTTTGTCACTTAGGACGTTCTTACACTACGCTCTTCAATTTCCAAAGACTTCTCCTCTCTGTACCTCATTATTTTGTTTCCCGTCAATCTCATTAAAGAAGTCATATCGCATTAACGGATGAATTTTAAGTCGCCTAAGCAATAAAGAAGACAATTTGTTCCTTATTAAGTTCGTTCAGGCCCGTGTTTCGTTAAAATAACATTGCCACGGCTACCATCGAAAAACATTTTTTGCTTATTTTGATTGGAATATTTTGGATAAATAAGATTGTATTTATTCAGGTGTACATTTATGATAACGAAGGCAAGACTTTTTAAGGGCTTGTACATAACATTTTTATGACAAGCTAGTAAGTATTTTTTTATTGATTACTTTCGTGGGGTATTTTTTGAACAGCAGTATTTTTGTTGTATTTCAATTGCGAGGCATTGAAGTTGTTTTTGTTTAGTATTTTTCGAAGCTAATAATGTATTATGAAATTTGTGTCAGAAAAATATGCGTATAGAGGTTGTTGGTTTTGATTCACATTTTATAACCGATAAATTATAAATTAAACATTTCGTTAAAGTACATTTGGCGTCGCAACTGTATGTTCAAGAATAAATTCTCAATAAAATAAATTCGTAAACATTGGCGGTTTTTTATTTTCATACATTCCATTGTTTTTATTTTTGAAACATTGTCAGGTAAATTAACGACATAGATTAAACACAATTTTTTTGTCAAGGTTTCGACACTGTGAATATATATATATGATTTTCGAAGATCATTATAACCTTCTACTCAATCCTAGAGGATTTGAAACACTTAAAAAATTATTCTTGTGGATTAGTGCTGAACTCATCTTGATGGGTATTACTGCAATGAGTTTCATTGATTAATAAATGTATCATTCAATTCAATGTTTAATTCAATTTTTCATACTTAAATCAGTAAAAAACTCAATATTTCTTCATTTTAAAGTAAGAATGTCAAAAAATATACAAAACTATAGAAACAGCATACATGTGTATTTGAACATATTGAAATAGTTTATTTATTTTAATTTAGAGGGTATGCAACAAGTGAAAAGTTAATTGCCTCATTCAGATTGTCATTAGTTGTTAATTGATGTAGTTTAATATTATATTAGTGCATTTAAGACAGTACAATAAAATAGACTTAGAAGTAGCAGTGCTTGGCGATCTTGCCCCCCACCAAGAAAGTCATAAGTCAAATACAGTACAAAAATTTGGTGTAACTGTGTAAAAATAATTAATAAAACGTAATTTTTTAAAATATAAATTTAATTATTTTTGCAACAGTTTTAGTTTTTTAAAAACCAAAGGAAAATATTTAAGTTATAAATCAGACTACCACACTTAGCTATTTAGATAGTAATGGATTATTTATATTTATTGCATTCAATTCATATTAATAATATACATTAACTATTGATACAAAATTTAATTACTTAATAGGTGTGATTTCTCTACGATTGTGTTTACTAAAACAAATATTATAATTTAAATTACATTTAACAACACGTTTTTTAAACATTTGTGTCCTAGAATTATCAAGTTCTGAAATAATTCAATCTGAACAACATGGATAATGCAATGATTATTTTTCTTTAGCTCCAGTTTTTGAGATACATTCACGTTTCTTTGTGTTAAACAAGAGCGATGGAAAGAAATCAATTTAAAGCAAAAACTGAAATTCTAGTTTTAAAAGGGTATTTTTTTAAGTGCTGGGCAAATATGTTGGGTTCTTTATGAGGAGGAAGATTCTTGTTTCTATTTTTCTCTACCTTTAACGTTTTTTACCGTTATGTGACTTAAAAAAAACCTACAATTTCAAAATCACTACACAAAACACTCACAATTTTAGGTATTTTATTTAGCTGAATAAAAAACATTATTTTTGCTAAACACCTAAAGTTTTTGTCATAAAATTCATTCTTATTAATTAATTAGGCATATTTGTTTTTTTAATTTAGGAACTCATTATCCGTAAAACATCTGCTTTATGAAAAACTGGTTTAAATGGTTAAAACATGTTTTCTGAAAAAGTAGTAGCATATATCGGATACTCTAAAGCTTCAGAGGTACTAAATAATTTTAATTTAATAATGTCGTTCCTTATAAAAATATTAGAGTTAGCTACCAAAACAAATTCGTTTAAGGTGAATGTTAAAAAAATTCTGTTCAAAAATCACATTGTGACAAAAATGAAAAAAGGATAACACTGAAACCAGATTCTTTCTCAACATTAAAAACAACCAATAGCCATTTAAAAAAAATAAAATTTGGAACTATTTTTTTGCGTCACCATTGCTCCTTTTTAACACCAACAACGTGAATATCTTAAAAAACTGAAGCTAAGATTTTTTTCGAGATATTCTTTTTATGTACATGAAATTCTTTCAGAATTAAGCACTTTCCTCCAAGGCATTTTTCAATGTTGCATGGTGCAATAGGTATTGGCTATATCTAATATTCAATACATTATATCTTTATACTATAATTCATTAATGGATTACATCCATTTATTATATACCATGATTTAATACTGTATACTTTTAATTATGTACATTATTTGAAACGTGAATATATCAATAATCGAGTTGTAAGTTTTTTATCTTTGAGTAATAATGGGTACCACATTAAAGTCTCTGATATTTTGGTACTCTCCTCTTTAGGTCTCTCTTTTTCACTGTTCCGTAGTGTAGAAAGTATTACCTTATTATTTATACTGCATTCAACATGCCAGGTATCTACAAGTTATCGACCCTCCTCTTTTTAGATCACCAAAGAAGCGTTACTTAAATTTAAACGTAGACGCATCACTTATAATCTTTTACGTCAAATGGTACTTACGCTTCTTTTGAGGTTATATATCGAAAAAGTATATGAGTACATAAAAATCTGAAATATTCATACAGTAAATTCTTTAGAAAATGTTTTAAGGTTTTTAGGATAAGAATTTTTTCTTAAAGAAAATTAAATACATTTTTACCATGCAACGTGATGTGGTATGCATAATAACAAAGTTATTTTGATACAATAAACATTTAAAATATAATAAGGGTAAGTAGGCTTAAAATGCATTTTATACCTCTTATATAGCAATCTCAATATAATGTAACACGGTCACATTTATGATGGAAGATTTACGAAAATGATTGTGTAATTGCATAATAATCTGTAATAGGTTAATTTACCAGGGTATTAAATTTATAAACAAACTTTTGAATTCGATTTTTTTATAGTTTCTGAAAACAGTTTTAAATTATCGTGGTAACATTTAAAATCTGTCGCAATTTTAAAATTAATATGAATTTAAAAGTCTACAAAACTTAACACATACTGTAGAACTTCAATTATCCTAATCAATTTGAATTATAGATAGGAAAAAACAAATATTCATTTAATTGAATACGGTAGAGGCAAAAGACAAAAGAAAATAAATTTATTAGCTGTAATTTGACCTAGTTAGTACTTATAAACAATCGGCTGCATAGTGTTGAATGAAGGTAAGGACAACTGTGTACTTTGATAATACTGATACTTTGAGAGTAGTTATACGTTTAAGGTATGGATAAGGAATACAGATAATCAAAATTCGGATAAGTAAAGTTGGGATGATAAGAATTCGGATAATGATGTATTGTTAAAATTTCATAACAAAAAAAAACATGTTTTTTTTTAATATAATAAGAATATACAATCTGTTGAAAGGTATTTATAGGCTAAGGAGTTACAAAAACGTTAATTGCTCCATTCTATACTTTCACGAAGCAAAAATCCATTGTGTGTTTTATTTCATCCGGGAACAAACTTTAAATATAAGAACTTTTCTCCAATTTTTTCTCCGATACAAATTTTTAGTATGAATTTTTTAAAGCTCTTAACACCTTTAGAGATAATTCCAATGCGCAATGATCCAAAAAATCTGCTGTGTTTCGATTGTTATAAAAGAACATTAGGCAACTGTGTAATTTGGCGACGAATCTCCAGGCTATCCATTATCTCTAGCATTAAGACTTTTGCTGGATGTATCGAAATGTCATATTTTTTTTGCTTAATGTACTTATTTAATGTTTTGAAAAGATACTTTTGGATTTAATATATTCAAATATAATGATATATTACGGAATAAAAAATAAATTCTGCAAAATCGTATTAAAAAAAACTCAATTGTTTTATTTCATGATACATCTAGATCAATATTGAATAAATTATGTTTTTGTTGTATTTTAATGCATGTAATGTGAAAAATTCACGTTTCTTTATATTTGTTTTATTTCGTTCCGAATTTCAAATCTATTCAGCCCGTCACATGATTAGATGTGTTTTAATACTAAATAAATAACAAAATACACCATGAAACAAGTATGAAATATTTGATTTCACTATGTCCAGATTTCTTTAGTATTGGTATTGCTATACAACAATTTATTTTCCGTTGTTGTCAAATTTACACGGCCCTCAAACCTACAATTGTCAATTTTTATTGAGGCTTTCAGGATTATAAAACCCTGGGAATCTTTTTATCATATTGTTTATTGAAATAATAAAAAAAAACTTTGTGATATTATCGGTTATGAGAGGGTAACGTTATTTTTAGATTTTTTTTCATTCATATCATTTAAATGTGCGTATGTAAGTGACCAGCAGTTTTTTTAGAGTTCTAAAAGCCAGAGTCGACCCTGTACAACAAAGTTAAGAAAACTTACGACCAGAAGTCATTGTGTTCTGAAAATGATATATTTTTTTAAAGAGTTCTTTTGGCTACAGGTCAATCTGTGTAATGAAAAATTATTTATTCTATGAAAAGTGTTGAATTTCATTAAAACTAAATTATACATTAAATGTTGCAGAAAAAAGTGCACAAATCTAATTTTTGTGTTTATAATTTTTTTTTACAAGGAATTTCAATTTTTTCAAGTTTTTCTTAATAAAATCCATGTTTCTTTCTAAGAACATTAACTCCCTGTCCAGAGAAGGAAAACAATCTTATTGATAATTATTAAATCTTATAGATGTACGAACTTATTTGAAAACAATGTTATTGATAAGGATTAAATCTTATAGATGTACGAACTTATTTGATATAAAATACGCAACTGTTTAGCCTCAAATGATTCTTATTTACGTCTCGTTGTTGATATTAGTATGAACAAGTATAAGTTTTGCTTCAAGCTATAATCGCCACCTAGAACATCAAAAATTAGCTTTAAAAAAAAACTGTTCCCTTTAATATTTTTCTGTCCTTAAATAATGGCGATAACTTAACCCAATGGAATATTTTTGTGCTTTCTGATTATTAGCGTGTCAGTCTTATAAAACATATATGTTTAACTGTTTAAGTAAACATATATGTTTTACTGTTTTTTTAAACATTTTAAAATAAAATAGTTTCTAATAAAATAAGTGCTTTAATAATAAATTTTTAATAATATTGCAGTTTTATAGTTAGTTTATCTTTTTTTGGCAAAATTATTAATATTGTCAATATTTAAAAAAAATATTTAAAATGGAAATGGTTTTGAAAACATCCTAATTATTTTAAATGTTCCTTTAACACCTTCAAGTAAAAAAATAAATAAATTTCATGTTAATAAAATCAAAAAAATTTCATGCACTGCTGAAAAAATTATAGTTCTCCAACGTTCTTATACTTTTGTGTCCTGCAAGTGCCTGGGGGGCAGTTACAGCTAGAAGCATAACGTATTTGGTACTTGTTTATATTAATGTCCACACAGAGAAAAACAAAAATGAATCTTACGCGACGAAATGAAGACATACTTTCCACATTCACGATGAAATAGGCATTTATGAAACTCTATGACGTAAACAATGTGGAAAAGTATGCATTTATTTGCTTAGAATAGTTTACGTAAAACAGCGCATATTTACCTTATTACCTTTAACAAGAGCGTTTACTTTATGTGAAGACGGGTATGTGTAATATGTGTTTTGATTTGTGTGACTATTTGATTTTGTTCAAATTTATTAATTCCATGGAGAGCAAAACTTTATTATAACGATTTTGAAAAAACGATTTTGAACATTAGCAAATTTTATACATTTGACTTATAACAAATTTAATTTATTTTTATTACCAATATTAAAGAAAATTCCTAACGCATGAAATTTGTTTTAAAAACAAACAATTCTTTTCTCATAAAAATGAATAAGTTCCTATAAAAGTTCCTTAGTATAGAAACTGAATAATAGAATGTATTTAAAATTAAAATAAATAACGTTACTAAAAAGTGATGAAAAGAGTTTGATATAAAAATGTTTATCAACAACAATTTTATTAATTCCGAACAAATATAAACATCTAAACTTACATCACTGAAAATAAAAAGTTTTATTCTTTTTAACGTTCGATTTAAATAACATTCAAAACAAGAGGGAAAAAGTTTTTTTTTTTAAATTAAGCTTCAAAAATGATAATAATTTCAAAAATGCCACAAATAATTAAGGTTTTCCGAACTACGTTTAGTTGTTCAACTAATAACGCCAATCAAAAACTTTTTGCTAATTTTTTTTTTCAAAAATATAATAAGCAAAAAATGTTAGGCTTAATAATTAAGGCAACCCATTTGTCGCCCTTGTCTAACATTAAGGCTACATTATTTGACCAATAGGCGACATTTGTCACAATGTCGCCACGCTAGCATGAACCCTATATATAAATGTAAAACCTGTAAAAGGTCTTCGTACCGTACAATTGCATTTTTACAAAATATTACAAATAGTATTGATCCTTCATCAAAAATAAAAGATAATATTCACACATAAAAATATATATTTCTCAACATTGACATATATCAAAACATAATCGAAAATGCTTTTATATTCATACATGACTTAGATTAAAATAGCAGCTAACACTTGAAAACCAACGATACCCAATCTCTTGCTTACAGTTAAAACTATCCAACAAATGTTAATAATATTTGCATAATTTGAATAATTGAAATATGATGAAATTTAATTTAAAGAAACACACATAACATACTAATCATTAGGTCCAATTATAAAAAACTTAGCTTAAAATATCTATTTATAGTAAAATTTAAAGGAAAAGGTATCACCATAATGATTTCTTAAAAAAAAAAAAACAATGTTCCACTGATGAAGGTGTAAAAAAGTCTTGATAATAGAAATGTAACGACTTACAACCGAAAATATATCGGTATATCATACTGTATTCCAACAAAAATACTTGTATTCAAAAAGACAAGGACTAACACTTTAACACCAACGATGCTCAATCCTTTTCATAAAGTCCAACTTAACATACATTCCCACAAATGTTAACTCCTTCAGTCGTACCTAACTAAATACCCAAATTAACGAGTAGTCTTAACACTTTTAACATTTTAATCAAGGGGCGTACGAGAACGAGAAAGTGAGAGAGAGAGAGAAATATTATATCTCTTAATTAATAGTTTTTAAAATTAATAAAAATTTAAAATAACCCACACAAACTTTTTGAATTTGATACGTGTCAACAAAATTAACTCTCAAATAAAAACCATGCAATGTATTTTTAATTAAAAATTGGCAATTTTCATATTACTCTTATGTCCCAAGTAACGTTTAAAATATCCTGGCAATGTTAAAGTTAAAAAAAATAGTAACACAACTATAACCTTTTAAACCGGATGTATATTTTAAATTTTAGTAAAGAAAAATCTTATCCGTACCAGTAAAAACTTAAATGTAATGTTTTGCGCATAAGACACTTAATAAATCATCAGCACAGACATTTAAAAAAGCACAGCCTATAATAAATATGTTTTCCTACATTACTACAAAAAAAAATTGCTAACGGCAAATACTTTAACACCAGACGACAACCATTCCTCTGCATACAATCCTACAAATGTTAATATGACCTCACAAAATGGTACTTACTCCAACCGGCGAGCGATGGAGAGTGCTAAAAAGATGCGGAAGATCAGAGGGGAGGAGAGAAACGTCCGATCTGGCAGAGAAATTCCGATCTTGTGCCTCTTTCCTCCCTTCTCTTGTAAGAGGGGGGAGGGGGCGCTGATGACAGTGCCCCAGACGCCCCTGGTCGTTAAGAGGCAACTTTTTAGAGGATGGGATGGCGTCAGGGTGCTTTCATTAACTTAAGGTTTTGCCGAGGAATTTTTTGTGGGGGAAAGTAGTAAAAAGGATTTTCATGGCATATAATTTCAACGAATCTGTTAGTTTTTGTTAATTAAAATATTACGTGTTTTTACGTAAGTGAGAGTAGAGATTGGAGTGAAATGTAGAGGTTAGGAATGGGTTGAAATTTGTGTTTGTATATGCATTCTATAAACAGTTAGAATTGGATATTGTATTGTTAACTTTATGGGGTAAATAATTGATATAGCACCCACTATTTTTTACCTGTTAATTCAAATGATTTGCAATTTCCAAGTACAGTAGAAGGAGTAACTTCGGACATGGAGGGTAAAATTGGCATAGCGTCAGAAAAGTATTTTTTCTTAATTTCTCTTCATAAAAGTATCTCATCCAAATTGTTTTACATTTTTGGAAGATACCCATTTAGTTAATCGGATGGCGTCAGAGTGTTTTTTTTATTAACTTAAGGTTCTGTAGAGGAGTTTTTGTTATTGGTGTCTTCGAATTCTTTGGGGGATGGTAGTAAACTGGATTTTCATGGCACGTAAAGTAAACGAATCTATTGGTGTTTTTAATTAACTGTTATGTTTTAACGTAATTGGGAAAGCTAGGATTTAGAAAGTGTTTTGAGATTCGTGGGAGCATTGGTATGCTATAAATTTTAACAGATATTGTATTGTTAAATTTCTGTGTAAATATTTTAATCAATTGCCTTTTCTTTAAATGTTAAGTGAAAAGATTTTTGATTGCAAGGGTGTGTAAATAAAAATATTAGTATAGATTTCAAAGTGCAATATTTTAGATAATATTTTATATGTATTTAAACCTTAGATTCTTTTTATGTCTTGAGACGCTATCTGGAATTCAAAGAGATAAGAAAGCGGCGGTATGCTTTCTTCAAATTAAGGGCATGGAGACAATTTTGATTGAGTGTCTTATTTTTTATTTTTAGGGTATGTATGAAAGAACCTTTCAGAAGATATAAACTGTATTGATGTATTTGACAAGAAGTTTTTTTGTGGGAATATATAAGCATAATTTATCCGAAAAGTACGATTTGTTTTAGGATATAACTTTATTTGTTTAGGTTGATAACTGGATTATGTAAAATGTTCAAATGTAAAAGGTTTAGATGACTAAAGTAATTTTTCTAAATGATTTTTTTTCAAAAAGTATCCAAATATAATTATTTACAGGGTACATGGGACCACAAGTCAATGTTATTTTACACTAAACGCATTTAAAAGAATATCCCATATGCACTGTGAAAAAAAAATCTGTAACCATTAAAAATTTTTTTTTTTTGTAAAAAACTTTTCCTAGAATATTTCTAGTAAATAATTACTAAAAATAGTGCTGTAAAAACTCATAATATATTTTTGTTAACATTACATGTATATATCATGTAGATTTACAGGACTATTTTATGTATCCCACGCAACTAATGTTTCTGTAACTATACAAGAAACTTTTATGTATACTACATTTTCCATGCAATTTCAAAGAAAAATATTGTCCATGTTCCTGGCGTGGAATAGAGCCCCGGCCTCCCGCGTGACAGGTGGGGGTACTGACCACTATACTAACGAGAAATAGCAGACTGCCAAAACCCAGGATCGAACCAGGAACCTTTAGATGTTCAGTCTAACAATCTCCCAACTGTACTATTTCGGCACACAGGTCACAGATTGTCAGGAAATGATAAGTGAAATTCATTTGAAACAATCAACTAAGTTATAAATTTAAAATTTCGATTGGCGCCTCGAATCACGATAGCGGCCAAACTTTAGTGGCGATGCGCGCTCAACATCATGTAGAAGAACCTGATTGGTTCAAAAAAATTGCAAATACTAGAATTTTTTTTGTAACTGCAGAAATAAAGATTTCTGTTCAGATTTACTAAAAGTTTTCTTGTAAAATTGGTTATTTCTGTAACATTACTAAAAAAAATTTCTGTATGTTTACAGTATTTTTTTCTCAGTGTGGTTAAGTTTCTAAGGATACGCATATTTTTGTTAATAAATATTTAGGAAAACGTCACTTAGTAGAGATCCAGACAGTGCACTTTATTTATTTTAAAATTATTTTAAAAAGAGATTTGTCCCAAGAATATTTAATTTTTACCTATTAAAAGCTTTTCCACTGCGACAGTTTTGTTCTTTTTTCTTTAAGGTTTTGGAAATTGATAGAATTAAGGCTGTATAAAGAGATATAAGGCTGTATAAAGATTTATACCAAATGAGTCGTATAATTCCTGAAATCTCATAGTTTTAAAATAAAGTCGTATGGCCCTAAGCAAATATTACGCCCATCTCCCCAAATAACTGATTTTTCAACGAATTTCTTAGAAAATTTTATGGAAATAAAATACTCAATACCTATAGAACCCAAGTACGTAAAAAGAGTCAAATACTAATTTGATCAAGTATGGAAACAAATTATGCAAATAAAACACTTAAACGTTCTTACGTAAACTAAAATAATACAATCGTAAGAAAATAGTTAAGAAATTTTTTATGAAGATATGGTAGGAAATTTTTTCACGACGAAATGTAAATAAATGTAACGTGTTGTATAATAAAATTATATTACTTCAATTAAACTAAAAGCCATTGGGTTAAACAAATATCCTACCATTTTTAGGCAGCTCTTATATCCAAAATTATTTGAATTCTAACGCATGGTAGATTTTTTATTCTTAGATATTCCTAGTTAAGAAAATTATAATCGCACTGTAATCGTTTAATTCCATTACCACATATTTTCCCATCTGGATAATGTTCTCTTTAAGCTTGTTCCTTGCTACATAAATAACTACTCATAACGATTTTTCAAAATCAACTCTCAAATTTTTAAGTTTAAGAATGTGACATTTGTATTTCAGTGTTCTTTGTAAGAGAGTCTTTTGACAAAATAATTTATTAAGGAAGTGAATGTTTTTCACGTTTTAATTATGTAAAAATATATACAGGTACAGTACATTCTTACAAAAATTACATTGCGGTACCCAATCCTCTAACTTCTTGTAGTAAGCAGCTTGCTTTATCCGAAAAGACATGTTTTGACGTGGATAAAGTTTTTTCTATAATAACGCCGAAACTTGTATATAAGATACTTGTATTGCAGTAGAAAAAAAAAGTGAAATTTTATATTTTGGATTGAATTAAACATGCAATCGAATTTCCTTATTTCGTTAAAGTCTAACGTGGAAGAATAGTCTTTTCTCCCTCTAACTCTGGAAGGTAAGTTGTAATAAAAGATGTAAGAGAAAAATGACACAGACGTTCTTTTTAATCTGGTTGGGCTGCTTCACAGAGGGTTGACTTTTCAAGTTTGTGATTTTCCGACGCATTTGATGAATAGAATAGGAAAATATTTCGTATAAGTGTCGAAATATTATTATTATGATAAAAAAAGAACGAAATGTTATTATGATCAAAAGAATCTTCTCATTATCAAATGATTAGTTATTTTACTTATTTTATCATAATTAAGAATTCTTTAAAAAACTGTTGCTCAATATAAGACTTTAACGAAACGAAATTATATTTCCAAATGACAAGTTTCGAAATATGCATAGCATTTATATCCTATTAATGTTCAGGAAAATGTATTGTTTTCAAGTAGAAAGTATTTTATAACATTAAAAAATGTTTCTTATGCTTTGTATTTTTGTTTTTTCATATGTGTGGTACCAGTGTTGCAAACAGTATGTTAATTCTACTTTCAGCATATCGCTCAATCAAATTTTTGGCGATAATAATAGGGATGAACATAGTTATGAAGGTGTATTTAGTTTCATACATATATAAAGTAAATTACGATAAAATGATTAAAATATTTTAGCTACTGCAACAAAATCTACTTTTTTTTTTATTACCTACTGTTTTGCAGTTTTTCGTATAAGTATGTGATAGAAAATTGCAATTAGTGATTTCCTAAATATGTAAATATTTTCTACAGAATTCTTAAAATCTTTGGCTCAAATCAAGTCAAGGATGTAGATAAAAAAGGGAGATATTTATATAAAATAACACATCAATCTGCTAATGCCTAAATTTTATATTTCCCATTATTTATTGTTAGCGTCTCAAATCCATTTATTATAATTCCACGTAAAACTGAGTAGTTTTACTATTTGATAATACAAAATATTTTGAAACTTAAAAAAAGTATATTTGTAAATTACTGAAATCCAGCTTTTTTTAATTATTTTTTTAAAATTAAGAATTCAAATTATACTTTATTTATTATCCCAAATTATGAATAATGGTGACGTCGTTTTATCTGTAATTTTTAAAAAAAATGCTTTTTAGTTAATAACATTGTATACTTCAAAATAAAAGCCATTTTCCATTTTTAACCTTTGGTATTTTGAGATATTTAACTTATTTATTTCTTTAAGTTTACAAATGAATTCTTCAAATATTTATTTCTCAGTTACTAATAATCGCAATAGCGTCATTTTTGGCGGAAATAATAATTATTTGTTTTTGTTTTCAAAAGATTACTGCAAAAAAGGACACCACATATATTTTTTTAAACATGTTTTATCTATTTGGTTTTTAAAATTGTTATCATTGATTGATTTTTATTGCAATTAATTTATCTCAGCTTAATAGAAGTTTTGTGTAGATTTAAAAAAAAAATCAAGATGAAAATATTAATGTTTTTTGGAAGTTTAAATTTGATTAAAAATAAAAAAAGAAAATGTATTCCCAAGTGCCAATTTTTTCATTTTTTAACTAAGAGCATCTTATAGAAAAACTTTAAAAATGAAAGTTTTATGAATTTTGTATCCTTATTAGTGTTGAGAATTTTGTATCATAAAATAATTTATTTTGAATATGGTAATTCCATTTTTTATATGGTTATGTGTCAAAGTAAAGCTTGCATATAATCATGAATACTACAAAATGATGAATTTTGTACTTGGAAGTAGCCTATTCAAATAACAAAAATAAGCTTTATCGAAGTTATTTGAATTATAATCAGGATCTCTATACATAAAATAAAAGATTTTTCGCTTCTGATTAAAAATTGCTTTAAGAATGTAGATTTTAATATCTAATATAGTCCTAAAAATATCAGAAATTTTACTAAATGCCTGATTTAACATTTGATAATAAATTTTTATAATACATTGTTGCATTTTGAAAATAAATTTAAGGACAATTTTAAATCCTAAAACTTGACGGAATTCAAATTGCTGGTTGGTAATGCTTTCAGCATAATTTATCACATCTCAACGCATTTTCAGTATCTAAATTAAAAATAATGTTCAAATCATAATTTTCAGTTTGAAACTAAATTTTCTTTTATCCGTGATAAAGGCAAATAGTACATAATATCTTCTCGGTCTCTAAATTAAACTTTTGAAAACCCAACCGTTTTCTAACTCATCCACCCAATATATTCTGATCACAAAGTAGACTTTGCGAAAATGTAGACTCGTATGTACATTTCCTCTTCCCTGACTTTCGAATGTTCAACGTGCAGGGAATAATAAATTCGTTGGAGGTCAAATAAATAACAAATAATAGGATTCCTCAGTCTCTTTTGCATTCAAAATCCACTACTTTTTCGGAACGAAGGAAATGCAATTTTCTAAGCCGCCGAAAGGAATTCATTACTAAAAAAATATAAAAATTAATCAATGTTGAAGGTATAAAAATTGATTCAGCATCTTTCGCTCATATCTAGGTTTCAGTTAGTGAAAGAAAAAAATTCAAAAGGAAAATGTGTTATTACATGGGTGAGAATTTCCATCTAGTAAATGACATCGAACTGAAAAATGATATCTCTAAATAAAATCTTCTGTTTCTATCTTATATAAAAGAAGCATTGCATTACCTTTGTGAAAATAAGTTTTCTTATCCATAACAATGTTTTCTTACGATTTATCCACTAATGCATTTTAATAATATTAGAAACTTTGTTTATGTTTAAACTAAAAACTGTTTTTCCTATAAGATAAGGCGCAACGGAATGCTCTCCAAAAATAAACGTCGAAATTAATTAAAGAAGCCTTATTTTAACAAAGAACTTTCCAAAAAATTATTTTTGAAACTAGTAATACTTTGTTTTAACTTTTGACTCAAGAATAAAAATTGCAACGTTAAAGTATTAAGATTTGTACTTGTCTTGTTTTTCAACTGCCTAGTGGTATTTAACAGCTTTTTATTTTTGAATAAATTTTTCTTATTGGCAGGTTTGAATTTAAGTAATTTTCAAAATATATATAATATTAAGGTTTTGTTCTAGAATATCCAGATGACTTCCAAAAATTGCTCATTAAACAAATTTACTTTTGACCAAAAGAAAGGTACAGCTGTGGAAATAAAAAAGCACCCCCTTACGATTATTTCGGCCGAGAGTCATCCTATAGAATCGGACCTTCTTGACTTTGTGAAAAAATAACATTCTAAGTTGATTACATGACACAAAATTTGCATACAATGCCGTCTTCATATTAAAAATTTTACGAACTTTAAAATTTCCAATAGCATCACCATATTTTATAACTTAGAAATGTTGGGCACAATCGAGAACCCTGATATCTAAGTTCTTGTTACATTTGCATGAATATTTGATGAGTTATTTATTCGAATCACTTGTTTTACTTTGGGGGACCATCTCTAAAATGTCAAGCGTAGTCTGTATGTTTATTATAGGAGGAAAAAAAAAGTAAGCCCTACAAAGGGTGTTAAAGTCAATGAGGTTAAAGCTGAGGGAGGTTGCGTATTTGTTCTAAGGCAATGCGAATTTGTTCTAAGGTTATAAATCATGTGTGGAAGTGGTTATAGGTGACAAATATTGTTACTAATACACTTGTGTTTCGGTGACAATTTCTTTAAGCTATTTAAATAACTGCAAGTGTAAGATTTTTAATTGATTTAGAACTTCTAGTTCTAACAACAAGTTTATTTCAGCAATGTAGTTCGAATATTTCAAGTTTATTAAGAAATAAATCGCAAAAAAGCGTCGAATATCATGAATTAACATTAAAGAAATCTGTTGTCATACTATAGAACTTTCAGGCTCTTTATTTGAAAATTTTCTGTTTTACAACTGTTTGGTTATCAAGTTCATATTTAATCTCGTATACAACCCCCTAAGTAGTAATTAAAAGGTATTTTGTGATTTACTCAGCAAATTATGTATGAAAATTTTTAAAAATTGGTATTTTGCTTTAACTTCCTGTTCTAAATTCATTTCTTTAAAAATATTAAGGGGTTTCAATTCATATTTTTTTACAAATTAAAATAATAATTATTTGAAAATATAAAAATTGTTTTAAATACCCCCAAAGTGTTTGTATTTTGTTTGGGTTATTATAACAACTATTAAGTAAAAATCTCGTTTCATTATCTTAATTATTTATAGAGTGGGATAGTTTTTTAGGTGCAACTCATTTTACATTACGATCCCTATACTTTGCACGTCTCTAACTCCATTATTAATGCTTAAAAACTGACAAAACTTGTTATTTAGTGTTAAGATAGGTCATAGATGTGAAATATGGACTCAAAAAGGGGTGTTTCTATTGGAAATTTTGAAATTTGTAACGTTTTTAATATGAAGACGGACCCTTATGCAAATTTTGTGTCATGCAATTAATTCAGAATATTATTCGGTTACAAAGTCAAAAAGGTTTGATTCTACAGGATGACTAACGGCCGAAATAATCACTAGTGGGTACTTTTTTTTATTTCCACAGCTGTACAATACTGCCGGGGACAGGTTTACTTGGCTTTGCTTTTAAATAATTAGTCTTTCCTATTCTAATGTTTTACTGTAAGCTTGAGTAATTGAGTTTTTGCAACAATGGTCTACATGATTATGTAAGTTACTGTATTTTACATGCTAACGGCAGAACACTCCTGATAGAATTTCTCAACTCCTTAGTTTTTATGTGTTACTGCTGCAATTTCCGTAAAAATTTTTATGTATTTTTACTTAAGTAACTTACTTCTCTGTATACAAAGTTGAATAAAATTTTAAATTCATAACTCTTAAAACACTCTCGTTAACTACATTCTCATTGTTTTTAGATTGCCCTGTATATATTTAATTTGCATTAAGTTGTTGTACTAATTAAAATGATTTTTATTCTTGGTTGAAGTGTTGTCAAATTTCCTGGTCAAAGGTACAACATACCATAATCAGAAGTAAAACTATGTGTTGAACTTTTGACCAGAGTTTAATTTTTTTCCTTAAAATTAAATAAAAAAATAAAATAAAACTAGAACCATACAAAATTACAAATCATAAACCATACGATACAGATTCGAATTAAAGAAGAGGATTAAAGTTAGCCTTACCATTCAAGTTAAGAAAATTGAAAATATGTGAAGTGGTCAAAGGAACAACACCTTCCTCTAGTATTTTAAAAGTAAAATTACGAAGTAAGTTGTTTGATTTGATTTGGTTTGAATTATCGTCGCACTAGAGCTACACACGAAGTAAGTTGTTGTAATCTAAATATCACGCCTCCTGAACACACTACGAATGAGAGTATTTCTAGGTTTGGAAAAGTATTATAAGGGGGGGGGGGATGAGGGTAAAATCGAGCTTTTCTAAAATTATCTCATTAAACACCTACTTTTTAATTAATTTTCATAGATTTTTTTGTATATAACATACATTTAAACTGTTTAGATTTCGAATATGTAATTTTTTTTCCACCACATGCTTCAATATCTAGCAATTTAGGGAACTTAGTTTTAAACCCTCATTTTCCCCCAGGGTGGGGGAAAATGGGGGTAGCCCAAATTTAACGATATGATCAAATCAAAAATCTTTAATATAAAGAACTAATTGAAGCAAACTCATTCCTAATATTCCTCTACACTTTTTTTTTCAGAAAAATTTACTTAGAGATAATAATAATAGCAGAATAATAGAATATTTAAGCAAGAGAGTATTGTCCTCTACTATTAAATTGAGGCTCTGTAAAACTTTACATATTGCACAGAACATAACAACATAATCTTCATCGTGTATTTCGCGAAATTATATTAGTTTCCATCTTTGATTTGGTTACGTATTTTACATTATAGTTTGTATCATTTAGTAAATTAATTGCTTCTGGGCATATTCTTAAAGATGCATTGGTAAACTTAATATATTAAGTTAAATTTGAACACATCTCATAAAATAAGTTTTTTTTAATAATGCTGTATATTTAAATAACACTAAATTGGTTTTATAAAATATCCTCCAATATAATCCATTTTAAGTTCATTCCACGACCCAAAACTCCATTATATCTTGCATGCATAGCTGAGCCTAACCATACCACCACTTTACCACACGACATTAAAAACAATTCTAAAAAATTAAAAAATTCGAATTTTTCTTAGCTAACTTTACAGAAATACTCTTCGAAAATGTGGCTATTGCATGTAACAAGGCTTAAGAGCACAGCATGTTTTATAAAATAAAAAGAACGAAGTTTTTAAGAGTGAATTTTAACAGCTGAATCAAAATTAGCTTAAGAACAAGAATTTCAATGAATTAATGGTGTTGCCAGATTCTAAAAGCCAAATAAAAGTAATTAGAGATCATCTAAAAATAATATTTCAAAGAAAAAGTCTAAAAAAAAATTAAATGTATAGTTGAAAAATTAATATTTTTTAAACATACCCTCATTTCCTCCCCTACCACCATTTTCCCCCACCCTCCCCCTATATATTTTACAAATTACATTTTGTCAAGTATCACACTATCTACGATAAAAAGAAAAATTGCTTGGTAACTTTTGTATGAAGTAATTTTAGTCACTTTTTTTTAGCCTTGCAATTAGTATGCACAGAACAACGAAACGGTGCAACATTATTTATGAAATTCACACACAATTTATAACGATATGCAAATTCATAAAAATGTGCTTTTATTCTGTAAAATATCACATGAATATTTCAAACGGTAATTCATCATTTGACATTCGTTTTAAATTACCTATGGATATCTTAAAGTTTTCATGAAGATCAAAATGTAATAGATTCACAAAATTAGCCATTACCAAAATTCTTCAAATCAATTATCAGAAATTATCCTTATCTAACATTGCTACATGTCTAGGACTACTAGAAGCATAGATTCCATAGGTTAAATCAATCTTTCCATGAGCTCCTTTACTGAACAGTCATCTGTAAATGACATTTAATTTAATCCTTGGTTTGTAACTCACCACGTTGCTTGAATCTCGGAGTCTAATCATTGCTATCTATTCTATTAAAATACAGAGAGTTTAATCTAAGTTTGGATCAAAGATGCCAGATATACTTCAAATAACTTAAATCTCAAAAATAATCTCTTATATACAATAGGGCAATTCTAAGCGTGACTTACACAAAATTGGACAAATTTTTTTAACAAATGATTTCTGATTTAACAAGTATTGGGTTTGCAAAGTTCAAGCCGCCCCGTCAGCGCAACAGTTAGGGAGCTAGGGTTCGAATCTCAGAAAGGCATGGATGTGTGTGTTTGTCAATAAATGCTATTTGTCTAAGTGTTTGTGCCGTCCTTTCTTTGTGTGTCTCCTGTAATTGTATCACTTCTGAGTAGGGTAACGGGATACAAAGTCCGTGCTCCTCCCTTCTAGTGGGCGCATTCACTGTCATTTGTCATTTTTTGCATAGTTCAAAATTATATTCCATTTATTAAAAAAAATATTGTATGTCAGTTTACTCATGAAGATATAGTATTTTTAGCAATCAGTAAAAACTATCTTAGTTTCATATTTTACTAAAAAATAATAAAAATGTCCTGATGTGACTTACACTACATAAAAGGAAGTCGATTTTGGTTATCATTATTAAATTCTAATTTCTTCTTCATAGTGCAGTGAATGAACATTCTACCAGTGATTATTTAAAGTATAAGGTTTAAAACTAAATGATTTGATTGCAAAATACTGTTGAAATACCATAAGAAATTATTTATTAACAAATTTATGCGTGTCTTACACTACATCATGTGAATTTTATTACAGGTATGGAAATTTAGGCAATAATAACAAAACACATGGAAATAATTTTGAATAAAGTAAGTTAAGATGTTAAAATCATAGTTATAAAAAGTTACTTAACGTCCCCTAAAATTTGTTTCTGATTGTTTCTTAGTTGTTATTTCTTCTATAGCCAATGTCTGAAAAATCTTTCTTCGTAGGTTTCACAAAAGGACTTCCCGACAATTGCAGGTGTTTTGGTTTTATTGAATAAGCATATTTACTTAATATTTGACCCACAAAATATTTAACAATAATTTTTCCTAAAAAAAAAAAAAAACTAAAGCTTCTTTTCCAGCATCAAATTCATTTTCAGAATTTTTTTAGAGGTTCTCAATTTTACAACTTTTCCATTTGTTTAATCAGCTGTATAATATTTTTGAGGATATAATGAAACATTTGTAATTTTAAGTAGGAGTTTGTTTAATTTTAAAAAGCACAGCAATTTTTGGGTATCAGAACCTAGAAATATTTATTTTCCTTTTGATGAGAAAATATCATTTAATCGACCTATTTCGCCCTTTGTACAGTTGTCAGAAAATGAATGAAATAACAATGAAAAAGACAATGACAATAACATTGAAAAAGCATTTTAAAAAAATCAAACATCATTTGTTCAAAATTATTAATGAAATTCGTCCCGCTATTAAATTTTGTTTTTCAAATGAGTAACTATATTCACTTTTTTTCCATATTTGTTGTTATATATGAATTTTTTGACCAATAGTCTATTTGTTTATTGTATGACTAAACGATAATGATCATGCGATATATAGTTCTTAAATGCGATATATAGTTGCGATATATACATGCGATATATACATGCGATATATAATGCGATATATACATGCGATATATAGTTCTTAGTTAATAAAACCCAAATTATTAAATTAATGTAATCTCTCTTTTAGCATTTTTGATAGATCCGGAATTTTCTTAGTTTCTTGAGAGACTAAGGGAATGTACATACATCTTCTCTATAAAGCATCTTAAGTCTTAGGCATTCAACTGTCCCAGTATTGTGCGTTGTACATACGGTTCTGGGTGATGTGGAATTGCCAAGTCATTTGAATCTTTCATAGGCAATGTTTTTAATTTTTTTCAAATACGTATTGTTATTTTTCGTCGTTGCTACACTGATAATTAACAGCATAGAATTTACCAACACTTTAGATTCCCTTGTCATTCCTAAACTGATACTTTAATTATGTATAATGCAGGGGAAAAGTTGTGGATCTATTCTCTTCTATAGTATGAGAAAATGCCATTTAAGAGCATAGTGGAAGAAAGTGCTAAGTGGCATCGTTGAGAAAATTTGGGGCTTTTGTGTTATCAAACATTTTATTCCCTCCTTTAAAGATAACAGGATTCTCCTTTTCATAAACTTTAAGTAAGTTAGATATTTTAAACTTCGTAAGTGCCACTTTAAACGATTCTAAATTCTAATGAAAATAAATTTAATGCTCATTTTTTTTTGTTTTCACCTTTTTTAGCACGTTTTTCCAATGAATTCTTCTATTGACCTATCATTATCACTGCAATAATCCGGTATTAAAATATTTGAAATGAAAATATTGGATCTATTTCGTGTGAAGCAAATTATATATAATATAAGCATACATATAATATTAAAAAAAGTTTAAACAGCTACTGTATACTTATTTTATTTGCGTTAAATTTGCAAAGCATTTTTACGGGGTGCAAAAGCAAATAATACATAGCTTACTAGTGTGCAATAAATTATTATTCTAAATACAATAATGCCATGAGCCAAACTAAGCTATATTTCTAAATTTTAATTTTACTGACTTTATATTGCTTAAATATACCTAATACAAGTTAAGAATTTTGTCAAATTGATGAACATAAGGATTGCTACGACTTTCTTAAAGAAATTAATGAGTGAAAAATGTATGTTATGACTATGCATATAAAATTTAATGTATTCAAAATGTATTTGGTGTACATAAATGTAAAATCTAAAACAGTGGCATTTATTTATTTAACATCTTGCTAGAAGCCTTTCTAACACTTAAAACTAGAGAGCATTTGCATATGAAACCGAATTTTTCCTTAGACACTTGAATCATTTCATTATAAAGGTCGTACCCTCACTGACAACTCTATTAGGGTATTCAGAGCAGGCAAACTTTTGGCCTTTTAAATTTGCGTACAGCGACCTGTATGGGGGAGAAGCGCCTTTACAAAGTGGTGGGGGGAACTCGAGGGGGGCACTTCATTTGGGATGCGAAGCGTAGTAGTTATTGCAATTAGCCGCGGCCACCGGGAGCATTCTGATCGATGGACTAGAAGCTTCAATTTTGCGCCTTGGAACAGCGATGGAAAGTAATAAAACGCTTACTTCGGTTTCATCTGGTGTAGTTTCAAGATTTAACATTGTTTCAAAATTTAACATTGTTTCAAAATTTAACACTGTTTCAAAATTTAACATTGTTTCAAAATTTAACATTGTTTCAAAATTTAACATTGTTTCAAAATTTAACATTGTTTCAAAATTTAACATTGTTTCAAAATTTAACATTGTTTTAAAATTTAACATTGTTTTAAAATTTAACATTGTTTTAAAATTTTACATTGTTTCAAAATTTAATTTTGTTTCAAAATTTAACATTTCTTCATAATTTAACATCCGTACAGAAGTTGTTTTTATTGTAATGTGATCCACAAAATTGGTAGTGAAAGGGGAATCGGTTGCCTTATGGACGAAAAACTGCATGGAATTTGCCGGGTCATAAAAAGTCTTAAAACACCTATCACAAAAAAATCCCGTATAAGGTGCAACAATTGAAAGTGTTTATGAACTCGCTGTTTTATATTCCGAGAACTTTAACGTAATCTACAACATGAATGAAAAATTTAGATTAGGAAGCTAGTTTAGAATGACAAATAAGGCATACTGGTTTAGAAAGACATTTAAATGGAATGGGATAGTCATCCAAAATTTATCTTCATTTATTTTCATATTCGGATTTTCCAACTAATGAGTTATTTATTAAGTATGTGATTAAACGTAAAACATTTGGCAATACTTCTATCTTGTCGATGTACTTAACCATACTTCATAAAGCCCAAAGTTTAATCTTTTATTTGGTACTGAGAATTCTTGTATTTTCTGAGTCTTGTAGGTATGCGTATCCTTTCCCAAAACAAGCAAACTATGCTTTATGCTTTTCCAAATCTCTTTTAGAAAGTTTTGAGTATATATAAATAGCCAAAGAATAATCGCTCCTGTTGAAGGACTGACTTGTAAAATAAATAGAAAAGCCAAAACTAAGTATGGATACATTTTATTGATATTATTTCTGAAGACATCTTTTACGGCTGAATAAATGCATAAATTACTAGTTCACTCTACATTATTAAGTTAAATATAATTATGCCCTTTAATTATCTTTATAAATTTAATATTTTAAATTCTTAACTCTAAATTTGCGGACATTATGTTGTACAAATATAATTTAAATTTATAACATTGTCAAAGTTATGTACATTTATGTATACATTATATTATACATTAATATGTTTTGTTTATGGCTATCCATACGCAAAGTTACATATTTTCAAAATGTATTTAATGCATATTAATTCAATCTTTATACCGGTGGCCTTTCCGGTGTCTTTATTAAACGACCCGCAGAACCCTTTCCAACACTTTTAGCTTGAAAGCATTTGCATACGAGACTGCATTTTCCCTTGGACACATGAAGCATTTCATTATGAGGAAGTAGCCTTACTGACAACTCTATTAGGGTATTCAGAACAGGAAAACTTCAGGCCTTTCAAGTTTGCGTAGAGCGATCTATATGGAGGGTACTTCCTTTAAGCTGCGAAGCGTAATGATTATTGCAATTAGCCACGAGCAGATGGAATATTCTGATCGATTGACAAGCTGCTCTAATTGTACGCCATGAAACAGTGGTGGAAAGTAACAAAACAATTATTTCGTTTTCATCCGGTGTAGATTTATCATTTCATAATTTGCTATTCGTACAGAAGTTGGATTAACTGGAATCGTTAGAATTGCTAGCGATAAGCTTAAATAATGACATACAATAAAGATAATTGTGTTAAATCCAAAATTTGCATCATGCATTAAAAATTAAACTAGGTCATAATGAAGTCTCAGTTTTATGTCTTCAATTTGTACAAAAAAAAAACCAATGTCAATAATGTGTGTCTAATGTCTAATTAAAATATTAAATTATATATAATTCTTTCAATTTGTTTGTCAAGATTACGAATAACAAAAATATTAATTAAAATTGAAGGTAGAAGCATTGTGTTGAAAATAGTTTAGCAGTCAGTTGCTATTAAAACCTGCTCGTTTTTTTTAAAAAAACTTTTTTTGTGTTACAGTCACACAAAACAACTGTATTCCTAAAAATAGCTTCTTAAATAGTTCATCAGTTTCCATGGACAACTCATTGGAAAGTGTTCGAAACATGAAAGGGTTTCTAGCAATTGATACGTTTTCTTCGAAATTCGACTAGCTTTGAAAACGGCTTTTTAATGATGGTTCATCTAGGTAAGCAGGTAATTTTGAATCAAACCTGTAATTAAAGTTTCTGATTCACGCAATTAGCATTTTATGATTTATGGGTGTTATTTTGGAACGTGAGGTACTATATGATTAAAACTTGGCGAATCTTTTACGGCAATTTATTTATTTATCTTAAAAATTATCTTTTTTTTTAACGTTTCTTAATAAATGTTTTTTCGGCTTATGTTTCTCACTGTCGCATAAAAAAATGTTTCTTACTAATCGTATAATAATATCGTAATGGAGATACATCTAGGCTACAGTTAGGAAATGTTATGATCTATGTCAAATGCATGCTGTAATATTTTTTTCGCCCCTAAGTAAAGATCGCACTAGAGCTATATATGGACAATGGGTAGGTAATTTTATGAGTTATATTAGGTGCTTGTCTCCGTTATTCTTTCTTCTCGAATTATAAAATTGCACTAAATTTACTACTGGGATAGGAAATGTTATGATCAAGGTTAATTGTATATCTTCATTACATGTTCTTTTCGGTCTTATTTTTACGCTGAAGTTCTAACAAGCTTTATTTATTATTCGATAATTCAATAAAATGTTAACACTTAAGCAAGTTAGTAACACAATGCTTTATACTAAAAAAAATCGATATATACACTAAGTTGAGAGAAATATTAAACCAAAATAGCAATATTCAGTTTAAATAATGTACATTAAAACAAGATAAGTTTTACAATATAATCACGTATATTTTTGTTAACCGTATTCTATTTACCACTTGACGGTTATCTAAAGATTATTCTTCTAAAAGAAAAACCCACAAACAAATATTTTCGTTTTACACATTTCTCTACTAATACATTTCTCTACTAATACAATATGTACTTCCTATTCAGTAGTCTTTATTATTCGATTAATTTTCCATTTATATTCATTTCATTGAAAATTAATAACAATGCCTTTATGTATAAAAAATGGTATCAGATTCAAACATACTCCACCAAAACATAGTTTCTATTTTAAGGCTAGTACCAACATTTATTCCGATGGAAGTTACAGATACAAAACTTTTCGTTATTACAAATAAATACGAGATTATATACACTTTATCCTTCATCAAACCCTGAGTTCTTTACGCATTACCAAAGCAGTTCTCGATATCGGGCAAATGATGTTAAATTCATGAGACTAGCAAGCGGCATTTCCTATCGGCTACTAGAGACTGCTCAAATGCTAAAAGCAGGAAAAGTCATTGTCACAAGAGAAAGAAAATTGTAGATATACTGAATGAAATATTTATTTTGTTTTTCATGTAATATGTATATATTTTATGTGATATTCTTATGTCTAATGCAGTTTTTAAAAATAGCAATGATATGCTTTTATCTTTCAGGTAGATAGATATATTAATTAGAGGCCCAGTGGGTCAGTGGTAGTGCGTCGCATTGCCACGCCACAGGTCCGGGGATTGAATCCGGATTGGGCGAGTTTGACCCATTCTTTCATCCTTTGAATGGGTCGATAAAATGGGTACCAATCATGCTTGGGAACTAAACACTAAGCACTGGGGATTCCGCATGAGGCTGACCACCGTACTGGGACATATGCCTACCACCCCAGAGCCTTAGGTCACGAAAGCTGAAATGGGCACGGTAGGCCTTGGCCCAGTAATGGGCTGTTGCGCCGAGGAGTTTTTTTAGGATATTTTAAGTAGTTTCGTAATCAAAGAGATTTACATTAAGGTATCCGACCACCTTTTGTCAGCAAAAATCCCATATACCTAGCAAATGCTAATCTTTTTAATAGCACATAAAAAAAATGTTTGTAACCTATAAAAAAAAGCGCATACGTTAAAAGTATATGTAATAAATTTTTCTATGAAAATTTTTTGAGACTTTTCTAGAACTGTTTTTTTTTCAGTTTACGCAAAACATAAAAACTGAAGTTGTTTATTATCAATTGCTTCCAAATATGTTCAGTAGTTTTATAATAGTATGACGAGGGTTTTAAACTAGAATCATGTAAAACTATTAAGAATTGGATATTTTAAAACTATTTATATGATTGTTTCTATCTTGTTTCGAAGTGTTTTCGATATAAAACTGCAAACTTTTGCCTATAAATAAATTATGGGCGCTGATATCTTAATGATTTTAGTTCATGACCTATAATAAGGTTTGTTAATCACATTTAAATTGAAACGATGTAAAAAATTAAAATTTTGTAAAGATATCATATTTTGCGTAAACGTGATTTTTGAAGTATATTAATTTGACTATAATTTTCCTCAAATACTGAATTTTTTTATGATTTACTTTTTAAAAACTATTTTTATATTCATAACTAATAATAAAATCGCTCAACGTCATGGTTGGAATAGAATTTTCAGAAACTTGCTGTCAAAGGTGATAGGCCACCTTAATGCAGTGAGATAACAAAAACAAATAACATGCACTGATATTAAATACTACAATTAAAAAAAACTTTTGTGATGCTACGGGTGTCCCAACTGAATGTTAACATAAAAATACAACCATTTTCATAAAAATTCCCGGTGTTCCTTCTTCGTTAATAATATACAGTCGGTCTCATACATTCATATACATTTGGGAAAAATTTAATTACCCTTGCAAACTCAATTTTCCCATCTTCTTCCGTATTAGAAAAGTCTCATTAGTCAAAGTCCCCCGGAGAAATTAACACTTCGCATAACGCATTACATTGCAACACACCATGCAAGGGGTTCAAGTTACAGAGCCAGTTTGATAAAATTGTCTGATTTATTTCTCTGTCCTATACTCTTAAAACGAACGAGCGATTTTAACTCAACTTGATTGATTTTCACTCCTACAGCCTGGAAAATGCACTTCTCCTTTTGGAGTGGATCCTTTGTGTGTTAAACCTCCGACAGGATCACTCCAAACGAGTGATTTTAACTCGGTCTGAGATAATATTCACTCCTTTCCAGCGTCGAAAATGCACTTCTCCAACTGGGGTGAAATTCACTCTTTTGTTTTAAGAGTGTATGTAATGGTAAAATAAAAAGGTTTAGTAGACCCAAACACATATTATCCAAAGTGTTACTAAGATATATAGAGACCGATATGTTTATTGGCGACTGCGTAAAACTGAATATACGAACGTCGAAAGTCGTCAATGGACAGACTCGGCCCTATATATTAGCTATATTTTAGAGAACACGAGTTTTGCTACTACCTTCAATAGAGAGCATTTTTTTAAAAATAAAACGGCTTAAATATGAGTAAAAAGGCTTTATTAAATTGGATTATTTGTAACAATCCACACAGACAAATATCAAATGCCAAGACGACATGCGTAAGGGCAGCACATTATTATATATAGTAAAGATTATAAGCACAAATCAGAATAAAAAAAAATCGCGCCAAATCATGGGATATAATAATAACGAGATATAGTATTGTCTATGTATCAGCGTTTATTTCAATGTGTTATTATTTGACCAATTTGAACTATGATTAGGCTTATATGGATAATTGCAACACACAAAGAAATTCATATATTATATGAAAAAAATATTTACACCTCTTTCAGTCCATATCCGCAAAGACCCCTCCGCATGCAGAACTGGATTGGGGGGAGTGATGCCCTCAATCGATAGGTCGTTTGTGGCGCATTCCCTTTGGTGGTATTTCATCTTGTCACACAGTGACTGCTACCCGGGTATTTTTAATGGCAGATCATATCAGCGTGCCCTCGAAAGGCGACTGATGCTGCTGGTGCTAGGAACGTTTATTTTTAGGAGCAGATATATGATACTATTTTAACACTTTCAGGTATTGATAACGTGTTTCTAGCATTGATAAATTTATTTTTAAAGCTTTAAGTTAACAAGCGGAAGTCTTTTTATTCCATCCGAAGAACCTATAAAAGCAGGTAAAGATAACAGGTTGAAATATATAGGAGCCAAAGTGACAAAAAGTTTTAACTAGTGTTATGTGTTGCTAAAAATGCATTGTTGAAGGTATTGTTATTTTCCCCAAAGAAGTGTTTAGGGAAAATGCGTTGATTTTATTAACTGAAAACAGATTAAAATGTCAAAATATTATTTCCAATCCTTATTATTTAAAGTTTTATTACATGTGCAGTAATATTAAGAAATACTAAATTAATCGAAAATATATTCGAAATTTATACATTAAAGGGTACTGTGTTACTTACTAAAAAAACTAAAACTGGTGAAAAAAATAAGTAGGTCTTTCTTTTTCCATTCCTATCACATTAGTATTTCAAAAACCGATGGAGAAGGGCTTTGGGCAATTAAGCTGCTGAGAACTTCATCGGAATGTGTGGTAAATAAAGAATAAAGTTTCATTGGGGAATTTGTAACTGGAATAGGGATGTTATAAGTTGGAGACATTTTTATTTCTTTTAGGCATGCAATTGAGGTTGTTTGTTTCAAATAAACAACGTTTGGATTTGTTGGTAACTTTAAAAAAGGTAATAATGTATTTAGTGAATATAAATATCCTAGATTTTGTTATGCATCTTTATACATTCATTCATTAAATTTAAGCGATTTTTTTCAATGCTTTATACACTAAGTATTTTTAAAATTTAGATATTATGCTCATTTCAAACAACTTTATCTAACTTATCATGAATAATTTTTGCTTAATATTTTTAAAATTATTTTTCAAATCAAAACAAATTTTTAAAACATGAATACTCGTTTTTGTATCATAAATGCTTCTATGAAACAAAATTATTTCATAGAACCTGCACTTAAAGCTTTCATCGGATAAATCATACGCTGTCCCATCACCAAAACTTGAAATTTTCGGTGCATATTACTTGAAGACAAAAAGGGATTTCAAAACACAACGGGGGTACTGGGGAGGCCAACCGGTAGGAAGCTTGAATTGCATGCGAAGGGTTCCAGATTTGGTACCGTGCATTGCCAAAATAACTCCTGACTTATAGATGGTCTGTGCAGCCAAAAAGCCCGACGAATATACGCTGTGTAGAGGAAGTGCAAGTTAAATATGCTTCATAGTTGCTACGTCGCTCTTAAAAGTTGTGTTGGATGCCTACTTAGGTGTCGGCTTGTCACTTGACTGTAGTTACACACTACGACACTTGTTGCCAATAGCCGTCGTGTTGATGTCATGCGACAATACTTCAATTCAACTCAAAACACTACAAAATGAAACTTGATCCAGCACCGCCACTCTCATCAACATTTACTACAATGTTGCTGGAACGTGATATGTCCATATTAAAACGATTTATACTTCGATTTTTTTTTATTTATGGAGGATGAAAGCATATATCGAGAGAGAGTCCTCTTTGAAAACCGATGTACACTCTAAAAACTGAATGCTCAAAAACGATGAAATTTTACTTAATTTTAACGGTTTCCGTTTACTGGCAAATGCTCCGAGTTTTCGTTTCCTCAAAGTGAGGAAATATGAATCGTCATTTTTCTGAGGATTTGAATGTCGTCTAATCTAAAGAAATATTTCGTCATTTTTGAGCATGTGAGTACAACAATGAGATTCAGTTTCCTCAAAATCAAGATAGAGATTCGTCAAATCACGATCGTAAAAGTGAGGATTCGCGTTTACTCAAAAGTCACGTGATAGTTTGACGAAACAATCCCCAAAATTAATGAAATAAGGCTTGAGGATTCATGAATCGTCAAAAATGAAAGTGTTATTTCTGAGGGAGTAGTAAACGAAAAAAATATAATCAGAATATCTTAGAACAAAATACCGTAAATTATTAACTGTTTTGTGTTAACGAATTTGTATAAATATACGATAATTTATTTCAATATAAACTATCTCTCCAGTTTTTTTTAGGCATGAAAACGGTAATTAAGACTACTTATTATAATTATACCAAATAGAAAATATATTAAAAAGCTTAAGTTTATCGTGTCATTTATCAACTTCAGCTTATTAATATATTTGCCAAAAAATAAAATGATTAAAAAAGCCTCAACTGTACTTTTCTGCTTCTTGTAAGAAAATATCAAATTTAAAACGTTCATTATTCTTCAAAATACTTTGTAAACAACTATTTTCTCATGTTCAAATAAGAGTTTTCTTAAAATCAATAAAAACGACCACATTTTAAAAACATTACTGGAAAAAAAACGTATACTACAGGGTTTAGGATTTCTGGCATATAATCGTTGGAAGTTTAAGATGACTCAACCTTCCTGAAGATTTACGAAGTTATTTTTTCTCCACAAAATAAACGACCGACATATTTTCATTAATTTGTACTTAATCACCGTTATTCCACAAATAATATTTTTTTCGTTGGTTTTTATTCTTCTAGAACGCTAATAAATTATCCTATATTAGCCCAGCCATTAAAAAAATAAATCGTACACCTGCGATAGATATTCATTATTCAAGAGATTAAAAACATTATTTAAAATAATTTTAGTTAAAATAATCTTTTTGTTCTAATGATTAATCGATAATAATGCCTGTTTTTAAGGGATTATCTTTTGTGTTTTTGAAAAAGATTAAAAAAACCTCGTTTGTTGTTTAATTTTCGATATTGGTACACGTAAAATGACCTCTTTGTTCTGAATAATAATACCTCAATTCAATTTTTTAATTTTTTTTCTAAAACCCTTTAATACTTTCTCCTATACTTTTCCTTTATATCATTTACATAATGCAAGGCGTAAAAAATAAGGTTCATTGTTTAAAAATATTTTTTTTCAACCCTACGTTCCATTTTTTGTTGTTAAAGTATAAAAGAAATAATAAATAAGCCATATTTTACAAAACGTTATTTTATCCTACATAAAAAAGATTTCCTAGATTGTATTAAGTGTGTATACGTTAAAAGTAATTTTTAATAGGTTCAAGGTATTAAATAGTTTTTTTTTAACCGAACGTATCTTTCAGTTTTATAGTTATTTTTTTATAATCAAAATAACATTATTATGTAAAGTTTATTTTAGTAGTTTCGAATCTGGTCTATAATTTAATTTTTAATAACAGTATTACTATTTCTGAACTTTGCTTTGAAAAAGATTTTAGGAATAACCGAAATAATTCACCGATATTTTGAAGATTGTATCATAAGTGTTGTAATCTTCAAAACTTTGTGTGAAATATCTGCAACAATAATTTATTTAGTAATTTTAATTCATGGTTTCATGCAAGAAAAATTACTAACCTTCGTTTTTATTGGTTTTGCAAGTAACTGTGGATTTCAAAGTCTCTGTCAAAGTTAATACAAAGATAAAAAAAACCTTTCATATATTTAAAAATACCCATAACTGAGTCTTCGTCACTCTACGACACATTTATTTTATGAAAACATCAGCTTGTTGTAAAACTAACACTAAATTCTTCCGATACATTACACTATTTTGCTTTATTTCAACTGCTTAAATCTTTATATTTTTGTAATATTTTGTCGAAACGTCAATTTTTTTTCAGTTGCAATATTTCAACATGTGTTAATAATTAAATAAAACAACACTCAATTGACAATGGCCAATTTAAGATTTGGTTAAACGAAAGCTGGAAATCATAATAAATGTTTTAAAAAAGATTTTTATTTCGTGTGAATGCTTGAATGAATCTTCTCTTCTTATTCAAAGCAATTGCAAATTGAATATTCCTAAATCTTAAAGTTTGTTATACAAGACAATCTATTTGCTATAAACGTTTGTTTGAATTTCTGATACGGTAATTTAATCAGCCAGTACCATTCATGAAGATATAAAAAAAACTTAAATATTATGTATTTCATGTAAAAAGAAACGGAGTTTCAATTACCTACTCAATTGCTTATAGCAACGAAATGGTATAACTTCTACCTCGAAGGCTTTTGAAAATATAAAAGGATTCGCTTATAGTTCTATTGTTGGAGATGAAATTGTCTTTCACGAGTTTACTATCTAGGTACTCAACAAAGAATTTTTCAAGGATTTCGTAGAATATATTTCAAAAGATTAAATTTACGAGTTATATGAAATAAAAATATTTATTCCCTACTTTAAATTGTCATCATTATTTCTATACTGCAGATATTAGGATAATTTTCTTGTCATTACTTCAAATTTTATTAATTTGCTTTTATTATATTCCAAAAGTAAATATTTAAAACTAGAAATATCTCTCCGCTTAAACAATTTTTGTTTTTGCTATAGTAAATCCCATACCTCTGTAAGGGCCTTAGCTGCCTATCAAGGTGTCTTTTATTTTGATAAACATTTTCATTGTGAACCAATAAATTATTATTATTATTAAATAGGAGTATTTCGAGTTAACAATGAAATATTCAAATATTTTTTAAAGATAAACAGGCCGTAACACTGTGACAAAATTAGACCATTATTACTGTTTTAATTGCTTATTTAATCAAATACTAATTATAATACTTATGTAGTACTTAAAACTTTAATTATCAATTTATATATTTTTTATTTTAGCTCTTTTTATTTTGTATCTATTATTATATACTTATTTTTAATAATAAAAACATATAAATGTTGTTTAGAATAAATTTATTTTGACTGCCTACATTTAAACTTATAACATTTGTTAAATCAAAACGAATTTCTAAGTTAAACATTTGCAAAGACTGCATCGAAATTCAAATAATATTTATTTGTTAATAAAATCTAAACTTTGTCCTTACTTCGATTATATCTTTATACATATACATATGTTAGCTATCCGACATTTAACTTCAAACAAATTGACAGGCTGCATCTTCCAGAATTTACTAATGTAATATTCTCGATCTTAGCTGACTTATAAGGAACTAAACCTACTTTCCAATGCATAATTGAAACAGGCCCTATCTCAACTCTGCGGTAAGTTTTCGTAAAGCTGAAGTAATGCGAGCCGATACCTAGTGGCCGTTGTCAGACTAGAATTCAATTAAACATGATTCCACGACTTATAATTAAATATTGCAGGATGTTGATTTTGCCCTTGAGGAACTCCAAATCTAAATTAATATTCGGCAGCGATGTTTGTTGGCATGAGCATGTAGGTTACAACGTTTAATTCTATAGTCAGTTTCCGAGATTAAATCTGGATCCCAGTTTCAAAAGTAAATACTCACTTCCTGCCCGTTTGGTTAAAATTTATTAATTTTTTATTAACTTTTTGGTGTGGAAATGCAAATTATTTGATTTGTTCATGCAATACTATTTATTTCCTCCTTCTTTTAGACCAATTAGAAGTAGAAAACTATGTCATTAGCGTAAAATTAAGCTTTTCATGAAATTAAAGTTTTAACCAGAAATCCATTATTCCGAAATATACTGAGTCTCACCACTGCATTAAATATTTGTAATCAATGCGCAAGAAATTTTAATTAAACTTTTGAAATTTAATCTTATTTATTGATGAAATCTAGTTTATTCCTATATGTATGACACAAATGCAAAAGTATCGACAGAAGTCGACAAAAGTCAATAACTAATGCAGCTATATTTACCGTAAAATATAATTTATCTTGAGTATCGGAACCCATAATAAGAATGCGTGGATTAGTCAATTTGATTAATAATTTCAACTTTACAAAACTTTTATCAGGAAATATATTAGCTCCTATTGTTGGAACGTGTCTTGGATCATCAATATTTCCAGTATAAATGATCTGAAGACGATCTAGTTAATTATTGTGCTCCATTATTTAGAATACATGTTTATCTTGTTTAGTTTATGTGCTCATGTACGTAATATTTACTTAACATTCCTTTGTTAATAAATTCTAAGGAAAGCGGGCAGATAAATTCTTTTTATGAAAATGATTGGAGAATTTTGCTTTTCTTAAACTGAGTAAAAGTAAAAAAGTACTAAGTAAAAATTGCCAAGTTTGTTTATCTCATTTTGGTGTTACCATCTGACTTAACATTTGAATTTTTGCCCTTTAATCTTTTATACAAAGGTGTATCTCTTGACATATCATTATTTATCTGTAATTATAACTGAAGTTTTACTTAGTAATGATATTTTACAAATAATGTTCCATAATTTACTAAAATAAATAATCAATACTAGGAGGATAAGTCTCCTGCTCTGATTAACGACAAGGAAACTCGATTTTTTTCATTTAGTTTTCTACTTTTTTTGGTTTAGTTTCCCACTTTCTTAATGGTATAAATACCTTTATTTTGCTTTTCTAGATATATTTTTTGTTGAATTAGTTTAGGAAATTAGTTTTGCAAAATAAGAACAGATGTTATAAGCAGATAAAAGTTAGTTAGTGATTAAATTAGCAATTTGGTTACTAAGAGTAATTTGGTTACTTAAGGCAAACTTGGTGGCCGAATCATAATGTTGTTTTCATGTCGACCAAAGTCATTTCCTATTAAATCTGAACACGCAAGAAAAATATATTTTAATATAGCATTTAAATAATTTTTCGATACTTAACAATGAAAGCCTAATTTTTTCAAATGTTTATACAAATTTCGAAGTTGATATATATATTTTTTAAAAAGTAAGTGATTTCTCTATCAATAAACCTACTAAAAATGATCCATAGAGATCAATACAAAAATCTATTGACATAAGTGCAGCTTCATTGATTTCTACTTATTTCTACGGATGTCACAATTGTTATCAGTAGAAGCTATTGATATCAGTAACCTACTGATAATATTTCTTATTGATATCAATAGAGCTCTATAGACACCAGTAAAGAAAATATCAGTAAGCTACTGATCTCAAATGACATCAATTGGCCTGCACTGATATCTATATAGATCAGTAGAGATTTGTATGGATATCAATAGAGATCAATAGAGATTTGTATAGATATCAATAGAGATTTCTATTGGTACCAGTTGGCCATTTCCACATACAAATTTTCTATTGATCACTACTGACCATTTTTAGTAGGGAATATCGAAAATTTTACAGGTCTAGTACCAATTTTTAAGAAAAGTGTTTTTTAGAAGTATGACATACGCGCAGTTATTTAATACTGCAATTGCTATATATTCATAAAAGCTATTAAGTATGGGAGCAATATAAATTACTTGAACTGAGCTACGCACTGACATCAAACATCGCATTAAGCAAATACAAACTTTCAGATATAAAAAAGTGGAAATACATTTCTTGCATTATTGAATTTCCAGATAGGCGATTTCTTCTTGTTTTCTAGATATTAATACATTTCTATTTATGCATTTCCTTTAACCCATATAACAATGAGGAAAAAGAAAGGTTGCCATTTCAGAATTAGCCTTTTGCTCATCTAAATTAACGAAATCTAAGATCAAATGAATACCATTGAGCTAAGCAATTTGTGTCTTACAAAGTTCACAAAGAAACTAATTAAAAAAAATTAAAAACAACGGTTTTATTTCTTAGGGAAGATATTCACAAATAGATGGTTGATGGGTGAAATAAATCCTTTCCTTCTAAATACGTTTCTTTTAATAACAAAAATTCCTTACAAATAAAGATATCTTTTGTACAACTATAAATACTAAAAATTGGCATAGAAACTGCACATTTAAATCTGTACATGGAAAATGTTGCAAAGATTTTCCTTGAGTGAAATACAATAAATGAGGTTAGAAATATTATTCAGTGTTGCTCCTCAGTTTGTTAAATCTTATCTCCCTAAGGTGATTACGCTACTGCATTTTAATATTCTTAAAGTTCGTTTAAACTCCCTAAAGCATAAACTGTTTATATGAATGATAATCAACCCGTGAAATCCACTGATTATATAAAGCTTATTAACGTCAGATACTATATTCTTCTAGAATAAATTCTGTTGTGATGCATATTTATTTCATTAGGTAGAAAGGTAGATGTTCTTTGAATTCATGCAAACTGGACTGAAATTTACTGCTGCTACTGACTTCAACATCGCAATTATTTTGAGTTTCTTCTACGTCATTAACTCCGGAGATCTAATATACATTTAAATAAATGGACTCTTATTCAATATTCTGGTTATTGCGCAATTTGTGTTAAATTTTAAGAAACACAGTACAAATTAGAGATGAGTTGTAATAATTTTTTTTGGAATGAGAAAGTTGGTTGGTTGGTTGATATACATATATTTTCAGGCTTGTGTGCTTGCTCAGAGAGCCGCTTATAAACCTTCGTCAAGTAAGGCAGTCATACCACACACACATACTCACAAACACACATATACGTGACAGATGCTGCCATCTATCACACGCCACCTCCACAACTTAGACATGTCCCTGAAGGGGAGGGAAATAGTCTCCAGGAACCTGTACCCGTGGGAAACTGCGCAATGACCGCCCACAGGACTTTCGGACTCAGCTGATTTAACGAGCACGTACTCCGCATATACTCGGTGAGTTTTCAGCTACCATGTTTCGATCGCGAGACCTTCCGATCCGTAGATCGCTACTCTGACTACAGGGCGCCTCACAGCCCAATGAGAAAGTATTTGATATTATTCTGAGATATATGGTTAAAAAGGGACATATATCACAAGAAAAATTATAAATATTATTTTAGCTCCAAAAATTTAGAGGGAGGGGTTGGTTAAATTGAAGTTATAGAGTAGAAACACGAGGGCTATTGACAACGGACCTAGTAATTTTGAATTGCCGTCTATTGATCTTATCTCAGTAAATGAGCTTACTTCAAAAGCAAGCTTATAAATACATCGTATGCAACGAATGGACTTGTTAACGTGTCAGATATAACCTACATCTGCTTTATATGCACTGCGGCATTTCTCAACTAGTTCGATTAGTTTATTGGATGACTCTGACGTGATAAGAACCGAAGAAGGTATCTTTCGTGACATTAAGCCACCGCGCAACGCCATCTATATAAATGAGTAGCCCTGTCAATTGATAGTGGTTCAAAACAACGAGGTCACTTACCAATTGCCCTCGTTTATCTCTATTGCGACGTTATTTTACAAACAACAAACATATATTCACAACAACCATCACAAAAACTGAACACAAATGAAGAGTACACGGGAAGAACCGATGGATTTATTAGGCTGACGCCCGCATTGTCTGCTTGGCTGACATTGGCGGCAGAAAACCGGTTTATCTCTTTCTTCTTCGCTTGGTACAAGCGTCGGGATCGTCAATCGCCTGAATCTTGGTAGCTAGGAACCACAGAGATAGTAGTTAAAGTATTAGAGTGGAAGATCACGTGACCTTCAACACTGGCTTCATTGGGGCTCTTCCGGGAGCTCCTTGCGTGTCCCGTCGTTAGCATTGAAGGTCACGTGATCTGCCACTCTATTACTTTAACTATGATCTCTGTGGTAGGAACTCGATCACTCGCTCGGAACTCTATAACTCGCTATCCTCGCCAAAGTGGCCTGCTAAGGAAACTTCTCTACAAAATCAATCGGGTTTTCCCGTATACTCTTCAAATATAATATCTCACATGAGATTGGAATGAAAAAATCTCTGTAGGTTGCATTAAAATAACAGATAATCAATTTTAATTTATATATTTAATGTTTTTATTCTATTGCATAACTTGAGGGTTCATTATAACGTAAATGAGTAAGAGACAAATTATTGCTTAGCTTCCCCTAACAACCGTCATAACTCCTTTGATGACGTGTAATTATAATAACAAGTGACAATTATTAACGCGAACAGATTTCGGCAAGTGCTGGCAAGTAATTATATAACCCTCGTATAGCAACATCGGTTTGCTCAAATTGTAACCCTAAATTTATTTTGAATTAAGCACAACTGCTAAATTCCCGAGATCACACTATTCAGTAATGGGCTTCAATACATTACACTTATCGAGTGCTTAATATCGAGTATCGATATCGAGTGCGATAGTATCGAATGCTTAAGGCCGATTTTGAATGTTAAAAACATCCATGTTAATAGTGAGTTTCAATGCTTTATAATTATATATAGAATGCTGCATTTCTAATGGTAAGAAATTTCCACGGTGAATTGGAATCTGGTGCCAGTCAGACTTTGAGTTGAGAGGTAACAATCCAACCAATTGTCTGAGCGACTAATTATTATTATTATTTAAATTATAAAGATAAAAATCCGTAAACTCTACAATTTTTTTCTTTCTCAACTCAACTTTTTTTCTTTAACTCAAAAATAACTTTTATTTATTTAAATAAATATGTATTTACAAGAAAATTAAACAGTTTTTCAGAATAGAAATCCAAATCTTTGAAAAGACAGGCATCAAATGTAAATGCCAAGTTATAATAAAATCTTAAATATTTTAAATAATACTTTATTCGAATTTCATTAAAATTTATATATAACTTTTTTTGTCATTTTGTGAAAAATGCATATTATACTAAAAAAGCTAAAATGCTCATTTTAATTATTATCATGCTGTGTGCATTTTAAATATGTTTCGTTGTCTATTGCTTGGGGTTTTATATGAATATTACTTTTGACCTATTACTCTGGAACTGTTAATGTATTAGACTTGATAGTTTTCCGTTTTATATTTTTTATTTTCTTACTCTGCGTATATTTTGTAATCAACAGTATCTCAGGGGGATTAACCAAATGTGACAATTCAACCACATATTCTTGTCAAACCAGCTTAGCAATGTTGCATGAGGATAGCAACTGCTAAGCGATTCTCGTTGAAGGTATTTCATTCATACTAATTACAGTCTCGATTGATCCTTGTGAATTTTCTTGAAAGGGGGACTAATTGCTTTCGAAAGACGAGCCAGATTTCAATGAAATGTTCTTCAATGGGCGAGAATGCGAAGGTTGGCTGACGCATCGTAAGTCATCCTAAAAGGCGTAAACAAAGGATGCCGTATGGATAAGTGATAAAGAGCATCTTTTGTTAGGGAGCACAGAACGAAAGTTAAGATAAAGTTTGATGAATTGTTACTATCTTATCTAGAAGTAATAATCAGATGCCCATTGGAAAAACAGTCTTGCTTTTCCCTATAACTAGATATTTTTTAACCGGACTTTTAAAATAGTACTTATTAATTAAAATTGCTTTCCATAAACAGCAGAAAACTATCTGTAAGTTTAATAATGTATATAATACTGTAATGTATATAATAATCTGTAAACACCAAGTTTAGCATTTATAAAACTTTAATCAGACCTATTGTCCTGTATGGAAGTAAATGTTGGACCCACAATAAAACTGTGAAAGAAAAGTTGCTAATATTTGAAAGGAAATTACTAAGGAAAATATTCGGCCCTATTAAGGAGAACAATGAGTGGAGAATTCTCTACAACGATGAAATTTACAGAAAATTTGGCAAATTTAGTGTGACCGACATTGTGAGAACTATAAAAGCATTCCGGGGGCTGGGGAGCTCAGTCGGTTAAGCACTCGCTTAGCATGCGGAAGGCCCCCAAAATAGATGCCGACCTATAAACGGCCCGTGCAGCCAAAAATGTTCGACGAATAATACCCCGTGTGAGGGAGTGCACGTTAAATATCCTTCAAAGTCCTAACGCTCCGTACGATGTCGCCCTTAACGGTTGCGTTGGGTGCCTATTCAGGTGTTGGCTCGTCACTTGACTGTGGTTCTAAAATACGACGCCCGTCGCCAATAGCGTTCGTGTAGCTCTAGTGCGACGATAATTCAAACCAAACCAAATAAAAGCATTCCGAATTAGGAGGCTGGGCCATCTGTACCAGATGTCCCGTGACCGTTTCCAAAATTAAAGGTACTAGACGTAGAGGACGAGCACCCACACGATGGTTGGACGATGTTGAAAAGGACCTCAATCTGATAGGAGTGAACCGATATAGAGTCATTGCGGCTAATAGGGCCAACTGGAGGAGGATCAGCGTGTCAGCCTTGGCCAGCAAAAGGCTGCATGAGGAAGATATAATACATTGAAATAATTTTTTAGTTATTTCCCCGTTACAAATAGTTTTGTGTCAATACTTAAGCTAAGAAACTTAAAAATGAAACTAATTTCACCTTGCGATTAGATGGGATTAGATATATTTGAAGCATGTCATTGTTATCACGAAAAATCACGAAACATTTACTGAGAAATTGTAATAGTTAAGATACCAAAGCTATTATTTAGATAAATTTTAAGCAGGTGTAATATTTCAGATTGGTATGCAATCCCAATTGTTCCAGCTATTATCAATGTATTAGGTTTAACCAAACAAGCTTAGTCACAAGAGCTTAACAAAGAAAGAACCTAAAATATCCAACAAATATTTTCTAAGTTCAAACTTCTTAAGGAAATTTTAAATTAGGGTTATGAATTGAAATTAAAACATTGAAAAAATTAAGATGAAAAATTAAGATGCAGTTTCAATGAGTTATTGCGGTGTCTAAGAATAATTAATAGACATTTCTAATATCAAAAACGCCGAGAAGTAATAATGTATGCTAATTTTTCAAAATGAAAAAAGTGAGGATAGGAAGTAAAAAACGGTACTTCTTAAACAAATCTGGTGGTGTTTTTTTGTTAAAATGGAGCAAAAAAAAGTCAATTATGATAATTTTTACTAATGATTTTGATATTGTTAGGCATTTTTTACTTTGCAATTTTTTTTTATTAAAGCTCTTTTTGCATGGCAAATATAGTTTTTATTAAAATTGTTGTTTATTTTTCTTTAACTAATTAACTTCAAGTGATAGTAAAGGATATAGTAGTTTTTGTGTAATTATTGATGAAAATATTTTTGAATGTAAATTGTTTGTGCAAGTTGTAAGCATACTAATTCAAGCTAGGTAATCTAAGTTATAATATAAAAATAGTATTACACATCTATGATGAAAATGATTATTATCATCATCATTATTTTTATTAATAATTTAATCAATTATAACTTTTTCGGGGGTTTAACTGAAGAAATCCTGAAAAAATTATGTCATAACACCCTACTGTGCATAAATAAATAACAAAACACCTAACAAAATGCACAAACACCAACAGCTGTGCCGCAAATTCTTAGGGGTAAAAGCTGCTCCAAAATCAAATTTAATTTCACTGTTTGATAGCTTCATGACACTGCAAAATTTGGTGAAACTTACTTCATAAAACTGGCAGAAACTGTCTTATGTAAATAGTTACATATAATTGTTCTTGTATTTGAGTTGAATAAATAAATATTGCTGTTTATTAGTAGGATTAGAAATATCCATGTAACAATATTAACAATTTACATGTATTTTTATTAATTTGATTATAATATTTAATGAACACAATGTAATTTTTTTAAACTTTTACCGTAAAACCGATCAATCTTCCAGAGTTACGTCACACCCAAGTAAGAGCAATGCATTTCTTTGTTTTCTTTATATTTTATGTGAATGAGTTTTGATGGCAAATAGCTAAAAAAATTTTTTGTCCTTTACCTAGTTACTACAATAGTTCAATCATTTCTATCACATGAACACCTGATACAAGTTACAACAATTTGGAAAGCACGGCACTTTTTCCCCACAAATAAAAAATTGTTTTTTTAACCAAACCCTGAAAAATTTGATTATTGAAACAATAGTTATGCCTTGTGTTTGGTACAATGTTTTACACTAATTAAAAAGTCTATAATTTACGATCCCAGTCTGATTGTAAATTAATATTTTTATTCCCAATGCAGTAGGTGATGTGGACATTATCCCTACGCCTTGCAGAGATCAAATAATACAAAATAACAAAAAAGAAGAAAATGTATACACGAATTTCAGAAACACAAATCAGCAAAATATCAAACACAAGAATTGAAAAAAGAAATAGAATATATTAAAGGTAAAAAAAATCAAACATTTAAATTGTTATTAAGGTCTCTGGACTCACGGTAACGGGAGTAGATGCAGTTCTAGGGAAATGTAAATGGAGTACAAGACTGTTAAAAATTTAATCTTTTTACTTTTCACGCAAAACATTTTTAACAAATTTAAGTTTAACCAAAATGATATGCAAGTTTGTTTTCATGCATAGTTTTAAAGATTTTTTTACACTATGTTATCTTTTTAAAGCAAAAACTATAACTTTATTTTAATTATCAAATGCATAACGCTGTTTTTGTTGATACTTTCTTTTGTAAAATATCCCTATAAGTCTCTGCAAAACTATTTAGCGTTAGCAAGGTAATCGAAAAAAAAAATCGCAAATGAATTTTTTTATGAGTTGTTTTTTTTATTTTTCTCATTAAAACCCATAAAATCCACATAATTTTATAAAAAATATACTTTTATTTAAAAAAAAAAGATAAAAAAAATTTCACTGAGCGAAGATGGGTCCGTGCAACTCTGTGTCAAGGGCTTATAGAAAAAAGAATGTCGACAGGGTTTAAATAAAAAAAAAGTACGAAGCAAATTTTTATAGATTTTTTTTTAACTACAGTGAAGAAAAAAAACTAAACGATATGAAGAAAGAAAGAAAATATTTTTTATATATTTCAAAAAAGAGCATTCCTTCCATATATTTTTTATTCAATCAATCGGAAAACATAAAAGGACTCAATTAGACATAAGAGGGCAGAATTTTTAAAAAGTATTCTTAATGATACTTTGATGATGTTTCGACTTATCAAACGTACTATTTTGTTCATGAAGCAAATGCATGCCATTTTCTAGTTTTCCCAGAGGCTCTTTCAAAAGATGTTTGTATTTTTATTTTTGGTTACTTAGTATGCATCTTTAATTTAAGCTAAACGGGAACAAGCAGATTCTATTTACTGTAAATATTTGCTTTCGTAAATATTTTTGTTTTCCTTTTATATATTATGTAATTTTTTTTTATTCCAACAGAAAATACTTTAAATTTAAAAACCTATTTGTTTTGGGCTGTTTGATAAGACCAAATTTGTAGTTTCCTCAAAAGAACCTATATTTTCGTAATGACATAATTGCGTGCTTACAGTAATTGGAGTAGAATTTTAGGGAAGAACTTTCTTGCACGGTTATGGGTATAGTTATGATCATTTAATTTTTTAAATAAAAATATTGTAAGATAAGAATATAGTTTTCACTTTTGAAGTTTTAAATTGGTTTCAAATATCAAGTTTATCCAATCAATGGTGGATCCTGAATAAACTTTGGAGAGTTAAAGTTTCATAACTACACCCCTCAACTAGATTGTAAGAAACGCCATGACAATATCATTAAACATAATTCGAAAAGGTCAACAATAAAATTGAAAATTAACGCTCATCAGCGTAAACATTAAAATAAGGAAAAGCTAAATATGAAATTCTTATTTGAATTTTAGATTTTTAATTTGAACGTAGTTTTGTACAAATAAATTTCCATTTAAAGACTCTATATTGCAGTTTCGTATTCGTATTGCATTTTTCTATCATATAGTGAAAATAACCAATGTGTTAAGATTTTTTTCTGATTATTGGGCTTGCTATAAATTCTTTGAATGAAACTCACATAATTTTCTCACAATGTAAATCAGGAGCATTTTTAAAGCTTTGATGAATAATTGTTTTTCTAAAATATTTAATACTTTATTTATTGTAGTAACGACGAACTTTTAAATCAAAATTATTATTTATTTTTTATTTTTACAAGAATCATTTCATTTATAAAACAGATTTTTATTCAAGTAAATACGTTCAGTAAAGCTAAAATTTACGTTCCTTAGATTTGTTATGAATATCTGAACTTTCGTTCGAAACTTACTGAATGTGTGCAAAGTTGATAGCAAAAAAAAATATTTTTTAGCTCACATTTAAAGGATTACTCTTAAATGGTTTTAAAACAAATCTTATCCTCTAAATGTATTTAAATTATTGGTAGCTCTATTTATTTTATTTATGAATATAAGGATAAAATTATAACAATCAAATCACTGGTACTTTATTTGTTATAGAATAAACAGTTAATTTTTCGTTTAAATTGTTAAATTAATTTTTTAAATTAACTTTTCTGAACTAGATAGCTATTTTTTTATTTCTTCATGTTAATTACTTAAATTAATGAGTGTTGCTGTAATGTTTTCCAGACTTTTAATAATTACTCTCTTTCTAAACTTTTCGTTTTGCATAATTAGTATAAATTTCATAATGTTTACGTAATGTATTGTTAAAATTTTTACTGCGCAACATTTTTAACAAATCGCAAAGCAGAAAGTACCAAAATGAGTAAATATTTAATTTAAATTGCTGCCTATGAAATAGGTCATAAAGTTAAACAATTTGAAATGGAGGATTTGGGTTATTCGATAAGCATTACTAGGCCTTGTGGTGTAAATAAGTTCTGAAAGGGTTTCAATTTTGTACTTTACTTCGATATCTAGTTTTTAAAGTAAGTTTTACACACTGTTTTTTTAAATTTTGACTTTAGACAACCTACATTGATTTGAAAATATAGGAATTCCTACGCGACAATACAAAAATGTTTTAAGAAATATATTTGAATGTTTAGCTTATTTATCTTATTTTCTCTTATTCTACATTTTCGATAAAATAAAGAGAATAAAGAAATTTAACAATGCAGCAATGCAAATTATAAAAAACTAAGTTTATGGATGTTATTTAAACATTCCTAAACCATATCTTTAATAGTTTAAAAACCTCGGCCTTACGAGATGTTTTTATATGTTTTAGTGTAATTCATTTCTCAAAAAGAACTAAGATAGTGGTTAAAAATCAGCAGGTTAATTTTTAATATATCTTAGACTTTGTAATAAAATTATATTTAAGAAAAAAAGGTTCAAGATACACTTGGTTAAAAAAAGAAAAAACAAGGCAGTTTATGTATTTTTTAAGGTATTATGTGTACCGCTGGAAAAATCTATGAATATATAGTAGTCGTTTATACAAGTAGAATTATCTCTTATACTCTTTTTGCATAAACATTAAATATTTTTCTTTTTGAGAAAGTTGCATATTTATAAATCGATTAATCAAAGTTTTACTAGTAGCATGTTGAAAATTAAATAAATAAATAACACTTTTCCATTTCGAATCAATTTATTAAAATGCATTACTTCTTGTTTTCAATATTAGTTCCTCATATTGGAAATAGCAGGCGTCCATCGCATTTCCAAAACTACAAAAAAAAACTTTTTAAATAACCTTTCTAGGATAATATATACATTAAAAACGAATTCATTAGAAAAATAAGCCTGACTTTCATAAATGTCACCTTTCTAGACTAATGACAACCTCTATAATTATTTCCAAAAAAACAAAGTTTGAAAAGCAAGAAACATTAATTTCGAGAAACAACAACGTGTCACAGACCTGAGACTCCCTCGAAGGAACGGAGACCTGTCAAGTATCCGATACTTATCAACTTTTTTACGCGCCAAGTCTCTCGGGCCGCGTGTCACTTTCACACCGAGATACCTCTCATTGTTTGAAGACAAAGAAATTATCAAGAAGCGAGGGAGACACTTGAATAAATTGGTTGGTATAGCTGAATACCAGATGTTAGCTTTTCCGGTTATTTTTCACTAAATTTGCTCATATTGATAATGATTCTGATGATAATTGAGTATTTTACTGTTCATATTATTTTAATTTAAATCAATTCAAAATTATGTTTCATTTTACATTTTACGTTGTTTTTAGGAGCATTATTTAGTTTCATTCTTATTAAAAAGTATAATTTACATGAAAAATTATATTTAGTGTATTGTAAACAACCACGACTTTTATCGCTCCTGTTTTTCTATTATTCTTTCAACTTCTAAAGGAAAGCGAAATACAACCCTTATACAACAGAAATAAGGATTTTAATTCATTTTTAAGTTTCTTAACTATACTTATGTAAACAAAACAATTCAATAATTTTATTACAGTGTTTTTCCTTATGATACTGACTTTTCACATTCGTATGGTAAAAGTGTATATTCTTATACGTAAATGTGTCTAATGGAGAAAATCGTATGAAGCAGGGCGCGACTTGTCGAAGATTGGAAGACAGTGCACCTTTGTTTTTTATGCTCTAAGAGTTTGTAAATTTGATTGGTCATGGCTATGGTCATTATAATATAAACTTTTTTTCTGTGAAACTATTTTCGTAAAATACAAAAACTTTAGATTAAAAAATTATTTTTATTTCCTAAAATTTGAACTGAAGTTATCATTTTCTCAAGTTATAGTTTACTTTATTTCCGAATATTTAAATATGACTGTAAATATGTACCTTTTCCATAATAGAAAACGATTATTTGACTTCTCATACATTAGTTCTACCCATATAAATGGCGAATCCATATTACTACCATTTTGACACATACTAACTAGTACTTCTATCGTAGGAAATTAAATTAGGCTAATGATTTGGACCATTGTAGAAAGCACTCATTAGACCTAATATAAGAAAGTACCATGATTATTTCAGAACAAAAAGGAACCAATACATTGTCGTGGTTATTGCAGTTTACCTGCCCAGAATAGACTCTTGGAAATTGAACTAAGACGATCTAATATCTATTATCAGAACATATATACCATTAAAGTAAACTCTTCTATGAATTAATACCCAACGAACCAATTTAGTATAGCTTCCAAACATTTCTGAAAGTTTTTTCATTACTTACATAGATTTTCGAGGAAATAATAGATCTACTATTTATTTGTTGAAAAGTTGCAGCTTTTTTATTTAAAGATAATTAGATTGCAAAAACACTCTCATGAGAATAGATATGTCAGCTGATTACTAAACAAATAGGATTACTATACTTACAAGAAAATATAAAAAATAGTAATGTAAAAATAAGGTTTGGACAATTTTCTATCAAAATCTACTTTATGCAGTTTCCTCATTATTTACAAAAGTCAATAGCCAGTGCAAAACTTTTTAAGTTCACTTCATTTTTTTGTAAAACATTTTAACATTACCTCAAGATTAGAACCTTTCATTTTTTGTTTATAAGAATATTAAATTAGTTTATTTCATAAATGGCTAAAAATATAACTAAATAATATTCAAAAATTATCACAATAGCCTGTGAACCAAACATTTTATTGGTAATTCATATTTTTTTTTACATAATTCTCTTTTGATAAACAACAAGTAAACATAACCAGATAGTATTTTGAACATTATTTCAATAGCCTACAACCAGTCTGAAAAATTCCGTTTTCTTTTCTTAAAAAACGATTACACGGTTCTCTTTTGTAAAATAACTAGTAAACCTAAACAGATAATATTTTCCATTTTATCTTCAGGGAACTCTTGCACATCCGATCCCCAATGGTGAGGCTGAAGGGGGACATCTCAAGGCACAATCTGGTACCGCCGTGTCTTTGGAGTAAAACGAAAATCGATTCCAAGAGTTCGCATTCTTCACAATTTTTTTTAATGTCCATTACTCAGGGCTGTCAAGAAAAGGACACACTTGTTTCATTCTCGTCCCCCCCCTTTTTTTTGTCGGGCGTATTTCTTTGAGCAGTCAAATCAATGGAAATGGTGAAACATGTCTGTGAAAGCGTTAGTGCGAGTCGCGTGTGGTAATAGTTTTGTTTTCCCGTATTTTTGGAGGGAGGGATGTGTTTTCAATAATCGATGTTCACTTTTCTTATGGTAATGAAGTTTGGTTGTGGGACTTTGTTCTGTTAATTAATATTTAACTATCATTGGATCAATAAGTAATTTTAGACTGTGCAAAGAATATGCTGAAGGTATAGTCGTATTTTAGAATAACATTATCGAAAATTCATCCAGCAGTAAACTGAAATATCACGAGCAACTTTGCCGGCCGTAATGTGTCCATGAGTTAATATTTTTATTAACCTTAATTCAAAATTAAGTGGTACATTTATTTAAAATTAAAATTAATAAATTAATTTATTTATACCAACTACGCATAAGATCGAAGACCATTCATTAGTTCGTTATTATTGTTCTAACGTTTCCCTTTTACTACTATAATTTATCGAGCATGCTCCTTAAACCGCAAACGATATCAATAAACGAAAAAAAAATGGTTTGATCAAAACGATAATTATTAGTGAAATATGGGAGAAAGTTTTGTGCGAAAAGATGAGTTTGATTATTGTACGCTTACCTGATAAAGGTTGCATCTAAGGTGATAGCCTTTTCGAAAGGTGTCAAGACCTTATACTACAAGCAAATATACTGCTCAATCTTCACCCATACAGAAAACTATTACTAGATCGATAGAAAGCTTTATCCAAATGATCCTTTTGGATGAAGGAAGCGTTAAACATTAAATTCATACGATCTGCCTGTACCAAAGGAGTAAACGCCTTAACAGACTGAGCTACTAAGCTCCAATTTTTATTGGAGAGAAAGAGCTTTCGATAATCGAATTTCAGTTTTTTTTATAGTAATACAGTAGCAGTAAAATGATAAAGTTTCGTTCAACGAAAATTTTGTGGGAAGAAGAAAGTTTTATTAGGGGTATGCGTAATACAACTCTAAAATACAATTACTTTATAATTCAATTGAATATAATTAAAATTTGTGGTTTATAATATTTATGTTACAATGCCAAAAAAGATTAGTTTTGAAATGTGATATTTTGGTTTGCGATGCGCACTTTTAAAACGTTTGTATACAGCAAATAAGTTGATAATTTCCTTAATAGAAGTTCAATCCGATATATATGTTTTTTAGATAATTACTACTTTTACTATGATTAGTATTATACATAATACGTTTTTATTGTTTTAAAAAAACTGTTATTTATAAAGCATATGGTCTCTTAATATTTATTGTTTGAATTTTATTTTGGGAAAGTAAAGTGAAGACTTTCTGGCAATTTCGTTCCTTTAAGAAAAAATACTTTGGGCACATTTCGATACAATCTATCTGTATACTGAAAAAAAAAACGTCCCTGAGCTGTTTTTTTTTTAAAAAATGCCTTCACATCAAAAGTTCTTTAAGGCTATCTGTCAAATAAACGATATTGAAAATAAAAAAGAGCTTTACTTGACGTTGACATTTTTTGTCGGCCGATGGGCGAAAAGTGAATCTCAAAACAGGTAAATCACCATGTTTGTTTGACTAAATGGTAACAAACTTTACAGAATTTCAACGAAAAGTTTTTAAAATGAAGATTATAATGACGAAAAAAAAATATTTAAAAAAAATAATTTTGTGTATTATTGTAATGTTCTACTCGTATATTTATGCAAATGGATTATATAACTAGTGTTACCCCATATATGATGTGTATGATTCCAGGTGCTTCTTGTAATGGTTGTATGGGGAGTAAATGGTCAGAGTGGTGAAGTTTGTGAGAATTACTCCCGTATACACTCTTAAAACAAAAGAGTGAAATCCACTCCAGTTGGAGAAGTGCATTTTCGACACCGTAAAGGCATGCATATTTTCTCAGACTGAGTTAAAATCACTCATTTGGAGTGATCCTGTCGGAGGTTTAACATACAAAGGATCCACTCCAAAAGGAGAAGTGCATTTTCCAGTCTGGAGGAGTGAAATTCACTCAGACTGAGTTAAATTAGGAGTGTTTGTTTTAAGAGTGTACACTTTATATGGGAGTATTAATCTGCCATTAGATAGTTACATACTAAGCATCAAACAACAATGTTTCTTGTGGATTTTTCGTGTGACATAGAGCTAATGTGGCCAGAACAAGTGTCAGTAAGTTATATGTTCCTAGTTCTTGGGAGTCAATTGCTTGGGAGTTCTTGGGAGTCAATTGTCAGTATATCCCCTTATCCTTTATTATATTGATCTATTATCTCATTTCCATATTGCTCCTTTATTGTTTACCTTAGAAAATGCAATTCTTCTGCAGTTAATATCTATAGGTTTTTACCATTATGAATAGCAGTTAGTATAACAAACGCAATTTCTTCAAAACGCAATCGTAAGCATATAAGTAACTTTTTCACATACAGGTTTATTGTACAGCTTATTTTCTAAAATTAATAATTTTATTGTTTATAGAAAAATATTTAAATCAAATTTTTCGGGAAAATGTCATTTACAGTTATATCAAACACATTTAAAGAAATGTCCAAGGACAGACGATATATTACAATAGGAATGTGTTGAATAGAACCACGGGTGATCCTATAAAAGGCTTAGACTGCAAATCTGTCAAGTTTCAGCAAGTGTAGCAAGTAGAAGTTGTAAAAAATACCGAATTTGACTGACATCGTTTCTATTTTTTAGAGCTCAGATATGTCCAGAAATATTTTATTTTGTGTTTTATGGTATATTTTTGTTTAAACCACATATTTGTATCGAAGTATTTTTTATAAGTTAAACAGTATTAAATAAAAGTAAAATTTTTGCTGCCTTATTATACTAAAAATTAATAATTCTATTACATTTTATAAAGTAATAGAATATATTTTTTAAGTGAAATTTTGAAATAACACGTTTAAGTAAGATAAAAAAATATATAAGTAATAATGAGTTACTTTTAAAACAAACATATCTATAAGTGTTGACGCATTTAAAACATAAATTTTAATGAAGCAAAAAATAAATGTAATTTCACAAAAAATTTTAACTAGTAAAAACAAGGTTGAAATTGTTTGTATTCATAGTTACTTTTTCAGTATTATTGAGCTTTTGTAAGTTTATAAAGTTAAAAATATATATATATTCCATTAACAAATTTTGCAATATATTTTTCCACTTAAAACGATTGAGATTTTTCATTTCTTCAGCAACAAAAAAACATTTTTTACTTTTCTACATTCTTGTAAACTTGGTTTTCTGAAAGATTTTATATCCAAGCTTCTGCCTTTGTTACAGTTTATTTGTATTGGGTAATCCTTTTTTTATGACGCTAGTAAATAGCGATGTAATAAATTTGGACAGATACTGTTCACATGAAAAGTACTAAATCGATGAAGTCAAACAAAGGTTGTCCAAAAACAAACAATATCTGTTGACAGTGATCAGAAAAAACAGTTGCTGTCTTTTAATACACGAAATAAGTTAAATATATTAGAAAAACAGTGATTTATATATAGAGTTTGTTGAGACAGAGGACAACAAATATATTTGGTAAAGTATTTTTCCAATTTGATATCGAATTTCTGTTATTAAAACCACTTTAGAAATCAGTATTGAATTTATTGATTATTTACGATAACGAGAACTCATAATGCAGTTTGTATTAGTATTTTTATATATGAAATTAGTCAAATATATGAGAATATAAACAATATTTAGGGTTTATCTAGCTGATAGAGAAATGGGTATAGTCGAATATTTTCCAAAATTGAAATCTTTTTTCTGTTATTTATGCCACTTTATAATTACACTCTTAAAACAAACGAGCGATTTTATCTCTGTCTGAGTTAATTTGTACACCTTCAGTCTTGAAAATGCACTACCCCGAAAGGAGTGGATCCTTTTACAGGATCACTCCAAACGAGTGATTTTAACTCAGCCTGAGTTAATATTCATTCCTTTCTAGTGTCGAAAATGCACTTCTTCTACTGGAGTGGATTTCACTCTTTTGTTTTAAGAGTGTAGTATGGGATGGGTTTATTGTTATTTACAATAATGAGAACTCAGGATAAAGTTTGCAAAAGCAAAAATGCAACTAAAAATTCATCAAATATAGTGACGCTTATCCTCAATAGCAGTAAAAAACTGTTAAACGTTTCATTAGAGATTGCAAAAGAATCCTGGAACTTTCGGGGCCTGAATTTACCCATTTTGTCATAACTTTGAAACACTACAAAAGTGGCAAGTAAACACTCCAAATAATGGTGGAAGCTAGAAATTCCAAGGACATAGGGTTCGTTTGAACTATGGTCTCACTAGAACTACAAGACGATGGGCATCATAATTTAGAACCACGGTAAAGTGACGAGCCGACAACTGAGTGGCCACCCAACGCAACTGTTAAAGTTGACATCGTACGCAGCGTGGGAACTTAGAAGGATATTCAACTTGTACATCCCGTGCATGTATTCGGATATTTTTTTTAATTGCACGGGCTGTTTATCGGCTGGCAGTTATTTTGGTGATGCTGGGACCCAAATCAAGGACCTTCCACATGCAAGGCGAACGCCTTAAACTACTGGGATCCACAGTCTTTAGAAAGTTGCAGGATTCTAGTCTAATATTACGCACAAATTTTTTAACCTCAAAGTACTTGTAAAAAAAAGAGCTCATTAGCGAAACAATAGCGAAAATTACTAAGAGCATAGAAATCAAAGACATCCATTTAAGTAAAAAAATAAAAAAAAGATAGAAACCGGAATAGCTCTTGAGGAGGCATGAGAAATGGAGTACATGAAAGGAATAAAATTTCACCCAGAGAACTTGAACGGCTATCAAATTCCTTTCTCAAAGACACTTTAGATGCACATACAAAATCTTTCCTCACTCCAGGTGGCCACTTTCTGAGACAAGGATCATTTAAATCTCTCTCTTTCGATTTAAAGTGTGCTTTGGCGTGCATAGCTTTAGAAATGACTTTTAGATTTAAATGGTTGCGAGAAAAGAAAATGCTGTTCAGAGCATTTTATTCGTTTTTCATGATTTTTGTGCATAACGAAATTTTCCCATTAATTTTTTTTTAAATTTCAGTGTTTATTTTCTATTCGAATGTCGAACTGTTAATGAACAGTTTTGTAGTTTTGTCATTAACTTTTTTATTCTGTTTGAAGGTTTTCTGGTTTGAGAAAAAAACCCGTTAATAAATGAATTCTTTGAAATAGTTTGTCGTTAATCTATTATATTAAAACACATTGTTTCTTTTTTTACAACAGAGAAATTACATTTTAAGGTTCTTTAAAAAAAGGAAATTATGAAGATGGTTTTCCCTAATACAACACATATAGCTAAAGCAATTATATCAATTTTTTTTTATATAAATCGATAAAGTAGATCAAGTAGAACCAAAATCCAGAAGTAACTGAACCCCCTTATTTTTTCCATTCAGCAACAATTATTTGCCGAGTTATTGTAAAATAAACTGTAAAAAAACGAATTTTAGGGACCGTGTAAAACATTACTTGGCAAATTTGAACCTAACTTGCATTATCGTTTGGTGGTTGTAAAGCGTTTCTTGGTAAATGTTTATTCATATTATTGATGTCTGTCAAATATCAATGAATCTTTTCTTATTTTAAAGCATACAATGGATTTTGTTTTTGTATAATTAACATAAAATTATATCGATTACTAGATTTTAAATGTATGTTATTTCCAATACAATTTCAAATCGTGAGTTTAATATTAAAAAGAAAATACCCTAAAATTTCATTGGAATTTAGTTGTTAGTATATTTCATTGTTACCTCATTAATTCTTTAAAACGATTAGGGCCACCTGAACTGATTAAAAATCATTGTCAAACCATTCTGCGTAATTTTATTTTGCTTTCCTTAAATATCGTGTTAAGGTCGAAACCCGCGTTTCATAATACGTGGTTTATATTACCGATAAAGTGGGCCGAATTTGAAACAATTTTTTTGTCGATAATAAATTAGTAAATAATCCTTTTTTATACATGGGGTACTTTAAAGGTGCTGAACTTTTTTATGTAGACAATTGGGTGTTGTCGTTAAATTCTAGCATCCGTTGGGGAGATTATGTTTGCCCCTTTGGTAGCTTGTTGTTTTGAAAAGACACAACCTTAATATTAACTTTTTTCATTTTGGAGATTCAAAATGAGTTCAAAATTACTGCTTAAATAACTCAGGAAATAATGCAAAATAAATCTTTATTCATACATGTGGTATTTTAAAGATCCTGAGCATTTTTATGTAAAAAAAATGAGTGTTGCCGTTAGAAATTTCAAAGCTGGTACTCTTTTTGATATGTAGACAATTCCTTATACAATTTTAGTTGCCAGTTCTCCATGCCTTACGTTATTTCCTGAAAATTTACACCTTTCACAAAGTTCTCTGATCAATAGCAGAAGAGAAACGAGAGGTGGATCGTTTCTTTCCCAGCTGTATTTAAGGGTTCAAAGCTATACCACTTTCTTCAATGGTATTTTTTTCTTTTGCGTTGCCGTTGCCAGAAAAAATTGACCTAAACTTTAAAAAAAATGAAAATAAGGCTGAATATATTTTTCAGAAAGGAAGTAGCTGTTTTTAAACATTAAAAGTAAAACGCAGTAAATTTGCGAATTTAAAAAATATTAATTTATGTCAAATTTAAGTGTTTGGAATTCTACTAATTTTCTTGTTTCAAGTGTAGTATATTAAGTATTAGAGTTAGTAAATCAAGTATTTTTTTCTAGCCTTGATTGCTACACTTCGATAGGTACTCCGATTGGTGCACTGTTCCCATGTGACATAAATTCAACAATCGATACTCACAAAATAATTTACTTTCATACAGAAATTCTGTTTGCTCTTTAGACCTTTAGAATACCATGATGAAACTATTTTAAGCACTTACAAAAATAATTAAAATAAAAAATGTCTATTTTATTTTAAAACTGTTTTCATTACCTTCAGAAACAAAATTCAATACTTGGAAACTAATTTCCAAGTTTCATTTGACGTATTTCAGCCTAGCTTAAATTTCAGGGTTTTATGGGTGATTTATTATCACCATGACACCGCCAAATAAGCAAAATACTTTATTTTTCAATGATTTATAATGATTAGTTGTTTGTTGTCATTGCGCTACCACTGTATAACGGATCTGTATAAGACTATCTATATTTTATCGCTATATAGCCAAGGTTACAAAGCTTTCAAAATTATTTCCAAAAAAGCGCCAAACGAACGAAGTGGATTATTAATATTTTTTGCTTTTTCGTGTTGTAGAAATGTATTAAGTTATTGTACTCTCCATATTCTCGCCAAATGTGTATTAAGCACGCCAAATAAATTAAATGAATTTATTCAATTATTTGTATACTGGTTGGTTGAGAGAAAATTATAACCACCATTAAACTAACATCTATATACATAAAAGGCGACTTCTGTTTGTCTGTCTGTATAAGACGCGAAATTTAAATTTCAAGTGACGTAATCCTACCAGTCTCCATTCCATTATTATATTGTGCCTATATGATTTTAATTATGAGTTTTTTAAAAGCATAGTTAAGCTTATACTGAACTATGTTGTTACTGAACTATACTTATACTGTTGTTTTTTGAAGGCCATCGCACTACAGATGCATATTGGGGTTTTATGTCTTCCTTTTTCAGCCAAATACTTTGAAAAACTCGCCAAGTTATTACAAAAAGCGCGCAAAATGAGCATTTTTTTATTAGCTGGTTGGTTGTGCGATGGTCATTGCGCCAAAGCTCAATGGGTGTGTTGGTAGCTATTTATATTTCCTCGACACATTTTTCAAACACGCCACATGTGCTATTTTTTTATTCGAGAAATTACTATGACATTATCAGTTAATTAGAAATAGCATTTTGAAATTTTGAATTTTTAAAGTAATATAAGTAAAGGAATTCTGTACTTTATAACGAACGGGAAAAGTAACATACGCTTATTATATTATAACAGATTAAATGGTAGTATGGTACAAATACTTGAATCGATTTGGTATTTCTTTTTTTAACACCGGGTGCATCAGCTAGTTGTTGTATAATAAGCCGTTTCTGCCTTTTTTCATTCTTGCTAAGCATTTCGCCAAAATCAAACAATAAAGTCAGAAAAATTTGCCCTATAATTGATGTTTTGTCTTGACTGGCTCTTTTGGTTAGGGTAAGGTGGGGTAAGTGGGCCACCTTTTTGGCATAATGCGACTTTAGACCCTCATACCACTGGATATAATCGGCCTAACAACTTATTTTTTTTTATGGTCCATTCTCTCATATGTTATTACTGTACCCATGACAACCTTAACACAAATTGGCAAAAAATAATTTTAAAAAATATGTTTTTCTTTTTGGACATCCGAGTGGCCCACTTGCCCCGCAAGGTGGGGTAAGTGGGCCACCCCCCTAATATATTTTTACACATAACTGGTAGAGATATGGTGGGGCAAGTGGAATAATCTACATGATTTTTTGAGTGTTTGAAAAAAAAAGTAATGATGTATCTTTAATAGTTCCCCCATAGCAACTTTTTCTGGCATGCAAGCTTACTACAAGAAAAAATACGTTCATTTTCATCTTGTCATTTTTGCATGTAGTGTAAAAAAATGTTAGGGGCTACAGATTTTAAACTGGCCTATGTCAATGAATATGACTATGAAGAGTGAATATGACTAACCCTATGAATAAGTGAATATGACTTTTTTTAAAGTATATTAAAGAGTTGGGGCAAGTGGGCCACCCCTGGCCCACTTACCCCGCCATTGTGGTGGCCCACTTACCCCAAACGCGGGGCAACTGGGCCACCCCAATTTTCTTTTAACCTTATCAACATCACAAGTACGTGACACTACAAAAAGATACTATGTTATATACACTTTCAAAATACATAACATTTTGTTTTGTATCATGAACCGTTTGGAAATAAATAAAAAAATAGTATGATGGCGTGAATTACGGAAAGATGCAATTTAAAAAATTTTCACAAAAAGGATTGTACCTTGTTACATACTTAAATGAAAATGATGCCATAATGTTTCCTGCATCTATTGGGGTAAATACGTAAAAATATTGTAACAGATTTTTTTTGCGTCCATAATTCGGGAAATGCCAGGGGGGGTGGCCCACTTGCCCCAATGGCCCACTTACCCCACTTTACCCTATATTTGCATTCCATTTGTGGTAGGTTGCTTGGAAGTTATCGCGCTACAGAGCAGTATACAAGACCTTTGGACACTCTGAGTTTTTTTTTTGCCACAAATTGATCAATACCTTCAAAAAATAGTTAAAATTATTTTGTAAATGATGAAATTGTGCCCTTTTTCTTATATTAGAGATAAAAACTTGAACGTAAGGGTATATTAATTTTCTCGTAAATGTCTCATAAAAGTCGCCAAATGGGATAATTGTTTTTTGTTTTGTTGATTATGTGTTTATTTTTATATATTGAATATGATTTTACAAAATTTTGAAATTTTAAAATAGTTGACCATCAAAAAATATATATTCCGCATAATGTAGGGGAGACCGGGTCTAGTTGATACAGTCAAAATAACTCCGTAATGGGCAGACGCAATTAAGTGGGTACTCACTTGACTGGACGGCCGGGCCGTCCTCAGCAAACACGCGTGAGAACTTGGAGGAGGTTGCTTTGTTCTATGAGTTGTGAATTAAATACTGGTTTTGAGCTTTAAAAGTAAATTTTTACCTCTGTATTTGAAGTGTTATTGAAAGTTTACTTGTTAGTGGATTGTGTTAACAATAGCATCACATCGTTACATGCTATAAAGGTAAGAATGTAACCTAGTAGCCTTTGTTCTAGCTGTTATTGGTTTCCCGTATTTTGTGGTTTAGTGTAATGGTGACGGTTGGGTCAAGTTGATACGCTTCTTTGGGGTCAAGTTGATACGGTGTATCAACTTAACCCACACGAATTTTCATATGTTATATTTATTTATAGATACCAAGAAACTACAAGAGGCGAAATACCAATTGATTTTTTTGGAAGTGCTTATGAAGAGATTAGAAATGGCAGAATGTCTATTAGGGATGCGGCCAAAATCTTTGATATAGACACAATGGCTCTTTACTGGTTCAAGACCAAAAAGGGAAAAAAAATAACTTGAAATGCCAGAGGCTACTGACGAAGTTGTAAAAATGGGTTATGCTAAACATCGACAAATATTGACTGACGAATTTGAGGAGGAGCTTAGCAGATAGATTTTAACAAGAAAATAAAAGTTAAAATTGTTTAAATCATAAGGGGGTAATATTACCAAGAATGGAAGAAAGAAAAGGACTGGATACAATTCATATCCTGTAAGAAGTGGGCACACATCGCATGTGCTGAAGACAATCCATTTTACACGTGTTTCAATTGTCAATCAGATCCCAATTTCTCAGACTCGGAGTAATCAGTTATAATCAATGTAGGCCCTATCATGTAAAACTTTGTATCATATAAAGCTAAAAACCTATTTATATTGTAAAATAAAAACACTTTTCGTAATTACTATATTTTATTAGATATATTTAAATATTTCCTAGCACCGTCTCAGCTTACTCATATGCGTATCAACTTGACCCAATGCCGTATCAACTTGACCCAGATCGGGTTAAGTTGATACACATTGCAACATTTTAAAAAACATTTTTTTTTCAGTGAAAATTCAACTCTATTTAGATTATCTCTATTTAGATTAAAAATATCAGGCGTTAGCCAAAGAGTTATAGTTACTAACTACACTTAGTTTGTTTCAAAATATTGACAGAAAAAAATTACAAAAATCAGAAAGTAAAAAGTGTATCAACTAGACCCGGTCTCCCCTATTATTTAGTGAGTTTGAAAAAATTGAATTTTATTTCCATGTTTAAAATAGTTATTTTTTAAGACATAGCAATTTTTCAAACCAGATAATTTATTGTTATTTGCATCAAAATACTTTAAAACTGACACAAACTTACTTTCAAGATTTTAAATAAAAAACAATATAATGAGCCTTAAAATCTGAAATAAGTTGGTGTAAATGTAATAAATTATCTTGCTTTCACATACTCTCCTAATTTACAAAACAGCGACAACTTATTATTTTTCATTTCTTAAAAGCATTAAAGCGAGGTTTTCACGCAAACAAACACCCTTTCTTTACCCTCGTAAACTCGCCCTACTTGAGTGTTTAAGTTTTTAAAGCGAGCCACATTCATTAATTTCAGGCAAGGCGAGCGGATGACATAAAACATTAAATAAAAACCGTGAGACTTGAAAGAGCTGCTATTTTTGCCACTCTTATAGAAATGCGACAAAAATTTTAATCCACCAGTAAACCAAGGACAAAGAATATTCGTAATTTTTTTTGTTTGAATTTTTTGACTGACAAGGTTTCAACTGTTTCTTTTTAAAGAAAAATAATTTGATGCGTCTTTATACACTGATACACATATGTATTACATAACAAGGTGATTATAATTACATTTTCTTTTGTAAGCTACTGAAAAATCAAATATCCTTATTAGAATTACAGTGATTCGCGTGTAATAAGTTAACTTGAGGAAAATTAATGGATAAATTAAATAATGGAGATAGAGTAGGGTGTAATTAATGGAAATAAACTGTAATGGAATAATTGAGCGATGGAGCAATGCAATAGCCTAGCTAAAGGTCTGAGAAGATAGCCCACTTATGAAATTCGTTGGCAATCCTAATTTTTGACTTTTTATTTTTTTATTTATTTCATTTTCAATTGCGTTATTTATTCTCTCTATTGCAATGTTTATTTATCTTTCCATTGAAATATTGCCCCATTTCCTATAGCCTCTACTGCATTATAATTCATTTTCTATTTTCCAATTTACTACTCCATTATTTTAATCTTCCATTGCTCATAGTCAAAAAGACCTATTGTCTCAATCAAGCTCTTGGGAAATTAGACATAAAATTCCAGTAGTTTTTATGCTTTTACCATTTCAAATGATGTCAACATAATGGCCGGCAGCTAGAAACGTAGGCATGTTTCTACCTCTGTGTGCATCCACTATAAAAGTTATATTTTAAGCTCATTTTTTCAATTTACTTACAATCAGTTAAATGTTCGTCCCATCTTTGTCACACAAAAGCAGCATTTTCTTCTTTTGGCGCCATCTTAAAGAAAGAAGGAATGGTGTGGGTCAAAGAAGATGGAATAGAAGAAGAAATGGCGTCACTGAAAAGACAGATTTATCACTGTCATATCTGAATCTTTTGTTTGTGTATCCTTCCTCCTTAGGGCGATTTATTTGAGACGTTGATAAAGGGGTGTTTATTTTTGACAACCAGCGAAAACTCAGCTTCCGATTGGAAAGCATTAAATGGATATAGATTTTTTGTAGGCATCCCAAACTATTTTTTAATGATTTCGGGAAGTTAATGACAATGTGGATGCTTTGTGTGTGTTTTATTACAGTAGTAATTACGCAAGATGTTGATTGTTTAGTTGCTTTTCACAATTAGAAATAAATTAATTAATACAAATTGCGATTAATTACAATTCAAATTTAAAGGTCTAAATAAGTAAAAATAAACTAAGATGTATCTGAATTTGAGAAACTTCATAAAAACAAGAAGAAAAAAACGTGCATACAGTCAAATTATGCAAAAGTAATTTATATTTGCTATTCGCTTTTTCTGAAAAATTATCTTATACATCAGATACATAAAAGGTTTATTAAAATTCTAAAGGCGTACGATTCTGAAAGTATATATGCAATTTTTTTTTAGTTAACTTTCTTATACAAGCTAAAATTGATTTTTAAAAGACCAATTACTTAATTTTTAAGAAAATGTAGTTCTTTTTTTAATATGAAATAATGCAATGCACCTTTATTGCATAAAATTAAAAAATCCTTATACCTAATTCAAGAATTTTCAACGAAGCGTGCATAAAAACAAAATATTTCAGCCATATTTATCACTTAAATATGCTAAATTGCACTTCATGTTTTGTTCCCAGAAGAAGGACAAAACACTTTACTAAATGCAAAGATTAATCCCTGACAACTTAATTCTTTAGACCATTAGAACTTGAAGCCACTCGCCCACCCTCCCAAGTCTCATTATTTACTCCAATGCATCCTTAGAAGAAAAGCTTCTTATATAAAATTTTAGTGTTTTGCGTGCTTCTTAATTTTTATTTCCCGCTGAACAAGTTTCTGATTTGGTTTAGAGAAAGTGTATCATTCATTTTTGTTTACAACCATCTTTGTTTAGGTGTATTTTTTATACTTAAGGTCCATGGGCGAGCGATTTACATTATTATGCCGCAGGTACTAGATTAGTATTCAGTATCAGATGAAAAGCTCATCCAGACTCTTAATATTTTTGTAAGTCCATTTTAAGAACAACACATGTTTGAGAAATAAACGCTTTGTGACGCGTTAGGTTAACTTCGTGACAGATATTTATTCTTCGCAACCGAGATTCATTGGCCAGTACAGATTAAATACCGCAAAACTTGGTTTACTATGGGTTGCTGTGCTACTGACTTTAGTTTAATAAAATTCAACTTTAAGTTTTATTAAACTTGTTCTTTTTAAATGGAACAAATGATTTAATACTGTCCTGTTTAGACCGTTAATAATTTTCTGATGTAAATTTTCCTTTTTTAAATAAACTGTGTTTACATTTATGGTAGTAAAAATCAATAAGTGTATTCTGACGTATATTATTATGGGTTCACTTACTGTTTGTTTCTCACAATTTCCCATTTTTTATAATTCCGAGAATTCCACATGCTTCATGATTTTTTTATTATTTGATCAAAGTGCGTTTAAGTTCGTTGACTCTTACATCTGAGCCATTGAGTATGGTATTTTAACAAAATTGTGCTGGGTATTTTTTCTAGTTATTGTATCACAAAATTGTTTTAATTTTTAAGCCTCTTTGAAAAAGCTTATATTGAACCAGTTTTGCCAAAGGTCAAGTGAAACTCAGTTACGCGTTTTTCACACCGAATCAGTGAAGTTTTTGACACAAGCAAATCGATGATGTACGACGCTCTTACTCAATTTACTTCGGAACAATAAAAACTGAAGAAGACATGAAAAAGAACATGCACAAAAAAATCCTCCCGGCACTTGGTTGTCGCTTTCTCTCAAAATAATCAAAATGACTTAGAGAAGGGTATTTTTCATACAAGCAGAGCTTTGGTTTGTCAGAATATTAACTTTCGTTTCAACTGTTATTTGGTAGTTCTGCCCAATTAAAAGCATTTTATTTTGAACAGAAGGAATTTTTCGTTTCTCTGTTTTAAATAAACAGTCTATAAACGATGTCGAAACCAGAGTCCAATGCCCAGATAAGCATCCGCATTTATGATCACATGCTTTTGTAAAGAAGTGTCTTATGTACAAAAATAGAAGAATATACATTAGTAGAAAAGAAATGTTTGTTATTTTTATTATTATAATAATGGTTTTGGTCAAATTTAGGTCTAACTTGGGTCAAATTTAGTGGTCATCTCTTTGTACTATATTCTCTACCTTTTTTTACTATCTATATTCCTTCAAATTTTCAAATTAATGCTTTATTTATGGACATGCACCAAATGTATACAAATATGTCCAAAAAAAGAGGTTCTATTTTCAACTAGCATTTTTACAAAACTAATTTTAACTAAGTAATAAACATTTTAATTAGCAATATACCAAGTTTTAGACATATGTAATGGGTTCAATCATTTTTACGATGAACTGGTTCCTTCGATAACTTATTTTATTTTAAAATTCTGAGCTTATGTACTATATAATCTTTAAATACAATTTAAAAAGTTAATCACTCTTCAATATAACAAAAGAATCTAAGTTTCATTTTGCGTAAAAATCATGGAGTTATGAAGGAGGAGTAGAGGTGTCTATCAGTTCAAATGGGTTGAAGCAACTACTGCTCATAACAAACCGCCACTGAGGTATCCCTGGATGCACTGCTCTAGCCTGCTTCTTTTGTGCGTTACTGCGCACATACATGGGCCGCTCGATTCTCTTTTCCAACTCTATGATAAAAATGAATGTTTTAATTTGCACTAGTCAATACGTCTTGAAAAATAACTTGGGCTTTTAACAAAGCATTTAAACTAGTACCGATAATAAAAATTAATTTATACTACAAGTTTGAAATACAGCTTTTCCAAACTATCACAAAGAAAGATCTCCAGGACAATGATTTTATAGTTGCAGATGCTTATGAAGGCGGCAATTTATTCTAAGCACTTCGAGCGTATGAAACAGTAGGTGAAGCGATGTGTCGTCTAATAGACGCGATGTTTTAAAAACGTTATTGTTGCATAATAACCATGTCAACAACCGTTAAACTTGAAAATGCACTTGAGATGAGCATCGTTATTGAAAGTAATGGACATAAAAATATTTACGATATTTAGAATAATTTACTGCGATAAAAATGAAGTTTAAATTTTAAAATGTATGAAGCATGAATTGTGCTTATAAATGATTTATGATGGTGCTTATGTAGGCTTCGGGTATAAATGTTTTTCAATTCTGTAAAAATAATGTTATTCTTTGGGATGAGAACAAAATACATTTTTATATTATTCTAATGAAGTTAAAAGATTTGATCTCAAACATTATTTTTCTCCTTTATGTAAATATTGTCAAATTGTTTCAAATAATAGGGATTTTGATTATTTTACGAGTTCTGAATATTTTCATTTCTTTCACTCTCTTTTTTTTAATCTCTGTTTCTATTTAATGGCATAAAAAGTTGATTCCTTAAATTTTGTTGAAAAATGTCGCAAAATTCATTAGCTTACTAATACTTTTTTAAGTAATTGAATATGTCACTTATCACTTTTCGTGAAATAACACAAATTTCATTTTACATTGAGTTAATGAAAAACTTGTATTTTTATTATCACAATCTAATTTCATGCATATATTTTAAAATTATTCTTTGATAATAGTTTCTAAGATAATTATTTGCAGAAAAGTTAAATTTAATATGCAAAAATATTTGCTAAGTTAAACTGTAATCAGTTAAAGTTGCTCCAATAACAAGCGTACATGGTTATATCAACACATCTCTATAAAAATATACAATTTTTGTATTTGCTAATCCTGTAAAAATGTTGCATCTTTGATTACGAAAAGTAAATATATTTATTGATAAAATATCGGTTTTGTGTTGAACGTACGAAAATGCTTTATAATATTATTATTCACTCCTTTATGTTCAAATACACTTCGAGTATTAAATAAATCCTATTCATGACTGATTCGATGGAATAAAATCGATTAAGCAATTAAATTCCCATTTATCGAGACCATTAGTTCAAACTATCTCATCATCTCTAGAACGTGAGAGCCTTAACCGATATTTGATGAATTCAAAGACTCCCGTTGATATTCAGCGAACACGAAATAAGCATATTAAACGGATTGAATAATGCAATTATACTAATAACCCCCTTACCGTGAATTCTAACGCTCAGCATGGATCATGAGGGCTAACTATTATCTAGCCTGGAGTATAGACTTTTAAATAAGATTTCTATATTATTATGCAAGGAAATATATCTTAGGATGTTTAAACTGCTGTAAATATCGTAAAAGTTTAAATTTACATGCAATGGGGAGAAATATAAATTAAACCAATATTAAAATATCATATTTGTTTCTATTGTTGTAATTATTGTAAGAAAATTGAATATGAGTTGTTATATATTATAATTCAAACGAATGGAAAGGGATGGCTAGGAACGAGAAAGAAAACATCTAATATTTTAGAATGTTACAAGTACAGACCAAAAAAAGTTTTAGTGTTCAGCAGTTATTCTTTAAATAAATTGTGTTGACTAAGAAAAATATTTAATCGATTAGCTCACATGGAACACAAGAATTGTGTAAAATAAGCAACATTACTGAATTGTCTAGCTTCAATACAAGAATTGTGCTCGAATGTACTAACACAAATTTTTGTGATTCCAACACAAGTGACAATCGCCAGAAAAGACGATTATTATATCCAAGTACGAATGATAAAAAAAATGTAAGCTGCATTGTTTATCCAAAAAGTTAAAAAAAATTGTTTTCACCATGCGTAGTGCGCTTTCTGGACAATTCTGGTACTAACCATGCATTTTTCTGTGCTCACAATACAGTTTTTACATTGTTTCAGCACAACTTGTAATAACAATTAAAAGTTTTTTTTTAATTGAAAGTCAACACAAGTTTTTGTGAGTGTCTTTGTAACTATTTAAGGAATGAAATTAAAACCTATACAATTAAAACCAGGTTAAAGTATGCAATTAACAAATGGAAGTGTTAGAAGATACTATTATGCAAATTAATGCTTTAACGTTTGTCAAAGAAATCAAAATTTACATCATAAACTCATGGGACTAGAAACTTAAAAAATAAAAAATTCTTATTTGAGTATTGTTTTAATTTTTGTTTGAACATAAATATAAAAATATTTCAAATTAATTTGTTATTCAATTGTCTTTATATTATATACTTGCAATATTTATGCCTTTAATGCAAAACAACATCTAATAAAACATTAATGCAGATTTAAAATAAAAGTTTACTATCGGAAACGAAACATACTACCACTTATATTGAATTTGTTTCATGGTATCAAGTCAAAAGTTTGCATCTTTTTTTTAAAGAATATGTAAGTTGGGATGGATCTAAGACTTCATATAATATTGCATTCATATGTATATTTTTTATGATATTTACGGTACCATGTAATAAGTTAGATGGTAAACAGTTTGAAAAGTAGTAAATGCCTTTGAAACTATGCCTGGGATTTCATATTATCGTTTATGTCTTTGTATGTTTTATATAACGTTTATTTTAAGAAATTATATTAAAAGAAAGGAATGATTTTTTTCACGATTTTAACTGCTCTTAAATTAGTAATTTAAATAGAAAGTGGCTAAAAATTAGAATAGTTTTAAATTGAGAAATGCATTTTTGATTTTTTTTCTAAAATAATCTAGACAAACCTTTTTTAAATAGTATTTCATGTAGAAGTGGGCCTGAAAAGAAACATTTTTAATAAGAAGTACACATTAACTGCCTTTGAAAAATCAATGAATTGTTTTACAAAATTTTATTAGCCAAATAAATTATGTATTTAATTAAGAAAAAACAGAAATTTTAATTTTTTTTACAAAACTTTATCAGACAAATAAATTATGTATTTAATTAAAAAAACGGAATTTTGATAAATTTTTAACTCCAAAACCATTTTTGTTTAGTATTACTTGAGTAGCATTAAATGTTTAATGAATTTCAATATAAATGTAATAAATTCAAATATATAATTAAATTAAGTAAGTCCTTTTACGATATGAAAATTTATTACATTTGAAAATTATTAAAATAGCAAACTAAGGAGAACACAAAACATAAACGAGAGAGAAAATAAGCAGCATTTTAGCAATATAATTTACAGAAATACATTATATATTCTTGCTACCATTTTACCAGCACGCTAACACTTAATAGGAAGATGGAATATTACGTCACCAAGCTTATGAAAAAAAGAAAAGCTACTGTACAAATTGCTTTTTACTTCCTTTGTTAATACAAGTGGGAGGCTTTTCATTAAAGCCGATCCTTTTTTGCGTTAGCAGAGTGGAAAACTTCATTATCCTTCTCTTACACATATTGAAAGAGATAACATTCTTTGAATTACTAGAAAAGAGAAGTACAAGTTTGAAGTTCAATTAAAGACCTTCTTTTTAACCTGGCTTTAATTAAAACGTTAATTTAACGTGACTGTTATCGTTGTCGCGAAAACTAATTTAGATTTCTTTTATGTAAAGAGATGTGTGCATGTGTCCTGGAGAAAGATATCAAGAGATGTAATTAACAGCTTTGTTATTTTTTTTCGCTTCAGGCAGTGGAATCAATGTCTTTTGTCAATTTGAAAGCTATATTCAACGATAATTATTCTACAAGTTGTTCTAATTTGTACTTCAAAACAATACTAACGGTAAAGCAAATCTATTTTTTCTTTTTCTTTTACATTTGTGCCACTAATATCATTTTCATAAAAGGCAAAATAACGTTATTCAATGATCAAATGCTTATAATAGAAATCATAACATTATTTGTATTTAAGGACAATGAGATAGATGCAAGGTTTGGGATGACCCTATAAGTAGTTCTTTTTAATAGATCTTCTTAACCCCCATGATAGTATAACAAAACCATATATCAATTAAAAATGAATTGTTATTTTAATGAATAAATATGTATAGTGTAAATATCAATAAAAAAAACCATCGTTTCGAAAAACTGATAATTTATTGGCTTCCAAAGAGTCCCATGATAACCTTTTTGCGTGCTTATTAAAATTTTTGTTAAAAAAAGTTGGCACTTCATGTTCTGCTGGTCTCAAATCATAAACTTCGGAAAATATATGACAATATATTTTTTTAATTATGGGAATTTATATGCAATCTGTTCCTTTAAAAACATTCCTATGCAAATTAGCTCTCAGTTTCTAATAATAACACTTGTCAAATATAACAAACGACCCAATCAAAATAATATTATATAACACCAAAAAAGAAATATATACCTACGTAAACTATATCCCTGCTATACATTATCATAGAAATGCAGGCAAAGTTGAGACATTATTAAAAAAAATACTTGAAAACTTACGATAGTTTTACAGCATAATTAAAGTTGTAAAACTTTTACTGTTGCGTAAGCAATACAAATGCGCATATTTTGTTGGAAATAGGAAAATATTCACTTTTAAGATACGTTACTTTCTTACTTTTTATGATTAGTTAGAGAGTTGCAAAAACTAATTACGTATCAGAAAATAAATATGCAATTTTTAAAAGTATGATACTTTCTCTGGCATTCTGCAACACATCATAAAAACCTTACAAGTTTTAAAAAAAAGACATCGAACATTTCAATTTTCTCAGATTTTATTATTTCACATTCCAGTAACTTCTTGCGATTTCTCATCTCAAATCCAAAAGTAAAACGACCGAAAAAAAATGCTTTTTTTTTCTCAAAGCATTGAGTAATGAGGCACGAACTAACAGTAAAAAAAAAGAAGAAAACTTCACAACTGGGGATTGATTTTCGCTTTTCCAAGCTATGCACAATTTCACATTGCTTCATCCGCCCCCCTCCCCTTTGAAAACTTTTTTGCCCCACCCCGACAATCACCGGATTGGTTATCGGACTCGCAAAATCGCCTCCACCCTATTCATCTCTTCACTTCCAATCCCTATTTTCATTTTTTTTCCACTTCAGTTCGAGGAATGACGCCGTTTTCGGGGAAATGGTGTGAAATATAGAGAGCGTAAAACACTTGAGGGAAAAGAGCTACGGTTTTCCTGGATGCCTCTTTCGCCCTTTTATCTTTGGGTTCGTTCGTAGTGAAGTCTCAACACAGTTTTTACCAGATATTGTTTTTATTACATTTTACATTAAGTATAGAACAAAAAGTACACTACCCACAACAATTATTGGAGAGCATGGTTCAATCGCTTTTACCCCCAATAATTCTATTTGAAATCATCAGCTTGTAATTTTTTTTCTGACTAAGTTAAGCTCACACTTATCTATCGTTAGATGGAAGAATCATGTCTTTGAAGAAATAAATAATGTTTGTTATGGTAAACTAAAATTCACTCTAAAACAATTTTAGCTGATAAATTGACCTTAAATTCTTCATGCTTGCATTTTTTAGACGTTTAAAATTGATTTTGACTACTTTATTTAAATAAAGTTCTTAAAAAGGTATTGTTATAATTTATTCAAAAGTTATGATTCCAATATTTTCCCCTCAAATTTTAGTTTTAAAAATTAAGATTTTCCCCCCGTTTTTTTTTACCATTTCATTCTGGATGCGTAATTAATATATTTCACAAAATTTGGATTTTTAGAATAAAAAATAAAAAAGTTGAGACTGAAAGGTAACGAAAGCACGCAAAGTGCCCCCCTAATTGTTTTGAGCAGTGTAGAAGGTAATATATTATCGTTTTTTTTAAACGTTTATTTGTCTGTCATTAACTTTCAAATGCGTTTTTCGCAAAACAAAAATTTAAAAAGAATCTAATCAGGATACTATTCTACATTTTGTATTTAAAAATTAATAAAAGATAGTAAATTAGAAAAACCACGTCATCAGTCTGTCAGGTTTTTCAGTGACATACATAATTTTTTAAAAAAATTATAAATTATATAACTTTATTGAACTTGCAAATTAAAACTTCAGAAAGCCATTTATAACCATATAATACAGAAATATAATTGTTGAAAATTTAAAAAAATAAAGTTTCAGTTAAAAATTTAAATCTCACGCAGTAAAGACAATTTTACACTTTAGCAAATGTGTTTATCCCTCAGAGGGCTAAGAGGCAGTAAGAGTCACTTAATACAGGATTAGTCAAAATGAATACTACAATAGCTGATAGATTATAAGTTTATCTGACCGTACGTAGCTGTAGTTTGGTCACAATAAACATACAATCGTTTAAAAAATCTTCGTTTTCTTATTGTGTTATTCATTTTGACTGACCCTGTATTCGTATCATAGCGCTTAACTCTGTTTTAAAATATAATGGTCTTATATCACCTAAAAGTGTCATGAGAGTTTAGAAAAACTAGACAGAACCACTTTAGCAAAGCACCAGGTCAGAAATGATCATCTTCGACAGATTTTTAAGTTTTTAGGTACAAAAATCCATTTTATACTCATGCAGCGAAAACAAGTTTAGATTTCAGACAATTTGCTTATACCTCAGAAGGATAGGGCTAGGGTTAGATAATATAATACTGTAATTCAACGAAACTTATTTGCTATTGATCCTAAGAACAAGTAAAAACTACAAAGTATGGCTGTCTTTACCATCCTAATATTCGTGAGAAGTAAAAGAGCAAATACTCCCGAAACTTTAAACCCTCCGGCGGCATAATTCGGGTGTTCTGTCGCCAAGAGGTGGAAAAAGTGAAATTTAGAGGGGCTGAATATCCTCGGAAATTGAGTTGTATTTACCGGAACGACGTGATAAATGTGCTTAGCAGTTGAGAGTAGAACCGGCTTATGGTCTCAATTTTTCATTGAGTTATTTGACTTGGATTACCTCTCATATCGCGATGGCACTGAGAGATATAAATGTAAGGAGGCATTTTTTCATCGTTTTTCAAGACATTATTTTCAAAATAACTTTAAGTTTTATAATAGTTTAAGTTGCTTTTTTTTTCGGTGGATTTAGTTGGAGTAACTTACGTGTATGGAAGTAACCTACGTATATAAAATATTTTTTGATACTGCCAATTTCGAAAAAAGTACATTTTTTAATTTTGTTTTTTATAGATATTGCACGATAATGCTCTAGACTGGGAATTTTTAATAGTAGCCAGTGGCTACCAGAGTGAAAAAAAATGGTAGCCACATTTCGATTTTTAGTAGCCAGTTTTAAATTTCAGCAAATACGACAAAAAGAAAGTGCGATTTTCCACAAAAGAAAATTTTATTAATGACATTTTTGATATGATAAGATTGACAGGAAAAAAAGTATCATGCAAAATATGTAGTATTATGTGATTGGCCATTATCGTTAGGAGAAAATTATTTTATGTACAATCAGTTCAACTACTATTAGTTTCGGAGAATTCTTGACGTCGCCCACGACCCACGATTGTTCATGAAATTTTCTCATATCAAAATTGTTTAAATGAATAGTTGAAATCTTAATCAGATGTAAATCAATCACCTGTAGATTGCCGAAATCGTAAAGCAAAATTTAAAAATCGAATTTGCATTTAAGATTTTCATCGCCCTGCTCCATTTACGTCACACGGAGGAGGATGGAAAATTTCACCGATGAGCAACAACTGTCATCAACTCTTTCTTCCCGACAGAATCGAATCGGAGCGTTTTATTATTTCAGAAATGCAGCTTCAGTATTAATTATTTGTTGAACAAAAAAGAAAAATTATGATCGCCACATTTGGCGACTGGGATTCGATTTTTAGGTAGCCACTTTCGATGTAATAGTCTCCAGTTGGCGACTGGCGACCGCTAATCTAGAGCTTTATTGCACGATGTGTATTTATCTTAAAAATTATGAAGATATTTTTCTTGCATCTGTTTTGAGAGATATCATTATTTAAGAACTATTAATAAATAATCAATAGTTATTTATAAAAAAACACTAAACTAAATTATAAAGGTTTGTTTCTAGCGAAAATAGTGAGATACTTTGTGAAATTCTTATACATATTGAGGTTAAACTTTTTATCAGTTTCAATAAATTAGAAATATTACTAGTAGCTTTTATTTTGTTGAGCCATATAAATACATTTTTAAGGAAATATTACATTATTTAAAAAAAATATTTTCACAAGGTAATTTATTTAGCATAAATTAAAATAAACTATTATACAATAAAATCTTAAATACTTCCCAAATGCATGTTGGATTTGAAAATGCATGAATTACTAAGATACTTTTTAGCATTAACATATCCATAACATTTTTATTAGGTTCCATACGAAAGTAAAATGTCCAAAGTAAGCTAAGAATTTGAAGAATTAAATATATATTTAGAGATAAAAATTAATAAGCTATGGTAAAATAAAAAATGCACTTTAACTACAGTTACGGCAGTATATTTAAACTTAATAAAGATATTAATTTTTGTTAAAAAAATTAAATATTTTTTATTAGATTAATATTTTATATCTCCTTATTATATTAGGCGCAAGGCAGTTGATCGATAAGTGGCAGCTGCTTTCAATGAGCTAAGTTACTTCCTTACTTTATCGATAAAACGCATCATTAGATCCAATTTTTCGGTGGTATGGAATTCACTTTCTTGGCCTTCTTTATAGTGCTATTGTTATTCAAAAGTTAAATTTATTTATTTAAATTATGAATATTTGCTGAAGTAATTGAATCGATTTAAGAAATAAGAATACCAAAATTGGTAATGAATTTAAGTATAGTTTAAATCATCAGTAAATAGTTAAGTTTATAATTGGATTATATAATTATTGAATGTACTAATTATTGTTTAGAATAAACCAGGAATACGTAACCCAATTTTCAGTTTGGGCCTTTTTTAAAAATTTTACTTTAAGTGAGAGCGTAGTTGTATTCCCTTTATACTTAATGCAGTATTTACATGGTTGGTGGTATTTACATGGTTTTTTACAACGGGGTAAACATAAATGACCGTTAAATGTAATTGTTTAAAAAGAGAAGTTTGGAAATTAACAAATATGAATTGCTATTTTGGCGAAAAAATGTACTACTTTGATAGCTTATAGAGTTGATGTAGTTAGCAGTTTTAATGCAAAAGAAATGTTCTTATTTTAGTTATTTTATCGTTGGTTTTTAGTGTTTGTGTGATAGAAAATTAATTAGAATTCTTAAAGAGTTTGTATTTAGGATGACATATTTTTATTTTATGGGAGTGTGCATTATGTAGTGTATTTCGATGTAGGATTGGCATAATTATTAAAATAAGTGGTAGCAATATCACAGCCTTATTACCCTATTAAATGGTACAAATGCTTGGATCAATTATATACTATCCCCCCAAGAAACTTCGTAAAAGTAAACAAACGCCAATCTCAAAAAAAATATATATATATTTATTTTATCAAAAAACAAGTCATTATGAATGTTGTGGCTAAAAAAGCCGTGATGTAAAATGAATGCCAATATCTTGTGTAATACTTCCTGGTCATAATAAATAGTATAATTTAAGTTTCCCTGCAACAAAAAAATTGCACTGTTTGAGGTTGGTGCCCATCTTAACCACCCTCTATACCTCTGTATAAATGTATTGAGATCATACATTTGTCAAAGTTTTTTTTAAAAGTATCCTTCGTTATTATGATTTAGTAATTCAAGTTCATTTGCGAGATTTAATTTTTTTCGGGGGACTAATTATAAAATATTACTTTGGCATAATAAAATATTCCTCAACAAATTTTAGGGAAAAAATATCATTTCCCTTCATAAAAAATAAGCAAAGATTACTTTGACATAATTAAATATTCCTCAGTAATTTTAAAATATATATATATATATATTTCTTACTTTTTAAGAAAAAAAAACGGACTAACTTTTTGAATGGTATTGGTAACTGAATATGGCAACCAATTCGGCAAATATGACTGTTTACATTTGATCAATCGATAAACTCGAATTATTCATAAGTTTTCTAAATAAAAACGCCAAAAAGTTTAAATGAAGCATTCCGTTAATTAATTAGAATTTTTTAAATCTGTGTATTCAGGTATTAGATTAATCATATTTTAGAGCTGTAATAATCATCCAACACTTAACACGCTTCTATGCGGCTCTTTGAAGAAAATGCAGTAAACCTTGGCTCGTTTTCGGTGGTACTTGGCCGCTAGGATGACTTGTTTATCGCGCATTCATACCGCCAACATAACTGCCGTTTAGCCCTTGGCGTCATTTTGAGATTGGCGGGCGGGAACGACCGTTCCGTCTGATTTTAGTTCGAGTGAAGAACGGGAACTTGTTTTTTCAAGTTTTAATCTTACTAACAAAAAGTTTTTTTTTTTTAAATGAACGCTTATTTGTGTTTACTTTTGTATAGTCTTATGTTATAACAGATAATGGTAGCACAACATCCCAATTGCTGATTACACTTAAATCATTCAAGTGTTATGCATAACACTATTCCTCATCTTGATAACTTATTTTCATATTCACAGCAATTCCTTAATCTGTTCAGGAAAACAGCGCCTATAACGCTACTCATGGAGTAATTAAAATATCCAAGAAATCGAAATAATTAAACTTCCATTAGAAGCGGCTCTCTTTACGCAGAAGTTTGCGCTTGGTAAACACAGTTGCCAAATGACGATAGTTGAGGATTCACGTGGTTGAAGATATGGAAGCGTGAGGAAAACTTATGTTTAAGTAATCAGATATACAAATTTACATTCATTTCAGTTTATATTATATGCAGGTAAATATTTGCTGTACGGAAGACCGGGGCTAGTTTCTCGCGTTTTCTTCGTTTTGATTTTATGTGTATTTTTCAAACTTTTACTTAATTTGAAGATAACAAGATGTCATGGCCTTCCTTACATGCGCATCTACAAACTAACATGTCTAATTTCAAGAAAATTAAATATACTTGTTGGCAGCAAGTGATTAAAAGCTGAAAAACATGCCCCGCATGCTGGGGAAATTTTCAAATTCAAAATAGAAAAGTTTTAGTATCATTATTTTAACCTTGGAATTCTTATATGCCCATTAGATAAATTAAGTGAAATACTAACATTACAGTGTGCAAAAATATTGTGATTGTGGTTTCTTAAAACATACACACCAGATGATAAATATTTTGACAGAGACATTTTTGCCTCTTTTTTTTCAGATGGTGGCGCAAAAGCGCTTCTCCAAAAGTAGCCAGTGTTTTTCTTTTTATTTTTCTTTAGGTGGAAGATCTATTCTGCAAATCATGGATGAATGGTAGCTCAAAATAAGCATTATTTTTGCACTTGCATGGGTTACTAGAATAAAGCCCTTTTCGACCAAAAATCAGTTTGAAATCGAGTTCCATTCATTTATTTGTATGTTTGTTTATTTATTTATTTAAACTTACTAGGCGTGCTTAAACATGCTTTCACCAAAGAAGAGGTCAAATGCCTTGAAACGCTCTGTAATCAAAGTCATAGAAGAAATAGTAAAAGTCTGATACAGGTTGCTAGAGGTTTTGTTTGTCGAGACGTTTATTGTTAGAACGTTTTAATATTTGTAGCCCAACTGCATTAATTTATACGCTCGCTTAAGTAATTGTTGGCAGTTTTATTTCAAAAATTTGTTTTTAATAATTACTCAACTATAACGCAGTTTAAGGCAGAATATTAAAAAAATCTATTTAAGAAGAAGATTTTTATGCACACAATCTTTTTTTATCTGCAGTAGTTTCTACCTAAAAAGTTTTTTTTATACTCACATGGAATTAATACCTTGTATAAATTTATTTTAAAGATAACAAAAACCTTTCAAGCAAAACATTCATTGCATAATCCCTTTCAAGTTTCTAATACTTGATATTTTTAGGAAAAAAATGCTCTAGAATGACATAATAATGCTTTTGAATTGAATTCTATTTCTGAAGAAGAATTAAAAGCGCTAACGTCCCAGAATTTGTAAGGAATATTAGAACAATGGGTTCTCACGGGGACTAGAATTTTTTTCATTCTTTATCTTATTAATACAACGTATAGTTAAATAGATAAGCATGCATTTCTCTAAAAAAATCATGAAATGAAACATATATTAGTTTTATTCTAGAAATCCGTTGCAAATATGCTTCTTAATTTTTCTCAAAGGAATGAAATTTCGTTAGATTATCTTAGTCAATATAATTATATAAGTTTCTTTAGATTATTATGATTAAAAAAGCCTATTATAAAATAAAATTTTATTTTTGAGACATGATTATAAGTATAACAGAATAAAGCATTCTGTGTTTAATATAATTATTTTTAATATCTTAAAAAAAGCTAGTCACTGAAAAAATATCAATGGTAAAATATATTACTGACTAATATATATGTGTGTTAAACAGCAATTGAAATTCGGTACAATAATTTATTACGTAAATTCATGTACAAAAACCCAAAATAAAAGACAAAGTCATGTTTCACACGTCAAATTACACCATTTATTTTATCGATATTCTTTAACGTAAAAAAGGTAAATTCGGAACTACGCATTTAAATAATGTTCGTTATTTATCTTTTAAATTGGTCAAATTATAGGATTTTATTTCGCTTACGAGAAAAACAAACAATATGAATTATAATTTATCTTACTTGTTGGTGCAGGTAAGTGAAATACCTTCTTCGAGATAAAAATGTACATGCATTTAAAAAGTAATGACTTAAGACTTTCTTGGTGGGGAACTTACCACTTTATTAAAATAAGTGTTATCACGAACAAAGTGTTTTAATAAATTAATATTTTTTGTTATAAAGAACATGAATTTTTAGGTTTACGTCCCCAAAATATCAAATTTGAATATTACGTCTCTGAAACATAAAGTAATGTAAAAAAAATATTTTTACTCTTAATCATGACTATTACAAAGTTTCCTATTTTTCTTATGATGAGAAAGATTGTTTTATGAAAACATAACAAGAAGATTAGCTGTCAAATGCAGGCAAAAATAATTCTTATACGAATTCAGAAAAAGATAAAGTTTTGCACAAAAATTTAAATAGAAAAATCTTGTGCACTTTACTTAATGTAGCAAACTGGACATTTCATATTTTTTTTCTTAAGAATAAATTATAACTTACATATTATAACTTAAGTTGAATATAATAAGAATGAATTATTTTTCTAGTTTATTTTTATAACTATGAATTCATATTTTCTACAAAATTTTTAGATTTATAATATAAAAAGATCACTCCATATTTATCTACTTTTTTAGTTACTAGCACTATCTGGTAATTACACCAATTTAAGGAAAATTCAACTGTTTAAGTTTTCAAACTAAACATACTAAAATTAGAAATAATTTTTTAAACGTATTAGTTTTAAATTGTTATTTCTTGAGCTATTTCTCATCCTTTTAAAATTATTCCACTTTACTTATCTTTAACTTAATATGACCAGCCCTTTCAGTTTTTTTATTAATTAAAAATTAAAATTCAATGATGAAGTAAATGTTTCAGTGGCCGCCTCGGTGGCTGAATGGTTAGTGTACTGGCCTTTGGAGCTGCTGAGGTCGGGTTCATATCCCGGTCAGGCATGGATATTTGTATTTGTCAATAAATGTTGTCATTTGTCTATGTGTTTGTGTCGTCCTTTCTTTTTGTGTCTCCTGTGACTGTCCCTGCTGGCGAGCGGGGTAATGGGCTACATAGCCTACGCCCTTCCCTTCTAGAGGGCGCATTTGCATTCCATTCCAAATGTTTCAGTGAAGGACTAATAAGTCAATTTATAGTACAGATTTTATAACTGAATAAAAATGAACTCGAAAAAATTTAAAAAAAATTAACTTGTTAAAGCAGTAAAAGAGAAGTGTTTGAAATATATTTTTATAAATTCTTAAATTATAATATTTAATAAATTCTTAAATTGCAATATTCAATAAATTCTTAAATTAAACTATTTAATAAATTCTTAAATTATAATTTATTTAATAAAGTTAATTTAGTGTGTTTATTATCATTATTTTAATTTTCGCCTATTCATGGCATTTCTTTTAGCAAGAAAAAATAATGTAAAAAATAACATTACTTTTGATGCATAGTCATTAAACCAGCAAATTTTATTCTTAAACTAACACTAAAAAAAACCCGTATACATTACATCAAAACTGAAACAACAAAAAAATGTAAGGAGAAATAATTGTTTCAAGCATTTCTTTCCCAAATTTTGCAAGTAATAAGAATTGCAAATGATACAAGTAATGGGTGGAACTTTCCGAGTTTAAAAAAGGAGGGTCATCTGGAAGGTTTTGTTCGTGAAATGTGTTAAAATATTTCACCATCTGTTCTTATGCAAATTGTGTGTTCAGAATTTTGGAAAAAGTGGATCTGATGTCAAGAACAAAGTTTAGAAACAGGTGCTTCTTTAATTTAGGCTGATAATCTCTGGCGTGGATTACATATTCATTTATAATTTGCAATTTTAACCTTACACAGTATTATCTCTATCATTATTGTATGAGAAAGTATATCATGAAACATTCTAAACATTTAGTATTAAACTTTAATAAGATCATCAATACTTGTGCAAAAATATATTTTATGCAGTTTTTAAACTAAAAATGCAATTTTTTGTTATCATATTTGCACTCACTGACTCACGTATTAATCGCACAGCCAAAATTAGCGGTAACGAAGTAAAAGTTTATCTGCTTATTCCTTTTGTACCGAAAGCTTCCGTTAAGCAGCAGTATTTTCGCACCCCAGGCATTATTCGAAACAAAGGAAAGAGTAAAAACGGTATTTGCAGTGATCTCTTTATATTTTTTGTTTGACTGGTTTCTAAACCATTTTTTATTTGACATGTTAGGAACACGAATGCCTAAACATTTATTTCAGGATTTTGCAAAATTCAAAAACAAGTTTAGTAGATTTCTGTACAAGATTTTCATTGGGCATTGTTAAAAGCAAAGGATTTATAGAAAATTTTCAGTTAGAAAAAAAGTCAGTGCATTCGAAAATTAAGTAAAAGCTCTTAAGTTTAATATTTAAGGTTATTTGAATCAAATTTTTATTGTTATTTTTTTTGTTTAAAAGCTTTTATTTTGATTTGTTTTAACAATCTATAATATATACTGGAGAGAGAAAGATTTTACGAGCTATATTTTTAATTATCAGAGATGGTGATGTTTGGAGAAGGCGATATAACTTTGAAATGGACTGGACTATTTTTCGAGAAATACATTATTATACATCATAACGGCAAAGACAATAGCTGGGACATATGGAAAAAGTGGACAATGGCAGAGGCACAAAGAAGATTTTTAAGGAACAGTGTCAAAGAGAAAGAAAAAGAAGACTTAAAAAAGATCGATGGATGAGGTGGAGAAAACTCTAAAGGCCATAAAGATCAAAAATTAAATCGGAGGCAAGAAACGGGCGGATTTTGGAGTTGTACTGTTAGGGAAGCCATGGTTCATCATGGACTCTAATGCCAGGGAGTTATATTATGTACTGGATAGACTGCTTGGTAGTGAAAAAAACACGGCACATTCCAGATAATTGGACACAAATATTTGGCTTCTTGAACCAAATTTAGCTTTGGATCCTATTAATTAATGCTCATCTAGCATCTTTTACCTATAAACTTCTATGTGCGTCACCAATGCATGCATTTTTACGCAACTGCGCATGCGCTCCGAAAATTTTGTTGGATCCAATATAATTTTATTTCAATTTGAGGGGGCGTCATATTGGTCAAATGTTCGGAACCAATAAGGACGGTACTTTAAAATGCGTAATTTATAACATTAAGGTGTTACCACGTGATCTTTTTACAGTTGGAATCTAGTTATAATAGAATTATGTTAATTATTCAGATTTAATTTCAATTAATCAATTAAGGATGTTTTGTTCAGCCAAGATTAAGAAAATTGTCTAGATAAGATGACTATCAGTACAAATTTTGAATTCCCTAAACGTAATGCGATGATTATTTAAATAACACAGTTATGAATGAATGGTTTTTGTTTTATTTCTTTATAATATATTTGCTTCTTCTTTCGTAATAAGTTATAAAACTAATTAAAAAATTAAAAATGTTTTATTATTAAATTAAACTATTGTTGACATTTAATTCCACGGTACATAACTTTTATCTGAGCCAAATTCATACCTTTGAAACGAAGTTATCATTTATGTATGAACACAATTAGAATTACCTACCGTAATATTGACACTGTTTTAAAGAAATATGTTTTATCTAAGAGATATTCTTATTTGCTATTAATCTTGAGCTAAATTTACACTGGGAAATCATATACCCTAAATATACAGTGCAAATGTCGGCGCATTTGCATAGTGAATAATATATTAGGCCATTAGGCTTAAACCCCGTGTATGCGAAATTAAGCTCTTGTTAACTCAAATACAGCTTCTCAAGTATTAATATGAAAAATTAGATAATATTTTACAAAAGTAAAAGTTCTAAAAACCCAAGTAGATAGACTATTTGGAAAATAGCGAATCGGAAGCTTTTAGTTAACAAATGCTCTTAAAACAAATTCTACGTTCAAAATATGTCCGCCTAAATGCATGTTTATAAATTTGTTTTGATTTTGAGAAAAAACTTTCTCCTAATTTTAAAATTGGTTGGAAGTAAAATAATTCTTTAATCAAATGTACTTCTCAAGATACTTTAAGTTTCAATACATATAGTTAGATGTCCAGTAATGATAACCTGACTTCATATTTATTTTATATTTGTTTAATAAATAACAGATAATTTTTTTCTATAAAAAACCCAGGTTCTTTAGAGAAAATGGCATAAACAAAAGGGATTTGTTCGAGCGCCAGCGTCTTCGTTTGTAAACTCATACATTTTTAATGAAACGGAGAAATGTGATATAATAACGATGCAATTTTACTTTAAATATTTTTGCGTATAATTAAATTAAAATTATTATTAAAATATATAATAACGTCGCATAATTTATAATTGACAGGTGGAAAGACCGTTCTGCCTGATTAACTTTTTAACTTTCTATACAATATATTTTTAGAATAAATTCAGTTTTTGTTAATAAAATAGTACACCACTTTTGTTAAAAAGAACAAAAAAGTATAATTAATTTTAAAAAATTGTTAATTTGTATTTTTTAAATGACTCACCTCAGCCAAAAATGTTTCAATTAAATTATTCCTAATGTTGTCAATGAAACTAAAATGATTAATACGTAAAAATTTTCAATATAAAACTTTTAATTATATGTAAACTTAAGCAATAGTTATGTTGTATCTTTATTGAGGTATTTGTTATTTTAAATCAGCCTGAATAACATGAATAAATTTTGCTCCATGCCTACAAATTTTAAAGAGTTTCTAACTACTGGTCACGATCATGAAAATTTAGAAATGAGATTATGTATTATAATAACCCACATTAATGGCCAATTTGTAGTAACACCTTCATTTCAAGTGGAAACGTTAGCTTTAATTTTTGTTCATTTATATTTTTTGTTTCTCTTTTATACAACTTCGAAACTTCATTTGAATTACATAAATTACTCAGTACTATAGTCTTAATTTCTCATATATATATATTTTTAATTTGGATAAACTTAAGCAGACAGCTTATTTTTGTGTTAGAAATATATTTTCCAATCGCCATAAATGAGTTAAAAATTGCTATCGTATTTGATTGTTTATTGTTTTAGGTTCTTCCCAAAAATAACAATAATAAAAGCATGACATTATTTGTGCCCCCGTAAAATAATTTATAATGGGTAATTGATTTATTTCCAACACTTAATAAAATTGTGTGCGAAAAAAATGTAGACGAACTTCTGTAGATTCCAAGCAATTAAATTTACAAACTGCTTAAAAGAAAATCTAATATATACCTTTCTATAACTAAAAAAAAAAAACTTTGTGGAATTTTCTTATTTACAAATTCCTTAGAAAAATAATGTCTCCCATTTTTATTTATCTTTTGAAGTACAAGCTTTTAATTAAAATTAAATTAGGAAATCCGAAAATTTCCCCAGTATGTTCTTTTTGTATAAATACTCTACGTTCCGTTTCTAATACTATTGTAAAGTTTATACTCATCAAAACTGAAACCATGATTACTCTCAGTACAAAAGCGAGTGTTCTTTGGGTTTTGAATTTAGTGTGGTTTTTTGAAAATTTTTATTTAAAAAATTATTTAAAAGAAAACTTTGTTAGTTCCGAACACTTATATGTTTAACTCTGTTACTAGAACTTTTGATTAACGCAATTGAAAAATAACGATTGTCTACAGCATCTTTCTTTAACGCCTTAAAGACGTTCGATATTACAAAATTTATCACTTAAAAATGTGCTTTCTGCTTAAGTATATACAATTTCAAAATATAAAAAAATGAAGACCATAGAACTGAACAATTTATTTCGAACATCAAAAACGATTTACACGAAAAATGAATTTAAGAACCTTAAATTTAACGATTATATTCAGAAATAAAAGTGGTGATAGCAAACACAAAGAGTCGCGTGTTAAACAAGAAGTACAAAACAGCTATATCAGCAATTGACTTTTTTCGTGGAACCCTCGACTTGACCACCTACCTTTTATAGGATTACCCTCAACAACACCTCCGTTTATTGGATTGGCCCAGCGTGAGAGAGCAAAGCAAACCAAACCAAAAAAAAAAAAAACTTTATTTAGCATCCAGAGAATAGTCTTTGGGGATGCACAGTAAATGACAAATCTGGTGAGACAAAATTGTAACTTACAAACTTACATTATATTAATTTAAACTGCCATGGGTTTGAAAATAAATATAAATGTCATAAAGGGTATTGAATTAGAAAAATGTATTTTCAAAACAACCATGATTCAAAATTTGTCTTCAAGAACAGGTTACAGTTTATTGTCAACCTTCATGGAAAATTAAAAGCATGATATAATCAATTATTTTATCTTTTAGCCGCCTCGGTGGCTGAATGGTTAGTGTACTGGCCTTTGGAGCTGCTGAGGTCGGGTTCGAATCCCGGTCAGGCATGGAAATTTGTACTTGTCAATAAATGTTGTTATTTGTCTATGTGTTTGTGTCGTCCTTTCTTTGTGTGTCTCCTGTGACTGTTTTATTGAACAAGTAATGTAATATTTAAATTAAATATAAAATATAACAAATTTCTTCAGAAAAAAATAACTAAATTAAGCAAGCTTTTTCAGTATTCATTATATGGCTTGATAAGCATCTAACAAGGTTTCATTTGAATAGATCAGAAATCAGGAAATTCCTGAGAAGGAAATAATTAACTAAGCAAAAAATTTAAAAAATAATAATCATATGCATTGTTTTTTTTATGTGACTTCATTAAAAATGAACAGGAATTAATTAATCATAAATAAAAATATTAATTCATTTTTAGGAACATTATCGAAATAAACAAGAACCATGGAAAATGAACCATGGAAGTGGAAATGATATACAATTAGTATTTATTTCTTATCAAATAAAAATAAATTTTAGAAATTCCACAAAGCGTTGCAAATTTGTTTAAAATGTTCTTGTCTCAATTGACGTAATTTCTTTCAGCTTTCATTCTTGTCTTTCCTTTTATAGTGTCCTATTGTTGTTGTCGGTTATTCACCGACTGAGTATCAAGTAAGAATTTTTTTTAAATTCGGCTAATCTGTTGTTACTAAAATCCAGAATCTTGTAAATTCTATAACTGTTTGCGCAAATACAATGTAATCAGGCCTTTTTTTTCATTTGAGTAGAAAAAGAAATGGATTAACAGGAATTATACGTATTTCTCTATTGAACTAAAGTACTATAGTAGAATTGAAGAAAAGAAATTCACGCCATTTAACCATCTATTTTTCATCTTCATCTAAAAAAGTATTTTTGATCTGAAAATTGTGACCGTGAAAATCCATGGTTTTGTTAACAATAATTTAAAGAGTATTATTAATATTAATATAAATATGAATTAAATTTTGAAAAAATTAGTTACCATATTATCAAAACAGAAGAGTGACCTGAGCTTCAAATTGATCTTGAGACACGAGATATTAGTTCTACTAGGAGGTTTCTTTTTCTTATCTTCTGGGAAAGATTTCAAAAGTTCAAGTCAGAAACAGCCAAAGGAAGTCGTAAAAAGCCGTTTTCGTTAAATTTACGATGTTCAACGACGCCTTTAGTGTCGCCATGAACGTCTAAACACAGTTTCGATCATAGTTAAGCTGACGGCAGAGACTCGTTTTTATACAGCTGGATTTCTGGTTGGTTTGGTTAGTGTAGAATAAATCTTATTAAAGAACGACACTACAACATATGTGCTCTATAATATAAATTATTAAATTGTGTTTCAAAAATTCTGTTCATTTGACTTTTTACTCTGATATATATAAGTATATGCACTTTCTAATTTATTGGCTTAAAAAAAGCTATCATCTAAAAGAATAAAATAATATTACTGTAAAATTATTTTCTTTGTAAGAACATTTTATAAATATTTAAAAAGACTCATTACCTTTTATAAAAAAATATTTAAATTACATTTCATTTTATATAAAATAAAACGTTTAAAAAAAATCTAAATTTAGAACATTAGTTATAAGTATTGAGATTTCGTTGTCATAAATAATTAATTTGTATACTGAACAAGATGAAAGCAAACACATTTTACCATCTTGATAATTAAAAAAGTAAAATCTATTCATATTAAATTATTTATCATCGCAACTATTTAAAAAGGGTAAGGGAGTAATTTTCCAAAAAATGAATAAAATGGAAATAATGCATTGTTTAACATAAACGGTAAAGTACGTTAACAATTTTCAAAGAAAAATATGTTGAAAATATGACATAATATAAAAGCATAATAGAAAAATAAATAAAAAACATAACACAGTGGGAGTTGCTTTATCTTCCTACGTTAACAAAACGACATCATTAGCAAGATACAACATTTGACATCATTGATACTGGCTGGATAATAGAAAGCCCACAATGAAGCTAATTATTACCCAAGATACTTTTTAATACTTTTTTTGCAAACTATCGCTTGCGTAACTTTCAAACAATATTTAAATAATTTCATAATAAATATTTTAAACGTTTTAAACACGTTCATACTTTTCAAATGCTTAGACTTCTGCATATATTTTCTTTGCTCTGAATGTTCAAAGGTACCCACTACGTTTGGTATTATAAGAAAGAGCCTTTGGCATTATTATTATGAAGATTCACAAAATACCTTTCATATTAGGATGCCCATAATTATTCTTGAAATTAAGAGACATATATACTGTCCTTAGTTTTTTTTTTTCATTCTTCTTGTAGTTTTGCTAGATGTTTCATGGAAACAAATTTTACTTAGTAGCGCCCTTTAAAAATTACGCTACATTACAGGTACCATTGATTTTCGTTTTACCAGGTTTTCTCCATTATCGCATGTAGCTTTTGTTTACATGCCTCATAATAAAAGACCCGATTGGCATTTATCTTTCATTAAAAAAAAGAGTATTCAAGGACTCACGCGTAGAAGCCCCCAATCTAGGTTAAAAATATATTGCATTTATTTAAAAATTCGAAGGAATTTAATTATGTCATTCTTTAAGTATTAAAAGTTATTAAAGAAATAACCAAATGCAATCACTACCGCTCTATTAGAATGAAACGCTGATTATCTTATAACAAATATCTTATTATTCTTATAATTCTAATATTGATACTAAGCACGGCTTTAATTCTGATAAACAAATATATCACACTTAACTATAATGAATTGAAATATAAACTGTTTAGACTTTAAAATTGTGTAAAGATGATTTTAAGCTGTGTATTAATTTTCTATTTTTCATTCTATTGTTTAAAATTAAACATATGAAAAACAGTAATAAAATTCCCCAAACGATAAACATGATGATAATTTAATTAAGAGAATGCATTATTAACGGAATATATTTTAAAGCGTATTTTATTTCATATTTTTCGATTTCATTATTAGTATGCTTCTGTATTTTTTTTAATGCCTAGTTAAATTCTCTCATGAATTCTAAATTACGATATAGGAACATTTATTTACATATTTTACATATTATTGTATTTGGAAAACTAAAGATTAGCTGCTTTATATTACTGTGTTTTAGTATGAAAAACAACTTATTTGTGAAACATTGAGCATTTTAATTGGTCATTATTGTTGTACGATTCAAAATATATTTGGTTGATAAACAAATGAATTAAACTTCCATCCTAGGCTCATATTTTACAAAGATTTATTTTGTTTGGTTTAAAATATTTTACTCTGAAACAAAAGCAAATAAATAAAGTATGATCATAGTACTGTATAATAATAAAGAAAAATACAGCTATTTTTTTCAGGTTCTATGAATTTGACAAACACAAATAATGTCAACTAGCTGTAAACAAAAGATTCCATTGCATCTATTGGCGAATAAAGTTCTTTATAGAATAAAACAAACTTTGATTTTATGTTTTATATTATCAAAATATCCAAGATTTTGTTTTCACTTAAAGCTACAGATTTTATATACTTTACTGAAAGAATTTCATTTTTTACAGACAAAAAAATATATTCTATTCGGAAATATATTATGTTTTGCATTGTATAAAGTTCACTTTACTTAGTTATCCCGTAAGGAAACACACTGTTTGCAAATGTTTGTATATTGACAACACTAAGATATACTTCTACATAAGTTTTATTTGATATAACTTATCATTTATTTTATGTTTAAAATAAACCCATTGTGTTATATTTACACTAAGCCACTTTTTTGTACGTTCTATTAAATATGACAAATGACAGTGATTGCGCCCTCTAGAAAGGAGAGTTTAGGCTTTATAGCCCATTACCCAGCTCGCCAGAAGAGACAGTCACAAGAGACACACAAAGAAAGACGACACAAACACATAGACAAATAACAACATTCATTGACAAGCACAAACATCCATGCCTTTGCCGGGATTCGAGCCCGAGCCCAGCAGCTCCAAAGGCTAGTATACTAACCACTGCGCCGGCGGGCCAGACGTTCTATTAAATAACTCTTAGGTATGTTGTTGTTGATAATCCTCCTTGGTCTGACGAAGTCAGAACAAGTCCAAACGATTGTTGAACTGAAGAAAGGATAATTATCATATAGGTAGGGGAAGGTGGGTTACCTTGGACCTATTTTGACTTTTCAATTTTTAATTTCTTAATTACTTGCTAAAAGTGAATAAAAATATTTTTACTAAATACTTTATGTTGTTATATACAACATATATTTATTTTAACATGTTATTTAAATAATTTCAACTATTTAAAAAATAAATACAGAAAATTGTAATTAGGACCAAGGTACACCACCGGCGGTGTACCTTGGTCCAACCGGTAGTGTACCTTGGACCAATTATTAACTGGTAGAGAGATTCGATTTACAGTCCGAAAACCAATATTTATTAGCCACATGAAATTCAAAAATGCATTTTACAACCTACTCTTAGCCAAGATTGTAGTAATTAGTTATGTTAGGTCAAGTGGCTTAGTAAGGGGTTTTATTGCCTTAGTTTTTTTAGTGGCCTTTTGGCTTTTTCAGCTGCAATGCGATCTTTCTCAGGTGTATCCGTTAAAATGCAGCATAAAATGAAACTGTTATTTCATGGCATAGAAAAACATTTGACTATCTTTCTGTCTTAAATTTGAAAAAAAAAACTCAAATATTTCCCCCTATGTTTATACAACTAGACCTAAACGTAAAAAGGATGTTCTGCTTAGATATTTATTATAAAGAATATCTTTTTAGATAAGCATGCAATAATTATTTTCTATATTATATCAATACGGTTAAAGTTTTATAGGCTTCCATAAATCTAAATAATTAACTACAGAAAAATTATTTATCACACCATATAAAAATTTCTTACAAATTTCCATTCTTCTAGATTTACAAATCAGGGTTGCATATTAATAGCTTAAAATACTTAATTTTTCAAAAGGAAAAAATTTACATTTACTTGAATTTTAAAGAGGTTTTCAACAATCTGAAGAATATAAGACCAAACGTAGTGTACCTTGGACCAGTCCAAGGTACACCACTTGTATTAGGTTCGAGGTACACCACTTGGATATTAAAAACAAAATAGTAAATCACCAAGTTAAGGTTAGACTTAACTTAATTTCGAGCACACTGTTTTATAGCTAAAACTTTGCTTTATATTGCATAACCATCGTTTCTGAATAAACACTACATATTTGAGTACAAAAAATACACTAAAGAATCTAACAAAAATTTACTTTTGAACTGTGAATTAAGTTTTTCGAAACCTCTTTAATAAATTGACCTTTTAAACAAACGGATAGAGCTTCACTGAGATCCCTGGTAGCAAATACTTTAACTGCATGTGGTGTTGTTTCAATATCTAAGCTAATCGAGCTAGAATCGGCATAGGTTCGAGGTACACATATGTCCAAGGTACACCACTTACCCCTATAATTATATATTATTAGGTACAATTATAATCAGTAACTGTGAATTAATGCACTGTGAGAAAAAAAATCGATTTTTAAACTAAAAACAATTCATAATTTATAATTTTACAACAATTAAATGATCCATTAAAATCCCTATAGATATTCTTCATTCTTTAAAAAAAAGAGCAACTATTCCAGTTCAACTTTCTCCAAAAGAGAAAAACTAAAATGGTGTAAATTAAATTATATTACTACTTCTAAATCAGAATCAAATTAAACGTCAATGGTGCCAATTATTCAAGCAAACAACGGTCGAGACCTACACCGGATAAGGCTACCAAAGCAACTTTTAAGGGTGATATAGTACGCGGCGTGAGGACTTAGAAGATTATTTGACGTGCACTCTCTACCCGGAATTGGAATACCAATACGATTCCTGGTACAAATTTAATATTCAGACATTGAGCCAAAATCGATTTTTACAAACAACTTGATTCTTAAAAACTTACAGTCACAATTTTACCTGACCATTTTCATTCATATTATCAACAAAATATCTAATTTAATTTTATAACCAATAAATGTATTACCTATTATCCAATACATTGGGGGTTTTTTCGGATTAAAATACAATGCACTTAATTCATATGTGCTCTAAACTCTCTACTCAATACATAAACAGTGCTTAAAATTTTCCGAGTGTTTTTCCAGTGGTGCCTATCGATCCATCCATAAGCGACAATTGCCTTCAAGTTACTAATCCAATTTGCCTTCTTCAGAGTCAAAATTACGTTAGGCATGGCAGCTGTTTCGACTGGTCCCCTAGTTTGGATCAGAAATAGTGTGTGAGCTTGTGCAAATAGGCAAAATAATAAGTTTAGAAATTTTGTATTCATGGCTTGTTTCAAATTATATTTTTATTTCTTGAGGGAATATTTTCGCCCACGTTTATATGTAGTTTTATTGGACGAAAGATTATATTGGTCTTTTTAAATTTTATTCTAGGAATAATAAAATTGCATATTTACCCTGAACACGTTCACAAATTATGCTATTTCTTATTACTCTGAGGGAATACTTATTTTTATAAAAATGTTGGGTTTTGATTTTTCTATTAATTAGTAAATTTATAATTAAAAAATGTGTTTGGGTGTAACTTGGTTAATTTGTCTTTACATTTCGAAGTATTTTTGCTAGTCTATAAACCTAACATAGGAGGGGTAATGTAAACAAAAATCAACTAAATTAACCCCATTTGGAATTCCCTTTCTTCAATGTTACAGTTAAACTATTTAATCAGAAATGTTTATGTGGTTCATCTGTTTTAATGCAAAAATATGCTCATTGTTTGTAATTTTAAAATCTCTCGTGCGGTTACTCTTTTATAAATTTACTTAAAAAAACAAGCTTCCAGTGAAATAATAATGTACATTAGGGATTATTTTTTTCTTTGGAAACCCAATAAAAAGTGCAACATTTCATAAACCAAATGGGGAAAAGAAGAGGCAGGCCATGAACAAGATGCCTGAACAATATTCAGAAGTGGCTAGAGAGTTTTTGTTAACAGGTGGAGAGCTGGAGCGTTCGATAGGTGCGAATATTTGGAACTGACTGAGACAACCTTGGCTGGAAACCAGCCTGTAGTGCTGAAGAGGAAGAAATGATTCCTTTATATTATTATTACACACTCAAGTTCCCCTCGGGAAGTTTTGAGCGGGTGTGCGGAGGCATCAACACAGGAAAAAATTTCGTTGACAAGGGGTTTTCTCAGTCTCCCGTATATAAACCAAGCATTATTAAATCATTTTCAACATATTTATAGCACATGTTATTTTTTTGCGTGTTATACGCACATAGCCACTGCTGTTGTATAGTCCGACCACGATAACTTGACATTCAAAATATGTTGATTGTAGACCAGTCCACTTCAATTGGACAAAAACTACTATGTTTGGCGATTCATTATGCTTTTATGGGCGCATATTTCTTTAAGGTTTAGAAGCAGACTATCAATTGAAGGGTAGATCGATCTTGCATCGGGTTCACTCGTATATTTCGCATCTATACTTAAGTTATAGCGTCCCTCGGTGTAATTCCTAGTCACAGTCAAATTTTTAAGTTTTAAAATCCTTCATCAAAATGACAAAAAATCATTGAAGTATACTCTGAAATATACTCACCGTTATTTATAACTTAACAATGAGATTGTTTATTAATTCTGAATTTTTTTTAGAAATGGTTTATTACATTTCTGAAAAATAACAATATCATTAGTTATTTTACGATTCAAGATATCAAAGAAATACACATATAATCGTTAACCACTACCAGCATTCAACGACAATCCTCTATAGCTGATAACTGATGTGCAGTTCTAGTGTGATGCATTATTTAAAATCGCACTAGACAAACAAACTCTAACGCCTTGAGTCGGCAACGCCTTGAGTCGGCAACCCTTCCTCCTTCTAGAATCTTCCACAATAAAAAATATTTTGGATGTCAAGTTGTTGTGCTCAGACTATAACATATTACATAAGTTATATGAACTGTGTATATCAAAAAAATTATATATTGTCGATGTAATATTAAAAAAAATCATTCATTAAAACATGCTTTTGTTCTGTAAATATATACATTTCTATTGCGTTAGTAGTATTACTCAAATCAGTGTATCTGTCTAAATCTCAATTGGAATTGCAACATCAGTTAACACTATTAATAACAAATAGCTCAGAGTATGTCTTGATTATTAATTGCCTCAGAAAACAATCATGTCAGTAAAACAAGAAGTTATGAGGTATTATGAGGTTCTGTGACTTCGTCAAGGATTTTCTACATACCATATTACTGCAAATAACTTTTGGTAATGTTCTCGGGACATCATGACAAGCAAGTCGGAATAGTAAGGCGTATATGAACAAAGAAAACAAGTTGGAATATATATGTACCCCTATCCCTACCCTACCCATATAAAACAACCAAATGAAATTAAATTAATGGAATAATAATTTTTTTGTTAAAAGAGAGTTAAGTGCAACAAAAATAATAATAACAAGAAAAAACGCAAGAAATCTTAAGTCATTAGCAAGTCGAAAAACGAAACTGTCGAATCTCTTAGAGAAATTAAAATCAATTTTAACTAAATTAAAGTCGTTTTTTATTAATAAAGAATCACAGAACAAGATATTTCCCTTTCAACTTATTTACATAATGTATTATGCTTTCGTTTTTGTTTAGATTTTCTAAAATGAAAAATTGAATTAAAAATTTGTCTTATTAATATATTTATAAATGAACATTTTTTTTCTGCCATCAAGTAATTAAATATTTGTTTCGTCTTTCATTCAAATTATTTATTTAGGAATTCTTAGGTAAAATAAATTCTGAGCACAATTCTTTAAAGCAGTTTAGCAAGTTCCCAACTTCATCGAGTTAAATTTGTCTTTGCTTCGAAATGTTTAGGGTTTATCAGCGTTTGTTGTTCTAATATGGTGGCATGATTTGCTATTAAGAAAACTGTTTTAAGAAATTAGTACCTCCAATGATTCTTATACTTAGTAAGCAAAAATCAATTATTAAAATTATGACTAAAAATAAACAAAAAAAATATAAAACTTTAATAAAATTTAACGTTTTTATGTAAAATGCTTTAATTAAGTTACATAGATTTTTTTTTAAATTTTAACATGGAATCATCCCCCATTACAAAGAATTACAATGAACTAGTGAGTTCATGACACACAATTTTTTACAGGCAATTCGAAAAAAATAAACTTTGAAAAACATTGTTTTTTCTTTCTTCTGAAAAAGTCGTGATACAACAATCAACATGTGTACAACAAACAGCATTGCTTTCCAAAAATCCCCGTTTTCAATTTTTCAAACAATCAATGAAACAAAAAATAATGCCGAATATTACCAAAATATGTTTATTCCGCCTTTAACAATATATTATAATTTATGATTTATATTTCAATTGAAAAAGCCAACGTTCGCAAATAAAAACTTATCGAAAAAATTTCCCACGCGGACTTTATCGGAATGTGAGTAGCTGCTATGAAAAAAACGGAAATCAAAAAATAAATCTCCCTCGAATAAATAAATCGATTTCAGCAGTTTTCTATAGCAGCTTAACTCAGTTTACGTTTATTCGTAGAAAAGTTACAGGAATAGTAATAAGTTTTCAGTTACCTGTTATTTGATACCAATAAAGTATTTTTGAGACTCTCGCATAGCCGCTAAATGCCACTTAATGCTGAAAATGCCAAGCAGCAACCCAGGATACATCATCTGAAGAAAGAAGTAATTTAGTAGCAGCTGTCAAGTTGTCGAAATACCTGATTTTTGTACTTTTTTCCAACTATGGTTAAACCTTTGAGTTCTTTATTTGAAAAATCCCGATCTTTCGAATTCAAAGTAGGACAGTTTTTGAGTGCGTGTTTGTGAAGCACCAAAATTTGTGTAACGAAATAGAACTTGAAAGTGATTTTTTGTGAACATTTTGAATTGTTTATTAGGAATTGGGATGTATTTAAAGTTAGTGCACTTGGATGGAGAACAGACTAAGAGTGTCTCTGATAAAAGTTGCTTTTTTTGCCAAGATTGGAACTGGAATATCTATGTGGAAATAAATTCAATCCTTGTCATATCTATGAAAATGACTAATATAATATTAACATTAAATCAGCTTTTACATCTTAAAGACAATTAGTACATAAATTGAAATGTATGACACTCAATGTTTAAATTTTCGAAACATCCTGACCAAGCTTTACCACTATTTATTGTTATGTCTGCATAATAATATTAATTCAACGCTGCTTCTCGGGAAGTGCCTTCCAGTGTACTCCGTTATATGTTCAACATTTGTACTCTTAAGTCTAGACGTCAAGTTTATTGTTTTTTGTTTTTTTTATAAGTTCTTAATAATATGATTGATTCTACTTACATTACTAGTACTATAAAATTAAACTTGCCTTCTAGAGTTACACACTGTTTGTTTTATTTGAATTCAAATAGGAATAACTGTATTTAAAAATTTTGTCTATATAAATTTTATAAAACTTATAACAGTGTGTCTGCGGAACTGGATATATTTTGTATGTCAATTAATGTTTTTAAAGCTAATTGTAGGAGGCTATTCTCTTTGTAACATGTCCATCATTGTAATGTTTTTCTTTTGTTGTGTGTTTTTGTTGTTCATCATTGTTTTATGATGTACATTGTAATTGCATTTTTTTCTGTTGTGTGCATCCGAAACAAATAAATAAATAAATAAATATTTTTTTAATTGAGCATAATTTTCCATAAAAAACCATGTACGAAAATAATCGGTTTTCGTAAAAAAACGAAAACCATATCACTCCTCTACAAGAGTTCCTACAAGATCCGGTCGGTCTCACTCTTCCTAAAATTCAATAATCTCAGTTTCGCTGAAGTAAGGAAACTCCGGGACGCAATCCGATTCCAGTAATGCCTATATATTCCTTTTATTGTACGTTGCACTCGCTCTCCCAATTTAAATTCCTCCCGCTTAAAGTTTTAATGTCCGATCCAGATGCTGAAATGATTCCGTTCTCTCGTAAGCCGACACCAGCAGCAAAAGGACTATACTTAGCTTTACAATAAAAAAAATAGTACGTTTGTTCATGGGAGGTTTTAGGAGAGATTAATGTATATCAGGAAAATTTATGGGTTTTAAAACACGAACTTAGTTCGTTTCAGAATTAAAAGATAAATAAGATTTAAGTTTTAAAGCTTGTTTGTCTCTTACATTCTAAAACGAACTAAGTTCGTGATTTTTCTTTCTAAAATTTATTAATTACATTACGAAGGCTTTTTAGTTTGGTGCGTAAAAATGAGCAGGAATTATAATCAGCCGGCTATACAGGTTAGCATCAATAAATCGATTCTCCGAAACCGGTACTGAAAACAAAATCTTCAAAAGTTTTGACACAGAATTTAAATGTCTGATTCAGCCGCTGAAATGATTGATTTTACTCATAAGCCACACATACTAGAAGATACACGATTAAAAATATATCGTCACGTTTGAGGAAATTTCGGTACAATTTACAGTTTTAAATAATTTCACTTATTTTGCAGTCTTAAACCGTTTTCCTAAAATTGTTTACAGCCTAAAACAATTTTAGGAAATTCATAAACCTGTTTTTAGTGGCGTCTCTTTGGGGACACGTTAACGAAAACTACAGCGCTTATTTTAGGTTTAGTCCTCCACTAGATTTCTGAGAGATTTCGTCAAAAGTTCCCTTTTCTTATAATCCTTACTAGAAGTTTTGCACTAAAAAAAAACTCGTCCTTTATGCTAAAATTTTCGTATTTAAGACAGTTTTAAATCGTTTCTCTAATATAAAAGTCTTTCACAGTTATCTCAAACACGTTTACAGTTTAAAACCATTTTTTTCAAAACCTGTTCTCATAGACGTCGCTTTTGGTGAGAAGTTAACCTAAACAATATTTCTTCTTTTAGCTTAACTTTAAAGTTTGGTTGAATGAAATGAAAGTCATTGAATGAAGGTCATGCCTAGAACAACACGAGGGAAACTAGAGACCTTTCCATATTATTTTGAAAACTAATCAAATCAATCGAGGCAAGTATCTGCAATGGATCCCCACCTGACATTTCATTGCAACATCTTATGTATCAGAAGTATGGACCATGACACATTTAACGTTTATTATCCCCGTAATTTGTCGGTGGGAATAACTTTATATTGCATGAAAATGTTATTGACGAGCCATTAACTTTAATGTAACTATTTTTTTTTGCTAAGTGAATATTTTATTACTATTTGTATTCTTAGTTACGATTTTTATGTTAAGAAAGTCGTAATGTTTTTTTTTTTTTTTAAATATTTCTGTAACAACTAATATGAGCAATTTTCGAATATAGTCAACTACCTTAATCAAATCCACTTGCTTAAAAAATATTATACTACATGCACTTTGAGTAGTTGTATAGTAATATTAATAATTACCACACATTTTAATTTAGAATTTAATGTATATATCTACTTATCGTATTTAAACAACTTTATTTTCAACGTTGTGGAATAAAAAATAACTTATAATGTTATCGAAACATATACTTTTGCTTGACGAGATACATATTTCAATAAAACGGGTAAATAATTCAAACACATTTTTTATAAAAAAAATTATAGGAAATAACTAAATGTTATATTGCAATATAAAATTTTAATAAAATATTAAACTCAAATATGCCAGCAGCGAATTTTCCAGAAAAAAAAACAACAACATTGAAAAATTAATTATACATAAGATACCTAGAAAGATCTTTTTTTATAGAAATACACTGCATTTTAATTATTCAAAAACATATTCGTTAAATATTTATATTTATTAGATATTCATTTCTGAATGTTCAAAATAATACCATTTTTTAATTATATAACGCATAAAAAATTACACTGATAAGTCAAATTTTTACTTAAAAATAGAAAAACAATTTTTTTTAAATTATTGATGTATTTGCGAATATAAAATTATTTTTCATTATAAATAATTCACATTGTGCAGTTTGTTTTGCTGAATAAAAAAAAGAGTGTTCAAATTTTAATATCAAGAATATAATATTAAGTAATATGGCTCACCTTTTAAAATTTAAGAAAAAATATATTTCAAATTTATTTATACCTAGTTTATTCCTAGAGTTTTATTCCTACTCTTCGATTTGGTGAAAACTTCTGAAGTTGGTTGTAAGTTTGTAGTTTTTTCAACAACAATGCGACATTTGTAGAGGATGTAAATGTTACTCATACTCTCTGTAGGTCTGACGGAGTAAAAGAAGACCGATGAGACCTGAAAAACTTTAAAATATCCAGTACTAGAAGAAGGATAGAGGAAAGAAATAAGAGGTACGTAGGAGATAAGTAAATATACTACCTATAAAGTCACATAAAGTCCAAGCCGTGATCAGGATTCTGACATTTTTTGAATATAGCACAAGCTTTACTGTCTTCACAAAAGAAATGACTTTTAATGTGGCAGCTTTTCAATCGTGAAATTGCAGTCGAAAATAATTTTCTCACAACATTTGTAGTCATAAAGTTGTCCAAAGTTGTCTAAGTAAAGCGTCGAAGATGATAAATTTGGTTTCGTGTAAAAAATTCATGTTTTAACTTCAATATTGAGATGACTGGAAATATTGAGCTGTCTACAAAGTCAGCTCAATATTTTTTTTGTGGGAAGAACTGTTAGGAAATCACTAGTAATTTTATTAAGTAGTAAAATAATTTTTGAAGAAAAAAGTTGACATTATAGACAATGGCTCATTCCTGTTCTTGTTACCTGCTGACAAGGAAACACATACTTATGGCTTGTAACTATTTTGATATGACTTTTTTTTTTTATCTGACACTGTTATTTGTGAAACTCATAATTACTTGATATTATGATTAGCATCTATATGCAATTTCTTTTCTTAGTCACTTAGGGGATTAAACCTTAATAGAGTAAAAAGAAAATTTTACTGTCCACAATTTCAGCATGAGTTTATATGATTTTACTTAGATGTAACTTTTTTTGCGTAAGGTTCGCATTAATAGACTTTTAAAAAGAGAATGCTGGTAAGTTTCAAATGTTAAGAGTTATCATTCTCATTACACAATAACCACCAAATCATTCGAAATAACACACGATACCATTAATATTAACGATATCATATCTAAAGGTACTAGTTTTAGTTGAAGAGTTACAGTTGATACATTGAAACAAATTGTAAAAAATAATTATAAAATTTATAGTTTATAGTTTAATATTTATTAAATTTATATAAAACTAATATTAAAATATAGTTATATCTTCAGTACTAATAAAAAATATATTTGCAAAATATTAATAAAATCGATTACTGATTGATAAATAATGATAAAATAATTATTTGAATATTTATTTCACTAAATGTATTTTTAAATGTATTAACTAAATGTATTATATTCAAAACAAAAGACAGCTTTTAATTCTTTTTTCATTTATATCTCACTTTCTTGTGACAGGCTGTGCAATCTTCACATTTCGGGTGCAGTGTAACGAAGTGTAAAAATTGTTTTGAAGGCAAGTTATAAGGGTACAATGGACCTTCAAATCCGTCAAAATAGCTGGAAATGTACTTTTTTTTATTTTTAGACTAAATAATAGTCTGGAATCTCTGCTACGATAATCTGAAAACAGAATTAAATTCCCTTAATTTTTAAGTGAGTTATGGCTATTTTTAGTATCAAGGGTCGTACATTCATGCCCATTTCACGTACAAAGCGTCAGCTCTAGACGTAGAAGCTTATGATTTTTCCGAATTTGACTGCTAGCTTTTAGCCACACATTCATTTATTTGATAAGTTAGATTAGGTAAAATGTACTTCTACTTCAACTACAACATTCGTGCTGTGTTTGTTTGTTTTCGAAATTCAAACGTGTGTGGCTGTAGGGAGCCTAATGGTCAAGGATCTCGGAACTCGAGATCGGAAGGTTGAGAGTTCGAGACCCGGTCGCCACTGAAGACCTACCGAGTATATGCGGAGTACGTGCTCGTAAAATCTGTTGGGTCCGAAAGTCCTGTGGTCGGTCATTGCGCAGTTCACCATGGGTACAGGTTCCTGGAGAAAATTTCCCTCCCCTTCAGGGACATGTCTAAATTGTGGAGGTGGAGACAGATGGCAACATCTGTCATATGTGTTTGTTTGTGTCTTGTGTTGTCCTACTTGGCGATGGCTTATAAGCGGGTCCTTGCGACCAAGCACACAAGCCTGAAAATATATGTCAATCCAACCAACCTTCAAACGTGTGTTTTTTCAACAATATTTTCTTAGTGTTTTGGTTTCTTGTTGCTTGGTTTTTGTTTTCGAAATGAAAAATTTTGTACTCTAATGGATATAATTAGTTCGGAAGCCGAAAGGTCGTCCAAATATAAAGAAAGACGTGCTGCAAATGATTGAAAATTATGTTAGTCATCTGAAGAAGTCAATAGTATTGTAATTGCGAATCAAAACTCTGATTACGTAACAACTTTAGAAAACGGTGCAAGTGATTATGTTATTATGTGCGTGTGAAAAAGCTTAATTTTTTACGATAAAATTATGTCTACAAAGTTTTGGTATTCTGTAGTAGTTAATAGTTCTGATAACAATTTTAAATTAACTACCACAATATATAGTGACCTATTTTCACAAATATTGTCAAATTTTAATTGTTAATTAGGATTAATTGTTAATTGAGCTAATAGATTTTTGCTCTGATCTAAGGTCAGTCTGCCAAGAGTCTATACTGTAGTTGTTGTTTTTATTTGCATTAAAATGAATAATTTGGTAACAATACATTACATATTTTAAAACTTTTATCTGCCCATCTATGATTTTATTTTTTTGGTTTTTAAGCTTTTGTTTCGTTTATTACTAATTTTTTTATATAATTATTCATATAATTGTTACTGAACACCAAGTACATAACAATATTTTAGTATCATACCATATTTGCTTGTGCACCATATTTTCTATGTGTCAATTATCATGAGAATCAACCAATTATCATGAGAATCATAAAAATGCTGTTTTCTCTTATACTAAAAAATTGTTGATTTGTAAATTTCAAAATGTTCCCTGCGCATCAATTTTTAATGAATTTCTTAGATATTTTAATTATGACTTCTTCATGTATGTCACATTATAAATTGGATATGATACGGGGGATTTATTGAATATTAAACTCAAAATTAATTTTTTAAAGATTATTTTTGACTTTTTGATGCTTTTTTTTGAAAAAATGGTATTTAAACTTAATTTTACTCAAAAATAAACTTTATAGGATTGTTGATGTATCCAATTTTCAATGAAGTACATTCAAATTACATAAAACTGGAGAAAAATATTTATATTTTTAAAAACTAAAACGCAGGGAGCATTTTTAAAATTTTTTAAAATTCGACACTTAAAAATTTAATATCTTAAAATGTTGTCAATATTTTTTCAAAATAATTTATATTTCAGTTCTTACTTAATATATTGTACTGTGGGTAAAAAATTGGACTTCTAACTGTAAAATTTAAAAGAAAGATTTTTAAACTCCATTGTACCCATAAACCATTAATCAAAGAGAACCTCAATTAAAACCGTCTTTCTAGCAGAGCCATCATATAGGTTATTTAAGATAAGCTGTTACTTGTATGTGTCTGTATATTCATATTGTTGAGAATGAGGGTTTAGAATTAGTTTTTGTTAATTGTGTAATAGTTAGCTGAACTGTTTCCATTAAATATACATTATAAATTGTGCGAAATTTATAGTTTGAATTATTGAAAAGCACGCTTGAAATGAAAATAGCAGTCAGGAAAGAGCTGTTGTAAAAATGTAATTAGTGAAATAAAATACTTAAGTTACATATCGTGAAATCACAATGTATTGTTGTAGTACATAGTAATTGACAATATACCGGAGAACAAATCCACACAAAGAGTTCTAAAGTAGGATAGAGGAACGACTCGTACTGAGCAGCCATTGGCAGCCATGACTCTCAAGGGAGCCCGAATAGAGTGGCAGTTAAGCCTAATAAGTGCTAGTTAATTTATAATTTTAATACTGAGAAAGGAAGTGCACCCAGGGCAAAGGCGAAAATCAAACCAGCACCCGTTACAGCACGCTGACTGCTAGCTTTATGGCCTGGGATCCAAACTACTCGGCCATCCTGCCCCACATGCCACCCAATATTGTCTCCATGTTGGTCCATGGTGCTGTTGGTAGGTTCAGTCTCTATCTTACTATAGAACTCTTTGTATACACTATATCACGCTTTCCATTTTTTCATTCGTTCAAATTTAAAGAAAAAAATACAGTGAGCTAAAGAGAAAGGTTATAGATTAGTTGAAAAATATACGTATATTTTCTTCTTTACTTTTTTGTCGTTCATTCATCGTGGCGATATTGGCGGGGGGAAATGCGTCAAGTGTGTTCGAAACATATTCTGTATCGATATTTTACACCTGTCTGGGCAGGGGTCAAACAAATTACGCACTCAATCATGTTGTCGGGGCAATTTAAAAGACTTGTCATAGGAGAGTTTCGGAAATAAATCATTAATTTGCATAGAGTTATTTTTATGCGTCACTGTAGGTGGTTATACATTTTCAAAATTATAATTCATTGTGAGAGCTTGTTTTCAATTGAGTTGTTACTTTATTGTTAAGATAATTGAGTTTTCTATCTTTTTCAAAATTTGTCAGTCAGTTTTTATTTTTTCGTTAGAGAAATGAATTGTAGTAATGTATGCCTGGTGTTACTTCCGAAAGTACCAATATCTCGCATGAAAATATTTATGGATGATTTAACCACGCTTCAACTAAATTGTAATCTTGGTTTTTCTAGCAGCGAGAGGGAAGATTTGAGTCTTATAACTTATACCTATCATCTCTTTTTCGCATTCGAAAGTTTGCTTTTTAAAGTATGTAAAGTGCAATAATTCCTTTGTGCGTCTGTTGAGTTTTACGAATAATAAAACACATCCCTATGTGGAAATAACATTCTCGCGAAAGAACAACATACCTAAATATTTATAATGTAGAAAGAGCTCTAGAAAATCTAAAAAGACTGATGTGATGAAGTTCTTTGAAATGTGATCACTTTTGTTAGTTATAAACCACTATACTTTCTACATAATAAATGCATAAATTAAAAAAATAATAAATATGTAGATAGTTTTCAGATACTAAAAGAATTATTACATTTATTGACAGTTTTAAGTCTTTTTTTTATAAGGTGAGTTGGTTTTATTTTTTCCTTTGATTATTTCGTGGAGTTACTAGATGGGTTTTGAGAAATGAAAAAATGTTTACAGTTGGCCCCTAATAAACATCCTATCTTTTCCTCCAGACCTTATTTTTGCTCTTAATAATAGATATTGAAAATAACATTTAGTAACTGGAGCAATATTATTATTAATTATGCACCACTTTCATTCCTTTAAATATCAAAAGAAACAAAAACAAGAGTAAATAAAAAGAATACAATAATACATGTGCATACATAAGTAAACATTGGAAATGGCTGTCAAAAGCAAAACAAAAAGTTTTCGTAAAATAAATAAGAAATTTAATAAAATTTAATTGTTTCCAATTACTTGTGTTCTTGTTTTGTTATTTGTTCTGCAAATAATGTGCTTGTAATATTTTACTCGAATTTTTTGTATTTTTCTGAATTTATTGTTTAGGAGTGAATTTTACTGTTAAGAGTAATAGCAATTATTAACGTTTTGAACAATAACAATGATTAATTTTTATTGTGTATACACTACTTGTGTTACAAACAGTGTGAGTAAACTCTTGACACTGTTTTATAATATCAAGCTATTCTTTTATGTAATAATTTTCCTAAGGTTAGAATTTCAATTAATTGTATTGAAAAATAAAAGATAGGTTTTACATTAAAATAAAATATTTTCTGCAACGAAAGCATTTCAAACTTACTTTAAAGTTACGTAAGTTTTGAAATATAGCTTTATACGATGAAAAATTGCAATTGTTCCCCATTTCGCAGTTTATTCGATATAAAAACCAATATCTTTCTGTTTTAACTTAAGAAGTTCTAAAGCAACAGACTCGGAAAGTTCTCTTGAGACCACAAACCTTTAAATAAGAAAGAAGAATCAATTTTCATGAATAGCTTGAGGGATATTTGTTTTAACAAGAATCTAACTGACCACCATTAGTCAAAGCTTATTCTTGTACAAATAAAAAAGTAACAATTCGGTGAATTTCATTTCAAATGGATATTATTAGAATAACGGCAAAAATAAAAGTACTTATTTTAGTGTGGTCCTTTTTATTGTTGAATCAAATGTGGAATTTTAAGACAGTTGTTACAGTTGCTAAGTATAAGTATAGTTAAAAGCTTTAAAAAACATTCTAAACTTTAAACTAAGATTTAAATTATAAATGTTTGCTTTTATGTAGAAAAACTTTAAAAAAGCAAAAAAGCATTTATATATATTCATACCATTTACAATTAGCATTAGAATTCTGATTTCATTTTATAAATACATCGAAATGTTATATACTTTATGAATTACAAAACTACACTCTCAGAAATGAATACTCAAAAACGACGAAATTTTCCAAAATTTTGACGATGCCGTTTTCTGTCAAATGCTCCGGGTTTTTCTTTCCTCAAGGTGAGGAAATTTGCTTCGTCATTTTTATCAGGATTCGCATTTCGTCTAATCTAAAGAAATATTTCGTCATTTGAGTTTTTGAGCATTTGAGTACAGTAATGAGATTCAGTTTCCTCAAAATCAAGATACAGAATCGTCAAATCACGATCGTTAAAGGGAGGATTCGCGCTTACTCAAAAGTCACGTGATAGTTTCACAAAATAATCCTCAAAATTAACGAAATGAGGCTTGAGGATTAATGAATCGTCAAAAATTAAAGTGTTATTTCTGAGAGTGTACCTCTTTTAAGTTTGAGTTTAAAGACAAATTGTATATGATACTCTAACACCAACAAGGAACTTTTTTCCTTTTAATAGACTTAAGTACCGGAATTTCAGCTAGGGGATAAAATCTCAGAGGTGTTCATCGGGGTGTAGAAAAAGTTCTGTGATGCCACAAAACCCCATCCATCACAGCTCGCTTCAATTAAGCTATCTCGTTGTTTCCTGAAAGCCATTACTTTGGGCCAAAAGACCAAAATTAACGACCAAAAAGGGCGTCGAGGGTAAAAGGCTCGGTAGCAATCTTTTTACTCTTGCAAATGCATTTGAGAAGTGAATTTCCACTTTAATCATATATCTACATAATATGACGTAAATGACACTGATTAGGCGAAAAATGTTTTCGGGGATCTATGAGTGTTTTGATTTTCGAAATAAATTGGCTAGGTAGCAATCTTTTTACTCTTGTAAATGCATTTGAGAAGCGAATTTCCACTTTAATCATATGTCTGCATAATATGACGTAAATGACACTGATTAAGCGAAAAATGTTTTTCGGGGATCTATGGGTGTTTTGATTTTCAAAACAAATTGGCTCGGTAGCAATCTTTTTACTCTTGTAAATGCATTTGAGAAGTGAATTTCCACTTTAATCATATATCTACATAATATGGCGTAAATGACACTGATTAAGCGAAAAATGTTTTTCGGGGATCTATGAGTGTTTTGATTTTCGAAATAAATTGGCTAAAAATAGCACTCTCCGAAATGTGTTTGTTTAACATTTTAATCTCACTAAATAGAAGCATTCTCTCTCGACATACGAGTTTTTCTTGGTACTTCGGAATTTTGGAATTCGGAATTTTGTATTTACCTTACTTTTAGTATTTCCTTAACAACTAAATGTTTTTATTAAATTTCTAATAATATGCAGTTTTTACATTTTAGGTCAGGAAAGTTTTAAATGTTCACTCTTAATTACCAACTATATTCCTTAATCACAGGAAAATAACATTCATTGGATCTTTTTGGAAAAAAAAAGCCCATTGACATGAAAAGTCTGTTAATGCAAACACTATATAAGAACAAAAACCGGATGCTAATAATTAAATTAAGTGTCATTAATTACTACGTTTCTGAAAATAAGTTCACTTAGTAACTACTTGGAATTAGTCAAGCTTTATGAAGAAAAGTTGCGCCACAAATTGGAATGACTTTTTCTTAGGCCAAAAACTAAGAAATAAAAAAATGCGCATTTCTTCTAAAGAAATACCTTTTAAAAATCGTTAAAGTAATTTTTAAAATTAATTTTAAATATTATAAAGAGAGTAAATTTAAATATTAAATATTTAACTAATAATATCATATAGAGCAGTAAAACTAACGTCATACTATTTTATGGCTTCTTAACAGCCATTGTTGTTTTGAAATATCTCAAAAACACAATAGAACTATGTAAATATGAATTAAATTTAATAAACCGCTGCAATAAGGTTATCTAAGATATTTTTTTAAAAAATGGATGAAAAACAGTTGAAATTAATTAGATTATTTTTTCTTATATTTTTGAAGTATGTTTTCATGAAATAACAAATCACTTACTCTTCTCCAAACCTACTTTTAGTTTTTAATTTAAAATGTCATACCATAACGTTATTTATTATTATTCATCAAGCTGTGTGTGCTTAGGAATAAAGTATGAAGATAATACTTTATTATTTAGGAAATTCCTAGTTATAAAATGTGAGCCCTAAATAAAATTTTAATTGTTTTTTATATAAAATATCTTTATACGTTGAATAAGCTTATTTATCATACACTACTTCTAAAATTAATTTTCATAAAATATTATTTTGCCATTGATAAAATATTATTTTGCTTATATTATTATGAAATTTCCATAATTAACACGCGTCAAAAAAAATTGTAAAAATGAGGTTTTTTATACAGTAAACCTTCAAAACCTGTAAAATAATAAGACATTGTTAAACATCATTAAAATATTTGACACTTTTAACTCAACGTTAAATACTTTTTCAAGGAAATAAAAAAAAAGTGCATTAAAGATTCAATATTTTTAGATGCTTTGCTGAAACAAATATAAGTGATACTAATATTTTTTGAGTTCAATCAAATCGATTATATTTAATCCCTAGACAAGGAAAAGAAGATATAATCGTAATTAAACAACGCATCAGCAAATCCATTTTAATGATAATACATAACAATACAATAAGCGACATATTCGGAATTACATAAAAAAAACTAATCTCTTGAAATCTCCCAAATAACAAAATTACGAAAATCTGAAGGAAAAGAAAAACCTAAAATACTGAACTTTATTGAATTGAATTTAGCCGTCTTTTTTTTTGTTATGCAGTCGAAAGGGACACTATCACTCTCTTTCGCAACTGCTGCACAAAATAACAGAAACAACTGGCACTTAAGCCCCCTAAACAACTTCCATTTTTTGCAGTTTCGAATGAATAGGGCTTAGGAGGTTTTTTAAGACTTCATATAAGTCACTCAATGTAAAAAGGGTTCAAGTCCACAGAAATTTTCCTTGTACTCTTCTTCTTTTACTAAAATGGTGAAAGAAAGAAGTGCATTGGGAAATATTCCAATGGTTTTGACCCTTTCTTACTGTTCAATGATTCATATATTGTCTGTAAAAAGACAAGCTCTCTCTATCCAGTTGAGGAAAGGGAAAAAAAGCAGTAAAAATGAAGAAAATGCACTATTTATTTTTCGAAAGCTTTTGCTTTCGGTGGTGACGCATTAGCAGTGTAGTTGAGAATGTGAAAAAAGTTCGATACATCAGAATGGAACTCTTTTCTTTCCTTTTCCAATTCCTTTTAAGATGGGGTGCTATTACCCTCTTTCTCAGCTCTATTCTATTGTTGGAAGTGCTGCTTTGACCAACACTGAATTGGTAGTTAAGGATTGTATTTAGCACCAGCGGGCCTTTTCGGGGAGATTAGATTTGTAGTTGGTGAGGCGCGTTTTGCTTGTTGGCCGTTTTTTTTAACAGGAGGTTTCCAAAATAGATTTCCAGTAAAAGGCTAAAGCGGATTTATGGAACCAATTACTCTGGATTTTTTTGTATTATTGTTTCGTTATTTTATTTGGTCTGGGTGTTGAAGGAGTGAAAGTGAAAATTAAGGTACGAAGCGGAAGATTCTTAAATTGCCGATATTTTTTTCCTCTTTTTCTTTTTGAAATTGGTTAATGTATACAAATCATTGAATATAAAAGCTGTTATTCACTACACAAAGTTCTTAAACTATTAACAATTTTGGCATATTATTTATTATAAGTGCTAATTTGTTGTCTCGCACTCAAACATTCATAATTCTATTAAATAATTATTTTCTTTTTTTCTGAGTGATAGTTTCATATGAGATAGTTACACACCTATTATAATCCAGTTAATTTCCTATGAGAAAAAACTACATGAGCACCCTTCATATCTTGAACTCCAAGTAAGTATAAGGATATTTTATCACTTTCTCTATGAAGAATTTCGATCGGCGACAACACACGGTCTGGCGCCCCTTGATGGAACAATAAAAGCACGCACCTAAATCATGTGTTAGACAAAAGACCTTTTGTGAAGTTTGACAGCTTTGGCGACAGGACTTGAAGCCCCAGTGTGAAAAGAAAAGAAACTCTTGAGAAAGTGTTTTGGGACCATTTTAAGAAGAGTTCTTGAATTTACTTTGGAAACACTTGGAAGTCAAGACACTGGTTTGGCGAGATTGTAACTAACTTTAAATTTTGGTGGCAATATAATACTTATAATGAGGATCTGTTGAGAAGGAATCATTGGATCTCGCCCACCAATCACGGATTTTCTCCTCGTAATGTAATAATGTAATATGCTTATAAAAGAAAAGTGTAGTTGCCAACTTCACATTTTCCAAAGTATAATTTTCGGTGATCCTAAAGCAATTAGATGACAAAAACCAACCCTCCACTTCGTTCTTACCCTAGTTATGCTTAGAAAAATTTTAGTTTCCCAATTAGATCCTACAATTTTAATTTTGAATAAACATCTTACTGGGGGGGGGGGGGGGGGTCACACTGAAACACCGAAGCATATGACCGACACATTTTTGCATGTTATATTAGAAAAATAAATGTAACAATTAGTATTTTTAAAAGATTTTTACTTTTAAGTTGTATTGATTTATTCAAGATTAAAATTTATCGGAAAAATTAGAAGATCTATATCTAAGTTTTTTCACAATGAAGTGCAACTTAAACGCAATATTTTAAAGTAATTATACCTTCGCTGATTTATCCTTTTTGGATTTACAGTGTTACATTGTTGTAAAATGATGAACTCTAGTCCGAAGGACGTGATATTGGACAGGAACACTTTTGAAGTTATGAACATTGATAAAAGTCAATAAAGTAGTTGAATACAAAGTAATGGGGAATTGTACCAAAATCAAAATATCATTGAAATAGGTTTTGGTCCGAAGCAATATCCCATAGAACTCTATATGAGATTTTTCACGGGGATTTTATTATTAAACTACTGCATTGCTTCACCTATCTTTTAACTTCTCCAGAGTTCAATTTATTTTCCTTTCACTTATCTTTCTCCTGTGATGAGTGTTAATGAAAAATTTAATGCATAAAGTTTTTAACTTTTTATTTTTCGATATCTTTGTTAACTCGTGCGTCATACTATAAATGACACTACAACTCATCAAGATAATGTAATTACGGCATGCTCATGTCGGCAGTAGTATTGTTGTTCATTACTATCATAATCTTCACCATCCTCCTCCTCCTCCTCATCACCATCATCATTATTTTTATTATTAATAATAATTTTATCATTATTATTTATTATTATATTAAAATTTGGATATACGACTGAATCTTGGACAGCCAGAGCAGATTAAGACTTGCTATCTCTATTTCTGTCATGGAATTTTCCGAACTTCCTCAAACATCAAATCTATACCATACATTTACAAAGATAAAGATGGATATTGACTTGGGCTCTATACTGTGAAAGAGAAACTGTAAAAATTTATTATGAAGTACAAACTTTCCATTTCAGCATAAATATTAAACCATTTACATTTGTAAACGAACTAAATTGAGTTGAGAAAATTGTACTAAGCATTTAAAATTTAATGAAGATTTTAAATAAATTAATAAATAATTTTCAAATTAAAAGCTTATCAATTAAACTCACTTGCTTATAAATAATTTTAATTTGTTATTTGGACAGACCAGGAATATATAGATTTTTAAAGTTTAGTTTTATGTGAGATCGACAAGACATAAACCAAGCATATTAAATTCAGAACTTCCGTGCGAATGACCGCATAAACTTTTAAAGCAGCTGAGAACAACTTACACGTTCAATTCTTCGTATTTAAACAACTTTCCTACATCTCTGTTTTGTGGTTCAGATGGAGATGTATTTAACACAAACAGACAAATTCACAGTTGCACGTTTGTAGTATAAGAAAAATTAAATTCAATCATCCTCATCATGACTATTTGCTAATCCTGACTATAATTTATATGTTAAAAATTAAAACAGATTTAATAAAATGTGCATAAATTACTTCGTGTTTTCTGATTAAATAAGGCCAGTTACAATTATGTTAAATCAATGCAGGGAATGCGTCGAAGGGTTTATTGTTCCCTTCTGTAAAGGGAAAGAGTAATTGGGAGATAAGCCCCTATAAAAGCGATTCATCCTTCAACAAGTCAGGTGGCTGTGTTAAAGCTTGTAAAGAGATTAGAAATAGGCAGACGGAAATGCGCTTACAACACCAATTTTGGAAGTATTATATTCTAGTACTTTTTTATGTTTCGATGTTTTATATCATAAAGAAACAAATTAATTTACAACAGATATATGTAGAACACTATCTCTTTTAAAGCCAATATATTTATATTTTTCTTCTCTCTCTATATATTTTTATTTTAGATTAAATATTTAATTCATGGGCGTATATTGTCAATCTGTTGGAGCTAATGGGCGAATTAATGTATTTTTCAATGCAGTTATAAATACTGCTTTTTTCTCTATCACCTCATATCCAGAAGGTGGAAATTTTACATTACTATAGTTTTAAATTGCTTTGGAAACAAGTTACAATAACTACTTTTTATGTTCAAAATATTCATTTGAATTTAAAGGCCAATGTTTTTCATGGAGACATTCGAAACTATTACCCATTTTGGTTAAACGTTACTGTGTGTTGGCATCACTCAGATTTCGATGATTGCAAGATCGTGAGATCTCGCGTGATTGTAGTAGGTTTTCGAAAAGTAAGACGCTGTAGTTAGTTAAGAGATCCAAAGAATAAAGTTTGTTTTTTTATGAATAAGCTTTTACGATTTTGTTTTAACGATTAAATTACGATACGACTTTTACGTTTACATTTGGTACTATCGAATGGAATGTGTCAATCTAACTGTTTTTTAACCTTTGCGATTGCCAAATTATAAAATATATAAACTAACTTTAACATCTGCCGCAATCGCACTCATTTTCCCATCAATTAAGCTGAATTAGCCACAGCTTTCCGAGGCCCTTTATAGGCTGCCGCAACAGTAAATTTTGAAGGTTTTCACGTTATAGCTGAATTATATAATGCAAAATTCTTATGTATTGAACATACTATTTTAAAATGACTACGACCTTGTTAATTTTGTGAGAATGCAAATTTAAATATTTTAATCATTGTTGGAAAATCAATCGGTTGTATTTCACATTTTTACAGCAATGAAAGTAAGAAATAAAGTAATACTACAATAACTTAATTTATCTGATCAAAAAGAAGAAGAATTAAGTGCAAGTGCATTTTAAATTAGTATATTTCATATATGCTCTTCTTTGATTGAAGGCTATTTAATAGATTTTTAAACTTTAAATTTAATAGTTTTTTTAAAATCTGTATAAAAATATTCTATTAAATATAAGTGTCACCTCAAAAGTGTATAGATTTTCAAAAATTTCCCTCTTTAAATAAGTCTACATAAATATTTATCCAAAAAAAGAAATAATAAAGATAAAAAAAAGTCCACAAGACTCAGATATGGACTTTCGAGAGCGAAGATCTGTTTTTTGATATGCTAATACTTTCGTAAACTTAAATGTAGAAAGTTAGTTTCTTCGTATCTCGCTAGCTGGAATACTTTTGTTGTTCGGGCATAATTTTTATGGGAGACTCATGCATTATGGGGAGTTATTTCGCCAAGCATTTGATATTCCGCAAAAAGATATTTTTAAACGCACACAAGTGAGTTAGCAAGGATGTTTAAGATACTTTTTTAATGCAAACAAAAATTTAAAAAAAATCCTTTTGTGTTTTTCTGGACGATTACGATTTGTTTATAATAAAAATTATTTTTGTCGCAGGTGAAATAGCACCCTCTTTTTTTGACATTATATTTTGTATGCAATAAATGCTATTAAATAAGTCGTAAAGCTAAATATATTTTATTTTTTTTGTGTGTGAAATTGTGCTTTTTTTATATTCAACTTGAAAACTTAATAACGGAATTAACATATAAAAATACTATTGTAAAATAAAATTAAGAGTAGTCATAATTGCAATCTTGGCGACTTTATCCATGCATTGGCGAAGACTAACTAAGCTTGGTGGTTAATCCGTTAATATCAGTTTGTCTTTATATTTATATTCTTTATTTAGTACAAAAGAGATAGTTAAGAAAAATGACTTGATGCAATGAAAATATACAATATAAGATAAATCAAGTTAAAAAAAATCGGTGTTATTTACTTTGAATTAAAATTGATAATTGGTTTGTTTCACGGATTGCATAGTTTAAGAGAGACTGCCAGTCCCATATAGCTAATGCATTAGTTTTGAAATCACGACTTATGTAAAAGAATTGTATTGCCTTGTTATTTAATTTTAACCAAGTAAAGGAATCGTCATAACATCAATTAAAAACGAAATTGATACGAAAATAACATCCGGTTATTTAATTATTACTTGATAAAGTTTTGAAATAGTGTCCCCATCTGCAGTATATTTTTGGCTTCCTAAAACTTTGAAAATATGTAGTTAAATAGCTAGATAACATTTTTGCTCCAAATTTGTTTCATTTCGATGCTCTGTAGATTCCCATACCTGATGGAAAAGGGCTAACATAGCACAGTAAAACATCTGCGGAAGTTGAGATTACAAAACTAATGCATTAGCTCTAGGGGACTTACAATCCCTCTTTAATTCGAAATGAGCTTTGAACGAAGGCTACTTAAAAATAGTTAAATTGCCTTTAAAAATTCGTAACTGCAAAACACGTATTAGGTCTTTCTATTATTTTTTTATTATTAAAACTATTAATTGCAGACGTCTTTGTTGTTGCAAGACGGCATTGGAAACAATGTTATGGCATAAAAATACCTTGTATCAAACTTCTTGGCAATAACAACGAACTAGTTTTCTTAACACACATCATTTTGATGTCTTACTTTTGAGTTAGCCAGGCTTTATCATCGGTGAGCAAAATTAAGAATCAAATTGTTTTATTAAAAAATATATATTCAGTAGTACTTGTACGAACATGCCAAAATTTTATCGACCATCTCAAAAACTTTTTTAGTTTTTTTTTTAAATTTTCTGATGAAATTATATTAAATTTTGTTTGCAAAAATTAGACTTATGTTCCATACAATTTCTGAGGTATGGATAAAAAAGACGTTATTACGATTTTGTTCTGAACTATTGTTCAGCTTGCTATTTGTATCTGAAATCATCTGGAATTTTCTACTACTTTGCAGATTTCAAAGTTCCTTTTTCATACGAGTTTCCAATTTCCTCTGATTTAGCTGTAGACTTTCTTATCACCGGATTTCACTCTTTTCAAATCTTTGTGACTTAGTTTGATAAAACTGTATCTGCACGTCTTGCTGAAAATGACTTGATTCGATAACATAAAATAGCACAAGTAATAAACAAATTTCGTTAGTTATTTTCTATTTACTTAGTAACTATAATTCAACAGCCAGAATAGTTGGTTGTTAAATGTATAAAATAAAATACTACAGTAGATCTGGCTACTCTAATCATCAATAATTTTGGCTCATTACACTCTTAAAACAAACGAGAGATTTTAACTCAATCTGAGTTAATTTTCACTCATTCCAGTGTCGAAAATGCACTTCTACTATGGGAGTGGAATTCACTCCTTTGTTTATTTAAACCTACTACGAGATCACTCCAAACGAGTGATTTTAATATCGTCTGAGTTAATTTTCACTCCTTTCCAGTGTCGAAAATGCACTTCTCCTATAGAAGTGGATTTCCCTCTTTTGTTTTAAGAGTGTACAGTTTCAATTATCATAGACACGATAACAACAACAAGAAAATACTATAGTACACTGATAAGATAGTACACTTTTCATATATTCGGCAGCAAGACGGGTAAGTATGGTCAGGTAGTAAAGGGTGGGTAAAGTACATGTGTCCTCTTGTACTGAAGTCAGAATAGGGCTTATCCTTCAATGCAATATTCCTTACCAAACCAATTTCTAACAAAATCAATCTATTACCATTTACAGTGTATTCAAACCAAATTAGTGTCATCTCCATGACCAAAATTATTCAATAATATTCTACAAGGTATAAGGGAATCGAAATTTATAAGATTTTTTGTTCAGCAGTTGGCCAAAAGCCAGTTACAAATAGTCAAATGTTAAGAAATTGCGATTTTTCTTCGAATACAGTTTTTTTATGGCACTTACGTTATCCATTTGTTCTGCAGTATTTTTGGAGACTAGAAGCGTGTTTCCACTTTGACACGGGTTGGAAATAAATGGACTGAAGGGGAAGGATTAAAGCCTGGTAATCACCAGAGATTCATTGAACGCTGGCTAGTCGAATAACGGAAGACATATTTGACCACAGGAATTCCATTTATCAATATATAATATTATGCGTTAAATTGTGTACACAAAGGAGATTTTGCCATGTTCTTTAGAAAATGACTGTTTGATAAATAAGTGAAATAATTACATAATTTTATGCATATACCCAGATAGCACAGCAGCATTAACCTATCTCGGTTCATAACCATCGCCCAATGCATAATGGACTTGTTTTACCGACGTTGGGCAATATTGGTGTGAATATTATTTGAAAAAAATTTACAATACAAAATTCTTGATTGAAAAATATTGCGAAACATAATATTTGCCTATTACACTTTGAAAATACTTTAAAATTGCAGTTAAATTAAGTCTTACAATTTTCGTAATTTCTCTAATCAAAATTTCAAAGAACGGAGAAATCTGGTTAAAATCGGTAGAAACAGATAGATTTCATCAAATATTCGAAAAGTTTGGTCAATACTCATGAGACATTGGCCAAAATTGTTGTGCTACCTGGGTAGAACAATAACTTTTACGTGACTCTTCAAAATAGATTAATTCGGTTGATTTGTCGATTCTGTCTTGACGCTCTATTTTAGATTCCCTTAAGCATTCCCTTTGTTAGGTACTATTTTGAATATTTCATATGCGATGTTGTTGTTTAACTAATGAATGGTAGAAAAATTCAAAACTTAAAACATTTAATACAACGCAGAATTTTCATAAATAAGAGGAGACAAAATTCATTTCATTCCTAGTTACAAATGTAGGAAAATATGAAGACTTTTTATCTGCTACGATATTTCTAACAACAAATGTAACGAAATCACCAATGATATATTATTTTACAAAGTGCGATTAACGTAAAATACCAAACACGATATATTTTTAAAAATAATGACTGGACTATTGGCTGGATATTTCATTATAAAATATTTTTCAATAATTACCAATAATAATAAAATATGAACATTAAAATAAAATATTTTCAACAACTACCAATAATAATAAAATATGAGCATTAAAATAAAATATTTTTAATAATTGCAGATGCTCAAGAAGAATTCACACTGTTATAAATTCTTTAAATTGAAATATTTATATAATTTCATACACTAAATTATTAATTAAAAACTATTGTTTTTCTTGGCGTTGACAGCTGCGCATCTGGTTAATGTTTAAGCTAGCTACGCTAAAAAAACATGTATGGAATAAATAAATTTTTTATATTGATTAGACTTCTGGCAAATGTGCAAACACAATATAAAAATGTACTTACGGGTGTGGTAAATTATTCAGTTAAAATTAGTTATTGTAATAAGAAATACTTTACTTATTTTTTCAATATTAAAATTTGAACAAGCATTATAAAATGTTGACATCCACGTAAACATCCAAGACTTTACATTGCAATAAAAGGAAATTTTATGTAATATTCCGTATAACTTTGCAACTGATAAATGTACAAAATTGATTAACATATAGTAAAGTTTTTTACTAAACCGGACAAAAAAATAAGAAAGAAAAAGTGCAAAAAACAAAACTGAACACTCTTAAAAATGCTAACTTCAATTAACGGAAATCTTTCTGGCAATTATTCCGAATACTTCAGTTAACTGACAACATTTTTGTTTCTAAAGAATGCCCAATAGCTGACCCTTAAAAAAAGATTTGTCAAGTAAGAGACAATTGATAAGAACGAAAATTATTTCTCAAAAAGAAGAAAAATTTATTGCAAAATGAAGAGTTTTTTTATCATGAATTTTATATTTTTGAAGACTAAAGTTAAAATTTATAAACTAAATGATACTTATTTAATTGATTCTTTTTTTGATTAAAATATTTTGAATTGTATCCTTCTTTAAATTTATTTCCTAAGGTTCAATGCATAAAATGACCAAAAATGGTGGGATCCAACTTTTTGACCAGTACCCATCCAAGTT